>CM035135.1:96934660-97316651 GCA_020205605.1 Panax ginseng | reverse complement strand
TAGAGCTAGCTGGTTCTCCCCGAAATGCGTTGAGGCGCAGCAGTTGACTGGACATCTAGGGGTAAAGCACTGTTCGGTGCGGGCCGCGAGAGCAGTACCAAATCGAGGCAAAATTGCATTGCCACAAGATATAAAGATGGGGAATCAAGGTTAGCACCCACATTTAGGAATAAAAGAAAGAAGGGTTTGAAGTGCAAGAAGGCCCATTGTAAGTATTTCCTCGGTATCCAACAAAAAAGCGAACTTTGGTTTCATTCCTTTTGCTCTAAGTATACACCTCGATGTACCAAAGTGATTACGGACAAAGAAGTAGATGCTCAAGCCATGATAGAAAGAGTTTGGGGAGCCCCCGATTTTGAACGGAATGAAACTTAAGTGGAACCCTCCTTCTTTAGTGCCAACCCGGGATCCAATAGAGATGCCCCCGTCCAAGTGACTCCAATCGTATCTCGAATGCATTTTAATGACGTATGGGTAACCCCAAAGACAAGTAGTTTCTTTGTGTTGAAACGTAACTATAGGTTCTCCACCTTGAACCGAATGTCCGATCCCCGCTTGAAAGGCTCTTCTAAGAGATCGACGCTAAACCTAACCCACCTACCCACTCATCAATCACGGTGTCCACCGACTTGACCGATAGAATTCCTATTGTATTGGAATTAGGCGCCCATCTTTTCGACTCGTTGTCAACTAATCTCTTCAATGTTCGATTCTACTCTATGTTAGAACATTTCGTGAATGCTATTCGATCTAAGTGGTCCTATTCATGTCCGTCCCGTGCTAGGAAGCATTACTCCTCTTTTCATTCCAAATTCAAGAATACGACCGATACGATTGATTGGTCCGTGCGCCTCTCTTATTACTTTTTGTATCCCCTTTCTTGATATAATTCGATCCTTCTACTACCAAATCTCAATTTGTGGAAAGCCTTCGATGGCTTCCTTATGAAAACATCCATTTTATTTGGGTATGTATTTTATCTCTTTATTCTTCGTGATATCGACCACATTTCGATCCCTATTTGCATTTCAAAGGTTGATCTGGTATGAGAAGTTATGGGAAAGAGTATATTACAAAGATCTCTAATTCGTGAATTTCTAATGATCGCCGTGTGTTCGCATGTTGGATCCTCTACTATTCTATGTTCTTCCCGAAAGCGTGCCAATCCCGATGTTGTGCGAGTCGAGCATCTTCTATTCATTGGGATAAAGCTTTTCCTCTCTCAGGGGGCCTTGTGCGAGAAACTTCTACGGGCGGTGATCCGTCGTCGTAAAAGTAGTCCCCTGCCAAGCTTTCGGGAAGAGGGTAGTCTTGTGTGTAAGCATAGCATTTCTGGTCGAACCCGCCCAACCCAACTAAGACGAACCGAACCCCGACAGACACATCTTTTTCCTTTGGGAGGGTACTCAGAGTAGTGGGTACCTCGTAGGACCTCGACCACTTCTTTCGGGTCTTGTATGGATATCTTGAGGAAGGGGTGCTCCTAGGTGTGTGTAGGGGTTGTGTTTGTTCAGCGAGAATGGATTCCTCGTCAAGTCAGTTTGGGGGTGTGGACACACTTGCTAATTCAGAATAACGGCTACAAGGAGAAATAGAAAGGAAACTGCACCACCAGGGATGGACGTAAACTCGTAAGCTACACAGGGGTAGGGATAATCGTCCAGTCTTATTGTGAAAGAAAAAGCCGCCCCACGCCACAAAGAAGGTGTCGCTTCCTCTGTCTCAAATCCACCGGGGAGCTCATGGCGGAGACCTTAGGATAAGTTGCTAAAACAAAGGGGGAGGATCGACCTGCTCAAGAGAATTCAAAGAAAGACCTGTTGGCGGCAGGTGGAGACATTTCTTTGGCCCTTCAAAAGGAAATGCGGGGTGGTAGAGCTTCGGCAGAGGGTTCGAGAATAGGGTAGGGTCCCGTCCTTAAGATTCGAGATAAGAAAAGAGTTCCAAACCTTTATGCATGCACCTCCATACAAGTCTTTGCGTACAAGTTCCAACGAATGATTGGGAAAGATCAAACCAATTTGAACCGCTCACATCACAAAGTAGTAGTAGCGTAAAGGCCGTAAGTAGGGGGGACCCATAACATAAGGCTATTACTTTCACCTCTCTCTCTCTATAGATAGAGAGAGATAGATCCACTAGCTTGAGCAACCTGATCGTGTGCGTTACATGTGCTCTACAGTCATGACTCCATCTTTCTTCCCAACGAAGAGCCCTTTTCCTTTTTTTATTTGGAAGACGCAGGCGTTGCGTTGGCTCGAAAGGCATGGTTTTCATATGTCTCCAGATAGGGCCCCCCCACTAGTCCTGGCTAGCTAGTGAGCGGTTCTTTTCAAGTGAGGAAGCGGTAAGACCCTACTGGTGAGCATCTCCTCAAGAACGCTAGCAGACGTTGTTCGCCACCACCCGAGAAGCAAAGGATTCGAAAGTCCAGTGAAAATACATGCATAGATAGTGGTCTAATGACAAGGCCGACGACGGAAGCTCGGGATTTGAGCCAGTATGATCTGGGAAGTCTCACGTCACGGTTCCACGAGAAGGGAGTGGCTACCTCACTGGAGCTTCGACCAACCACCACCGTCGATTCCGCTTTGGGGCCACCCCTTACTCTACCATTATTATAGGGGTATGGGGTTCGAGACAAAAGAAAGATCAAGGCAAAGATATCGCTTTTCCTTTATACTTTACTTGGATCTGCTTTTATGCTATTAGCTATTCTGGCTGATTCTTCTCCAAACAGGAACCACCGATTTACAAATATCATTAACCCACGAAATTTAGTGGCCATGGCGCCAAATCTTTCTATGGATTGCTTCTTTCGCCTCTTTTCGCGTCGAAGGTGCCTATGGTACCAGTTCATATTTGGTCACCCAAGCTCATGTAGAGGCACCTACCAGCGAGATCCGTCATCTTGGCGAGAATTCCTTTAAAATTGGGAACCTCTGGGTTTTAAGATTTTCAATACCCATGTTTCCCGAAGCGACACTTTGTTCCACTCCTTTCATTTATACTCCAAGCGATTGCTATAATATATACTTCCTCGACCACTTTAAAGACAGATCGATCTTAAGAAGATCATTGCTTACTCCCCGAGAGCTCATATGAATCTGGTGACTATTGGTATGTTTAGTCGGTAGTGGTAGTTAGGTCACCTATTTTGAGTTATGGACACCTGAGGCCAAAACATGTGTCTTTGGGCGTCACGACCCATCAACCTACTAGCAATGGGGAGAAAACATAGCATGTCGCAACAAAAAGCTTGATTCGAGGCGTCAACAAAACACTGCCGTCTGTTCCAAAACAAAAAGCTCCTTAAGCGCCCCGGGACGAGTGGGGGACAGCCTACGCACAGCAACAAAGACAGACCGGCTCTGAAGTCGAGAATCGAATCTTTACATTGGCTTTCCAACTTTCTTCAATTAGGGAATAAGAATTCAGGCGTGAAGCGGCGCTTCTAGGCGCTTCACCGCTTCTTTTTATAAGCGGCTATGTTGGCGTGCAAGCGGAAATGAACAGCGAGATGAACGTGCTTTTTTTCAAATCGATTGATAGAGAGCGATCTGCTACGATAGATCGAAAGATATAGAGAGGAAATCTATCGAAGAAGAAAAATCTCCTATTTATATCTATTGATGAGACAACTATCTATTCTTGATCCATCGAAAAAGAAATCGATATGTATCGATGGAGTCTACATCCTACGTAGAGCGCCTAAGCGCTTTTGGGCCGCTCAGTTCTCTTATCCATCGGTCCAATGCAATGCCTTTGGGCTCATCTCATGGAGGGAAAAGCCAAAATGGAGTTGTCTTGTTCGCCGCCTCGGCGCATTCCCTTCTCTCCCCGGCATCGTCCCACACGTAAAGAAAGAAAGAGCGCAGCCCCGCCGACACCGACTGTAGGTCCGCTTAACGTAAGCGAGGAGTTGAGCACGAATCTGGCGAACAAAGTCACTTTCGGAACCATACTTCCTACAGCCTAACATGTGTCGATCCCAATGAGGCGCTGCAGCAGTATGAAACGAACGTGAGTCGCTATCTTAAATCCCACCGCCATCGGGACCGAGTGGGAAGGCCATGATCTGCAGGGAACGGATCACTCATTCTTCCATTGGGGACAGTGCCTGAACGACAACTCCAACGTCACACATCCGCCGCCTACCTACCGCTTAGGTGGCACCAACGAGATCCAGACTAAGGTAAGTGAACTTAGTGTCGCGTCTGCTCCACTCCGCTGCGGTCTCATGAATGAACTTCGTTGCCTTCCGTGCAGTTTAATGGGCGCCAGGTCTTTGTTAGTCGGGCTTTAAGTGGAGGGAAGAGAGACCGGAAGAATGATTCATTTGGATCGACGAGCTTTTCACCCCAAAACTAAGAATCAATGGAATGTCTGTCTATCCATGAACATCTATTCTATCTATATATCTAGGGGATCTCTCTATACATATAAAAGTTTTTATGGCATGATATGATCGCTTAGTCAGTAGCTGCATATCACCGCGCTCAATATCACGGGATTTACTTGGATCGAGATCTTTTGCTTTGACCAAAGCTTTTGGACCTAGCGAAAAGGACTCTAAGCCTTCGCGCAAGACAAGCGCGAGAGAGAAGCAAGCAAAGTAGAAGCTTGGCGCCGTAGCGAAGAGAGGAAGCGGAGTTGTCGTGAAGCGGTAGCTTCCCCATCAAACTAAAATACAACAATCGCGACCTACTTTTTGATTCAAAAAAAGGCGAAGGGTTTGGCAACAAGCAAACGGCTTTCTATCATAGTTGCAAGGGTTCCAAACCTTAACTACTTAAGTACCAAAGGCCGCTTTGGGTTGGTTTCATAAGAAACATTCACTTTACAAAGCTATCGGTATTGCCTTAGATTGAACGGCAATAAGATAAGTCGACGTTCAATCTCTAAAGCGGTTTCATTGAGAACGGAATAGTGTTCGTGTCCAAAGCGAACAAAGCCCTAACTTCTAGAGTTCACCGCTTTTCCCGGTAGGAGAAAGGGCTTATCTTCGCTTTCGCCTTTGTTTGATATGTGTTCATTCAAGTGCAATACAAACTAAAACTACATCAAAGTAGAAGGGCCACTATAGAAGCTAGAAGTAGCCTATAGTAGTCGGCTTAACCAAAGCGTCACGACAACATAAAATTAGCCTTATGAATTGAATCTTAAGTAGGGGCTTAGCCCACCTACTACCAATCAAAGAGGTGAGAGTAAGCGTAAAAGCTCACCGTAAGCTCTTCGAGCTTCCCTTCATTCGGCTTCATGGAGCCGCCCGTGACAAAGACATATTTGGAAGTCGAGGGCCCATACTACTCCGCTTAACCCTTCGCTCCGAGGGACCGTAGATCGGAAAAGTCGCCTTCTAAACCACCCCATTCATCCAAAAGAGAAGGGAAGGGGCCATGTATTTGCATGACCCCTCGCAGATTGAACCCTATCTACACGGAGCTAATCCCTGGCGGTCCTCGGCCACCCACGCCGCAGAAGCTGGAGCTCGTGTGGAACCTTTTCTTTCTGGCGTAATAACGGTAGAACGTAACAAAATATTATGGCCGCTTAACATGGGGGCTGGAGGTACAATAACTCCGGCCAAAATATGACACCAGAAGGCCCCAGACGCGCACAATCCTATCCTATCCGAGTCCGAGTTTACCCTTGCACTTGGACGGTAGTCAAAGTAACATCATAAGGAGGACCTCCCTTTCGAGGTACAAAAAGAGTACGGTATATAGGAGGTTGGTCTTTTCTCAACGTGGTGTATAAAGACGAAAAACCTTTCGATACAAGATAGGGCCGTTCACATGAAAGAAAGAAATTCATCCTTTCTTCTTTCTTTCTCTTTCTCTCTGGGGGAAAGAGGGTCTTATGGAGGAAAAGGCTTGGGCCTACCTATCCCGATAGGACCCCATAAAGGAACGTAGTAACTCGACTAGAATAGAAAGGATCGGAACGGGAGTCATTGAGAGGTTCCATATTCTTGAGCCGAAGGCGACAAAGATTGACGCCATCGTAGTATGTCACGTCAGTCTCGTCCCTCACAGATCGAAGAGTACCTATGCACTATGTTCCAGTTCAACGATAAGGAAGATAGAGTCGGGGTGGGGTCTACGATGTGATACTAAAGTATGATCGGGGAGATACCTGCTAACTATGGGTAAAGCGTGAACCATTATGTAAATAATTTCGGGGTTACAGATCTCTTATACTACCATCGATCGTGAGAGAATGGAACGACCGTAAAAAGAAGTGAAGTTAGAAAGCCGTATGATAGGTGGTAACTATCTTGTACGGTTCGGGGTAATGTCCACATACTCACGATCAAATGGGGGGATCTTTGGCTCTATCGAACATACAGGAATCGGGTAGCATTCCACCGATGTCAAGTCATGGACCTGTTCCTCAAATTTTTTTCTATGTGTTGGTGTTCTATATGACCGACATAAGACTCGACTTGTTAGATATTACGGAGGTTCAGTGAGCACCACGCCGAATCTCCCTACCATTTTCTTCTCTTCCACTTTGGCCAATATGAGTTCACCTGGTACTAGCAACTTTATTTCGGGAATTTCTCATCTTAGTAGAGCTTTCCAAAGAAATAGCTTAAGAGCCACATTAGCAAGCCATTGGGATGATTTTAGGCGCCACAGATTCCCTTTGGCTATATAATCGTATGGTTTCGAATTTAAAACTAGGATTTCCTCCATAAATTCTCCGATCCAAATGGCGAGAGAAGTTTCCATATTTATACCTTTTCTTGTTGGAGGGGCGACCGTCCGCTTAAACTACCAAAGAAAAAGGGTAAACCAATGTGATCATGACATTGTAGGTGCTTGCGATGGGGCTGATGCGACTTCCCTCACTTGGTTTGGGTGGCATAGCCCGTTGCAGAAGTCCCCCTTTTTCTCCATTTCTTTAGTCTTTAGAGCCAAAGCTTTTACTTTACTAAACTAATAAAATAAGGCTCACAAGTAGGGCGCCACGTTTTTAAGCGGGGTGATATCTTGCTGGGTGGGACCGAGAGAAAGAAAGGATCGGGCAACCGTAATGGTACTTCTCGACCGTGTCTCCGAGGGACAATTGAACGAGCGACTCATGAATGTCACTTGGGCCTGACGAGCTAATAACTTTCGAACGCTGCGTTCGGCCTCTTTTTTGAGCAAGAATCACAGCGTTACCTTATCTTCACCATGATACTTGACTCCAAGTTCTTATGGCAGAAAGCACGAGGAGATCGATCATCAATACGATGATGGGAATGGAAACCAAAGCACGATCGGGTCTTCGTGGTCTAAGATAATAAAACCATCGATGTGAAGAACGTAAGCGTAGACTTTTTGGTAGTACCGGGTGAACCAGATAAATGCATGATGGAATCTGGGACGGAGGACTTGTAGAGATCTCTCTAGATCCGCAAAAGCGAAAGACCCCTAACATAATTCGAATGGAGGTCGATCACGAGCCCACTCTGGCCCGCAGGGCACACCCGGTGGGTCATGCGAGCTGGAGCCGCCATACTTATGGCTGGAAGAATGGGAGGGCCCCAAGAGAGAGAAAAGTAAGGATAATCGAAGCGCTCTTTACCGCCAAGCTGGCCAGCAGAGCAATGGCAAAATGTTCAGTAGGCCAACAGCCCAGTGAACCCAAGCGGGCACTCGACGAAAAGGGGCACACTGAAGCAAGCACGAGAAATTGGCCCCGCTCCGCTTTCTTAAAAGCAAGGACCACTACGGAGGTCAAACCAAGGGCCCTATGGAAGTTTGGGGCCACAATATTGATCAAACAATAGGGGGCCGTAGCACTGACCTCTTTTTTTTATCGATTCAATACAATAGGGGAAAAGGTCGATGAGTTCCCTCACCGAGACAAACTCTCAACGATCCTCACCTACCGGGCATACCTCTTCCGTAAGGCTTTCTCGTGGCGGGAACAGAACAACAGGGAAAGACCCGGCCGACCGGCCAGGGGCTCGAGGGCGAGCTTTTTTATTTCAGATAGAATGGGGAGTGAATCGAAAGGCTTCCGCTCTTGGTTTGGGGCTTTCTTGGCCCCTCTCGATCTTTTCGTAGTTGAGAAGGGGGAAGGAGTCTAAATCAATGGACATTAATGAACCATCATCGATGGACGTTGCACATGACACGATCAATTCGACTCAAGGTCCCAAGGCTAATAGAAGTAGCTTACTCTCCTAAGAATGCGAAGGAAAGGGGCTGGGCTTTTTCGTAGTAATAGTGGTGTCTCAATCGATCTTTTCTAGGATTCCTTATCACGCCACACATGGAGATCTTTCCATTGATAGATAAGAGGGCTCCCCTTGAACAGACTCTTAAAGGTTACTACCTACTTACTACGGAAGAGGTGTACTTTGTCTGCCGGAGGTCATATAGATCTAACCCGGAGCGATAAGAACGAAAGCCCTACCCACAGCTACAACTCTGGCCCTTCAAAAAAATTAGATTCTAAGTGGCGCTTATCCGAAAGCCTTTTTAGGTCGTGTAATGGGGAGGTGTAAGCCCCGAAAGCATTTGGTACTTCTAGAGAGGCGAAGCGCCCTTAAACCAAAAAAGGTTTGGAACCCTTCCCTATTTCTGCATTTCATTCTCTATTTGGCCCGGCTTCAAAAAATGAGAAAAAGGGTGAGGCCAATAGCATAGCTCTTTCTTTCCCCAGTCTCCTTTCAAGGAAAGGCCCTCGCTTTCCCTAATCCGGTAGGGCCGGACTTTGTTTGCCCCAGCTCGGCGAATCGCATCCCCACAAGAACGACATTGTTTGTGCGCCCCTTACCGTTCTCGCTCGGTGTTTGCAACGGCTGGGAAGGCGGTCGTAGAAGCGAAACTTATCGCCACGCCGACCATCAAATACGAGATTGGGCCCCTTCTCAAAGATTTGATGGAATGGCCCAGCCACCCAAGAGCGCTTATGTCATAGGGGAACTCATGGTGGAAACAATCCTTATGGTTTTGATATCCTATCCCAGTAGGAATAATAAGAATAAAAGTCCAGGTTGGTTGGTGAGCCCTAGTGATAGGAGACTATCTAGCTTGGTTCCGGAGAGCACTTCTTGGGTGAAATCTTTTTTGTTGCTAAATGTTACTACCTAAATGCTTTGAACTATTGACCCTACTTGTTCGGATGGGTGTTCACCCCAAAGTGTTCCCGGACCGCATGCATACATCCGTAAAGTAACTTAGTGCAACATGGCAAATTTCATTGAGAGGAATCAGTGAGAGAAAAGAAAAACGGGTCAACATCTTAATGTGTATTTGAGAGATTGTCCTCAAATGAGGAGTGTCCACATGAGTTCGTTGAGGTGTCTACACGGGCCTGGGTCCTCTTTTATATTCTGTCGAGAGTTCGGATTGCTCCACCTAAGTAGAACGAAAAAAGGAATTGGAAATGAAAGGGGGCCGGAAGCTTCGCCCAGGTAGCTTCTTGACTCTCCTAGTTAGAAGAAGCCCTTTGGCGGATTCTTTAGATCATGATAGAGTCTCGCCAGTAAAGAGGGTTGTAGATTCTTTAGATCATGATAGAGTCCCTTTACTTTCTATTCTATTAGTCAAGCGCTAGCACCCTACAACTAGTATAAGTATAGCAGAGCGGTAAACTTCAAAGCTGACCTTTTCTATTAGAGAAAGGTTTGGAACCCGTGAAAGCCCCAAATCCTTGTCCGTGTCCGGTTCCTTAGTTGACGTCACCCTCTCCCCTAACTAGCTTTCTTTTTTTTGTTAGGAAGCGAGAGCCGGCTCGACCGCTTATTTAATTTATCTGAGCTATTTTTAGAAATGGTAATACTTTCTCGCGAGTGGAAATAATCTTTTAATCATATGCCCATATATGATCATGAAATGAACAAAGCCTACTTACTTGTGAGTACGCCCACTGACTGTTCACAAACACACTTCAATCACTCGAGCCTAACTCCACGATAAGTGCCTAGAATCTCTATGCGAGTGCTTTCCGGAAGGCAGGTCCAGCACCCGCAGATGATAGAACGAAGGTATGGACTCTCAGTTCACATGCGCTTCACTTCATTTCTGGGATAGTTATTTAAACCGTCAAAGATGCAGCTTCAATATGCTGCTCACCTAGATGCCGTGCTGGTGCATATGTTCCCCGTGCTTCTACTGGCCAAACCAACCCTAACTCGTTTTGCTCTCTCTGTGCTTGTTTCGACTACTATCCTCCTTGCTCCATTCCTACGCTCTGCTCCGCTTGTTTTCATGTACGTGTTACCTCTTCCTTACAACCCATGACATGCCCTGCTTACTCTAATACTGGAACTGGGCTTTTACGGTCTTAGGCTGACCAGCTTCCGTGGCTGTCCTTCCTTTCCTCATTGCCACTGGACTTGCCCTTGTGGGGCAAAAAGCTCTATTCCGAACTCGTTGGGCAGTAACTGAAGCAAGCACTTGGCTTTAGAGCCCTATCACGTAAGGGAAAGACAGACTTCATGTGTGAAGCATATGGGTAAGAAGAAACTTCTCCGTCAGAAAGAACTTCTCCCCTGAATCTTCGCTCGGTGCTTAGCTGTACAGATGCTCGCCGATTGGAATACCCTTTCTCCTATGTTTTTATTTCCGGCGAGGAGGACTTCTCTAAAGTAAAGTACAAACTCTAATAACAAGCAGGCATTTTCGAGCATGTACAACCATAAAAGCAGAGACCAAAGCAAGGCTCGGCAAAACAGAAAATATCATAATAAGAAATGGACTGGATATATTGACCATACCTGTTCAACATTTGATAACTTTGCATTAAGGGTCCATTCATTATGAAATCCTTATAAATAGACTTATATAAATCAACATCGATAGCCGAATCCAAATGAAATTTGTTATCACGGAGTGCAACAGGCAAGAAAATGAAATCGAATCATTTTATGCCCACCGCGCCCTCTCTTTCAATTGAGCTGATCCTTCGCTAGTTAGAGTTGTGCTCTTCCTGGGCGGATTGCGTGCGCCTAGAGCTGTGTTGACGGAGCTACTTCTTGCTGTGTGCCCGGTGCCCAAAAGCTCCGACTATTGCTGACTTATCGGTTGATAGGATAGCAGGAAATTGTTCTGCTCCGGAAAGTAGGAGGTTGGGAAGGAAAAGGGGAGAAGCTTTTCGAGGATAGCAAGAAAAGGACATAGGTTCAAAAAGAGGGAAGTAAGAAGGTCAACACTGCTGCTCTGATCCAGACCAGGTGTCGTTGGTTGAGCCTGACCTCGCTCATTTAACTATTGCCGATACCTGTTGATTACGCGTACTGTATACTCTCATCTCGTGTTTCGATAGGGCGGCCGAGAAGCTTCTTGCTGTGCTGTCCGGTGCCCACCAAAGCACAGACTCTACTCACCCACTACTGGACTATTCTACGGGCTGGTGAGACTATTCCACTACAGATTTCTGGACAAATTGCTTTGACTGATTCAAGGCAGTCTGTTAAGACTGACGGTTCGGTGATCGAGCGAAGATAGACGACAACTGTAAGCTCTATTGTGCTCGCTTGTTTAGGGTAAGGGGCTACTCATTCCCATTACAGTCAATCAGTCATCCCAAGAAAAGTCCTATACATAGCTAAACACCGGGCTGGTTCCTAATACGCGAAGGATTTAAACCCATTTTTTCTTATTTCAATCTAGAATATATTGCTCTAGCCAATGGACTGATAGGATAAGGGAGGTTTCCTTTGAAAAAGAGATCTTTCTGGTGCAACTCTTATATAGTATAGAAAGCGTTAGTTCAGTCAAGCTTTCCTACTAATAATAATAAAGGAAAGGAGTTCATGATTTCAATCCTTCTTGCTCTTTCCGTTCTTATCAGGCAGTACTCTTGCTCTTCCTGGCTTGAAGAAAGTCCTTATTTTCCGGCTAGGAAGCGGATGAGAATCACACTTCTGTTGCTGTTATGGCTAGTGCGAGTTGCTCGTAGTCCTTACTAGTCAAGGGCTTCAATCTATACTTTCAGTAAGCGATTTAAGTAATAAAGGAAAGAGAGCCAGCTAGCCCTTATAGTAGTAAACCCGAAGCAGTAGGAAGACCATGAGCGGTGAAGTTCTTTTCCCAAGCCGTCGAATAAAGGCCTAGCCGAAGGAGAGTACTTATGGCAGAACAGGCCGATCAAAGAAGCATGCATTTACAGACAGAATGCCATAACCTGCTCTAATAGGCCAATAAAGAAAGATATGGAATTCCCAGCTGTGAAAGGAGTTGGTAGAGAATGACTAGAGGTATCTTCTCGACTCTCAGTGACTTCAATAGCTCCCCTGAAAACAACAAGATAGAATGATTTTCTCGAACTGCCATGTTCTCGAGAAAGGAAGGGTAATTCCTTTACCTGTTGGCTCAACTGTTGAAGTGACTTCACTCTCTCAGGCTTCCACGCCCTCAGGAGTAACATTCCTTGGCTGAAGAGTAATGGCGATAACTTTCTCTTTCATCATTGGCGTAATCACTCTCTAGTCTTTGCCAGTGTGAGCCGTCTTTGCAAGAAGTTCAGCCTTAGTTTTTCAGTTAAGTCAGAATAGGGTGAGAGCCTTTCAAGGGGATAAGATTGGCTTTTTGAAAAATTTCACTACCAAGCCAGTTCGTTCTCTCATTCTCTCTCTCTTTTCCTCTATTGATCGTAGGGGCTTTCTAGGGACACTTCTAAAGAAGCCCTGCCTTTCTACCTAGATTGAGGCTCTCGCTTGGCAAAAGTGGTTCAAGAGAGAAGTCAATCAATGCAGTAGTTAAATCAAGGCCGAGTTATAGACCTTGCTAGCCCTCAAAACGACTCCTTTCAGAACTCTTATAGGACTAGCCTTCTTGCTTTAGCATTAATTGAATAGTCGGAAAGGCATCCATATCCATTCCGTTAAAAGCTTTTTCGAAAAGGCCTACGTCTTTCTATCTCTTGTGCTATGAAGGAAGGGATTCAGCCAAATGAGCGTCCTAGCCAAGGGCAGAGAAGCTTTTTCATAAAAGGATAGGAAGGATTAAGCAAATCTCTCTTGAACTTGACCTAGGGATGGGAGGGTAAGGAAGGAAGTTATCTAGCCCAGCCATCCTATTAGCATGACCTAAGCTTCAATCAATAGCCTAAAGCCCCTCTCTTTCTTAGTGCAACTTCTAGGACCTATTTATTCAGGAGAAGTCTTTAGACTCCTCCTTCTTATGGATCCGCGTACATTCATTTTGTGTGGAAAGAGCGTATGTTAGGCACAGAGCAACTATCCAGGGCTATTGTTCTCCTTATCATTAATAGCCCAACCATATGACCCTCTGTATAATATATGAAATAAAAGCTTTCTATACTAGAATGTCTTCACACAAGGAGAAACTATCCCCATGCCGAGAAGTCTATCCCAGCCTGCCCATCCTCTTGTCAGGTTTAGAGCTTCACATCCTTCCTGACCATATTGAATCTCACCTCTTATTATAGCCGTATGGAATGATCCCATACAGAATGTGGGCTTGGAAGAACTTCTGCCATTATTCTTGGGCATAGGATCTTTGATTGATAGTAGTAATTCAAAATAAAAGTAATTCCTCTGCCAGGGTTACATACATCCAATTTATACTTTAGAGTTTTAGAGGCTTGAGATGAGAGTCCCTACGAAAGGAAAGGTGCTTGGCTTTCATTTCCTACCAAGCAAAACAGAAGAATATTTCTACCTTGGCATATTGACATGCTCTCCTTTCTCTTTGAGGGCGAATCGGATGGAGGCAAGCATCAGGCTGCTGAAAAGAAGTCTAAAAGGAATTAAAGATGTAATAATGGTGGGATTTTGGTTGGGAAGACTACTAGAGCACCCTTCAAAGAAGGACTCCTTCTGTGCAATCTCTCTCTCATCGGAAGAATTTTCTTTGATAACTAGGGCCGTCCCTTAGGGATGAGCTTGAGCAGTACATAGAGATCAAATCGATAGGATACCATCTCCTTGCCCTCTGGGGCCTTACTTTATTAAGCAGTCTGAACCCAATTCGATTAAATGAAGTTATGCAAGAATCTTAGATCTTAGATCCCCCACGAGATCGATCTTCAAATCTAGCATAGCAGCGATGTTCTCCAAAGGCAAAGTACATAGAAAGTAGATAATATAGGATTCCTCGAAGCGGAAAAAGAATCTTCAACCAACTGACTAATAAGGCGAGACCGACCTCTCTCTCGATGTAGGATCTCTTTCAAGCCAAGCCCAGGAAGCAGGTTAAGATTGAAAAGTTCTGTTAGGTTCTTAGTAGCAATGGGTCCGCAATTACGAATTACTACGAAAGATGACGTAAATAAGAAGGCTTTTTTTTATAGCTTCCTGATCCTTACTTTTAGCCCCGACACTTTCCTCTTTATCCCCTTCATCTTAGTAAAGAAAAGCCCGGTTCTCTTTGCTTTCATTTGTATTTTCTTCTTTTACTTCACATAGCTTTTCGTCTCCTTGATAGCTGGAAGTTCTCCAAAAGTATGAAAAGCTGGAGGACTTTGTACCATCCATTCCGGTGTGGTTGGATTCTGTTCAACAGCCCAAGGACTTGGGCGCATCTTTTATTGTTTCCATTGCTTGAAGTGATTATTACGACCACGAAGAAACGACAAATCCAACTACTGGATATATAAGAGCCAGAACTGCTAAGGGCATTCCATCCAGCGTAAGCATCTGGATAATCTGGAATGCGACGTGGCATACCAAAAGCCCTAAAAATGCATGGGAAAGAAGGTCGGATTCACCCCGAAAAAGTTATCAAAAATGGATTTGACCTAAAGTTTCAGGATATGTTCGACCAAAGATTTTACCTACCCAATAGTGAAATCCTGCAAATAAAAGCAAAACGGCTCCCATAGAAAGTACATAATGGAAATGTGCAACCACATAATAAGTATCATGTAGAGCAATGTCTGGCCCAGAATTTGCCGGAACTATTCCAGTGAGTCCTCCTATGGTGAACAAAAAGATGGACCCTACAGCAAATAACATGGGTGTTTTGTATTGTATCGAACCCCCCCACATGGTAGCGATCCAACTAAAGATTTTGATTCCAGTGGGGACAGCTATGATCATGGTAGCTGCGGTGAAGTAGGCACGGGTATCAACGTCTAAGCCCACAGTAAACATATGATGAGCCCAAACAAGAGATCCAGGAACACCTATACTGATCATGGCATAAACCATGCCTAGATACCCGAAGACCGGTTTTCCCGAAAAAGTAGAAACGATATGACTTATGATACCGGATCCAGGCAGAATGGGAATATACACCTCTGGATGACCGAAGAACCGAAAGAGATGCTGGTATAATATGGGGTCTCCCCCTCCAGCGGGATCAGAAAAGGTTGTATTAAAGTTTCGATCGGTTAATAACATGGTAATTGCCCTGCCAGTACCGGAAGTGATAATAAAAAAATTGTGGAATGCTGTCACTGGAACGGACCACACAAATAGGGGTGATCTATACATAGTCATTCCAGGTCCACGCATGTTGGAGATAGTTGTTATAAAATTGATAGAACCTAAAATGGATGAAACACCAGATAGATGAGGACTAGAAATTGCTGAATCAACTGCTCCTCCAGAATGGCTGGTAATACCACTTAGGGCGGATAGACCGTCCACCCAGTGCCGCTACCCACTTCTACTAAGGCTGGGCTTAATAGGAATGAAGAGACTTGGTGGCAACAACCAGAATGAAATATTATTTAATCGTGGAAATGCCATGTCAGGCGCACCTATCAGAATCGGAACAGACCAATTACCAGATCCGCTTATCATCATAAGCATAACCATAAAAAGATCATTAAAAAGCGTGAGCCGTTATTAAAACATTATAAAGTTGATGATTCCCACCAAGAATTTGATCGCCGGGTCGTGCTAATTCCATACGAATCAGTCTTGAGAAGCATGTGCCCATCACTCAATGATGGCACCAAAGATGAAATATAGAGTCCCTATATCTTTGTGGTTAGTGGAGAACAGACCATCGGACCGGATTTGTCGTCAAATTGAGATTCTTTCGTTTCCTAAAGCACACCCTTTGGGGTGTACCTATTAATGCCCGAATCTACTTTATCCAACTATTCTATTATCAGAGATGTCAATTCAAAAGGGTAGCTGGCGGTTTTAAGAAAGTACATGGGGGTTTCTTTTTCATTAAGGCGACTAATTTTACTGACCCTTTCGACAGACTTCTTTGTCCATCTCTATATGATATTTCTTCTTCGAAGCCAAAATGAAGGAAATCCAATAATGCAACTTTTGATTCCCACTTTGGTAGACAAATATGCGGTGTGGAACATACCCAATTCCTGCTGGAACTAACGATTTACCCCTTTCATATGGGCACTCTTGCTTCCCTCTGATCGACCGAGAGAAAATTTCAAGAGGCATCTTCCATTCATATCGATTTGGGTTTTCTGCACCATATTTTGATCTGCCTCTTCTTCGATCCGGAATTCCCAGCAAATCCTTGACTCCTCGAATACAATGGGATTTCACACCTGGCGAATCTTTCACTCTACCTCCTCTTATTAAGACCATAGAATGTTCCTGCAATTATGACCTTCGCCTGGAATGTGAGCAAATATATCATGTCGATTGCCCAACCGTGCTTTGGCTATCTTACGTGGAGCTGAATTAGGTTTTTTCGGTGTTCTCGTTGGTACACGCGGGCGTACTCCTTGCTTCAGGGACATTGATCCGAAGCTCGAGTACGGTCCGTGCGCCGTTCTTCTCTACCACCGACGAATCAATTGATTTAATGTAGGCATCGCTCTTTCCTTTGTCCTTCCCCTATTTTTTGCCCTATCACTAGTGGTTACTCCCGATCCGAACACCCTTTTCCATTCATAGAGAGATCCAATCGTCAAAATCAATAAAAAGGCCATCATGGACCAAGATCCAAACGGATCAATCTTGTTGGGAGAGTACTGCCCAAGAAAGGAAAAGGTTACTTCCGGATCAGGGATAATAAATAAAATTGAAACAAGATAAAATCGTATATCAAAACGACTTCTGGCATCCCGGAAGGATCGAAACCACATTCGTAGGTAAACAATTTGTCTGGATAGGTCGAACTATTGGAAGCAAATGGAAAAGGAACACCGAGTGGGATCAAAGAAACTAGCAGACTGATCACTAAATAGATACAAATAGGTGCAAATTCTGACATCACCACAGCCCACTTGGTTCTATCGCTCCTTGCTCATGGAGCACATACCGGAAAAAAAGAAGGATTCAATCCAGCCCATGGTTCTCCCTACAGCTACCTTGTTTGCGAACGAAAGCCAAGCCCCTTATGGGTCGCGACGGACTAGGTCGAAGAAGAAGTGCTCGTTCTTGTCGTCACCCAGAATTACGATGGTACGGAACAACGAAGTTACGTAATCCTTTAAAGGCGTTGACATTGGCGTCCGGCGACTGATAAGAAGACTCCTGCTGAGCAATTGTAGCAGCTCTGGCACCCATTGACTGCCGCTGTTAGAACACCGCAATATTACCCCTTTTGGGGGTTAATGCGCTCAATGGTGAATCGAGCATTCGATTTCCTTTTACGATTACGAGAACGACGGAATGGAAGAAAAGTAAGAAAGCTGCGATGGCTACTGAATAACCTCCTTTTCTTTTCTTAATAATAAGGCCTTTGACCTTTGTATTCGTTCGCCAAATCTTGTTCAGTTCCATCAAGCTCGGTTTTGTCTGAATCTTCGTGGAAGAAGAAGAAGCGGTTCACCAACCCACTACATCTGTGGATCCCACCAAATCATTAAACCTGGCGGCTGCTCATCTTTGATCAGTGATTCACCGGCCACTAGATCGATGAAGAATCTCTCCAAAATATGCTCTTTGATCGGTGATTCACCGGCCACTAGATCCAGGATCCCACCTTATTCTCAAACCTGGTGGCTCGGTTGATTGGCACTCCTGTAGGCTCATCTTGCATACAAATTCTGGGGTCCTGCATCCACCAAGAAAATTTCTTCCCTTAAGCGTAAAACTTCATATGAAAAGGCGTTTCCACTACATAAGAAAAAACTTGAATTAGATCTTGGAAATGATCGACTCAAATAGATGCTCATCATAAGCTTTTTTTTTCCTCCTCTTCCTATTGATCGAAGCATCCAGAAGCGCCACGCCAATAGAAAGAGTTAAGCTACTAAGCTAAGCTACTGTTGGGAACTCGGTAGAAGCGATTTGCCGCTTCCGCCTTTCTAGGCTTCACAATAGCTCCCTCCTATATAGAATGAAAAAAAAGTCCTCCCCCTCCCACTCAGGCCCCAGTCCGGAAATCCTCTTCGTGATTTCCAAGAAGTGACAAAGAAACAATAGTAGAAAGGAGTGTAGGATTGGTATGGGTCGCGCGTACATGGCTGCCCCAACTCGAACTCATCTGGAGAATGAATTGGGCCCTGTGTTGATGATCCACTAGTTGATTCAAGATCTGGGTGATTCACCCCATTTAACTAGTGCCGAAATCGGTCGGGGAATCCAAAATGACTTGCAGATACAAGCCGCCATACCTCCGGAGGCTCCGCTTTCTTGCCGCAGATCCACTCTGGTTTCGTTCGAACCTCCCCTTGACCCATCCTCTTTGATTATGATTGTGGGGCATTCAATGCATGATGTAGACCAAAAGAAGAGGCTTTCCCGTGGGCTGGGGAGTAGCCGCCTCTTCACTCTCCTTCACCGATTCAGATCTCCAGAATCGTATCTCTTGGAGAGGTGCGAAGCTCTCCCTTTGACTCAGGGGGCCTTCCACCACTTCGACTGATGCGGACGCGGTTCTCTCGTCGTGAAAGAAGTAATGAAAGGAAGCCCCGGGTCGCGTTCGTTGTTGCTGTATAGCTTTCTAGAGCAGAGATCTAGCAAGGCATTCTGAAGCACAGATCATTGGTATTGGATGTATCGTTAGGTTGTGCCGAGTCAAATCTGCTCCGTTTTTTTTCCGTTGCAGAAAAAAAGATCCCTTCCCCCTTTAAAAAATGATGAATATGAAGTCCCGGAGGCTGCAGGTACTATGGATCCTCGACTCCCAATCAGGTTCTTCTTCCTGGTCTCATGGGTGTTGCCTGTAGGTCGTGATGTGCCTTGAGATGGCCGTCTCCTGTCCCCCTGCCGGTGGGGAATCGCTCCCGGGTCGTCGCTCTGCTGCGTCTGGCCCGTCCTCTTCAGCACCTTTGGAAGGCGGGAGTGTGACAACGACACGCTCCTTTACTCCATAGAACCTTCTCATCAGTTCACGCAGGGGTTTGGTGGCTGAATTGACTTGGCTTCATGAAAAGGCCTCATCTCTAAAAGCCCATTTCATGAGGCGCCCTCTCCTTTACTAATAGGGGGTTCCAAACCTCGCCTCGCTCTTGTGACATGCTATGTTTCCCTCTCTATTCCCAAGTAAAGGGTGAGTCCCATGCGTCCGGTTTGTGGATCATGGTCTCACACACTAATCCCTACTGAAGTGCCGTAGTAGTAGGCCTACCTACCTAAACCAATCATCATATCGGTCCCTAGGCCCCATTTCTTTGGAAAGGCTCGGCTTCAAAACCGTGACGTGGAGCTTCCGCCTCATACTGGCTCCTCTGAGGATGGAGGTAGGCCCAGCCAGGCTTCAATGCAGTTAAGGTTGTTGTACACGACCTCATAAGAAAAGAACGAAAGGAGAAAAAAAAACAAAAGCAAACCACAACAAAAACAAGCAAAGAAGAAAATCCTTGACTTCCTCGTGTAGTAACTTTCACTTGCTTCCTCTCAAGACTCAGATCCATCGCTCTAATGCCTACTAGAAAAGTAGTAGTCTTAATCGGTTGACTAGAAGCCTATCTCAAGCCCCTTCCTCCTAGCTCTAGCTGTCCAAGTCCAACCTCCTGTCTGACTCCAAACTTTCATGTCTCTTCCGGAAGGCCTTTGTATATAGGTTTCTTTCAGATTAGACTAGAAACCTTCTTTCATCAAAGCAGAAAAGCCGAGAACTACGATTTTTGAATAGCAGATTCTGGATCGAGGAGGTTAGAACTCCATAGCCTCCTTGTCTCCTTGTCAAAGCTAGATTCCATCTTATTCGATCTTCTAATATAGAATTTAAGTTACAGACCGGTCATCCGACTCCGGCTTTCATGTCATTTACAGCCTTGACTTCTTATATTCTATTTTTTCATTGCAACTTCTAAAGAGATCCTGAATGCTACTTATAAAGGCCTTAATCAAGGGAATCCCCTGCTCTGTAACTGTAACTCCTGAATTCACTCTAGAACTAAAGGAAGGATGAAAGGCTACTCATTCCGAAATCAAGGAAGAAAACAAAGATGCACGAGCCACATGCAAGAGACTTAGCTCAAAGGAAAGAGAAGGAGAAAGGAAGGGAATCGATGAAGCCAATGATACAGGTAAGAATTGCCTACTCTATTAGGGCTTTTGTCTTTGCTAAACAAGATAGCCTAACTCATTAAGTTAGGTTAGTAGCAGAGCTCTTGAAGGCCTAATACACAGGAGTACTAAACCTTAGCGAATTTCCCCCTATCGCCAGGTAGTTTTCTTGCTTCCGAGAAAGCCTATTACAAAAGGACGTCGGTGTTAAAGGAGAGGGGATTTTCTTCATCCGGGGTTTAGTTTGAAGTGAAGTTCCGGCGTCCTGTTTATGGGCCGGAGCTCTTAGACCACAGATAGATAGGCGCTTAGCTACCCTCTGGTCAGTACATGAAGGCTTCGTAAGTTGCATCTATCGTAGAAAACAGAAAAAAGACGGAAAGCAAGTCTTCGATCTTACAAAGAAAGGCGTAGTTTTTGGGCCACCACTCTCTTTGCTCTTTGAAACCTACCTCGCGTTGCTCCTTTCTCAACCTTAAGATCAAGAAGGGAAGGCAGACTTTAGTGAGGGCTAGGTGAGACTCGCTAGTGAGAAATGGCATGAGAGCTTGCGAGAGGCACAAATAAGGTGAGCTCGACCTTATGTGGACGGATTTTGTTCAGGTTGCTTTTTGACTACTAGTCTTTTGTTTTCTTCCTATGTCCGAGACCTTGCTTTCCGCTATGCCTAGATATGCTACGATCGCATGGCATGAGAGAGGGCTTCGTAAGTAAGTAGCACGCGGAGGTTTGGAACCCATCATAAACACACTGGAGCCCAAGCAAAGACTTGTGCTAGCCACTCCACTAAAGGCGTTCGAAAAGGTGCCCGCCCTTCTGATCGCATCTTACCGTGGACTCAGGTGGGGTGGTTGGTACCAGGCGAGAACGACACTTGAACATATACCATAGCAATGAGAGCTAGCTCTTTTTCAAAACATGATACTAAATGTTAGCTATCGCGAGCTTGACCTGCCCTTCTTCAACAAACCGAGAGGATCTTGGACAAAGGATTACCGGCCATGAGACCATTTCGATCTACTCATGGCGTTGCTTTTCTATGGGTCCTTGCTTTCTCGATCAACTAACTTCGTTTGAAGAAAGACAGTTCCTTGAAATTCTTGTATTGTACCTTGAGGGTACAATCAAACACCAACTTAATCTCGACAAATAGAGGTCGGCTAGCAACTACATCATTCAAGCCCGGAGTAGTGCTTTCTCACGCTATTGGCATACCTTGTGGCATACCCGGAATCTTGCCAAAAATCCTATCTTATCTTAGGAAATATCTCCTCTTTGTTCGATTCACTTGCTAAGAGCTTCTTGGGTGGGATGATGCGCATTGAACTCGACTCCACCCATAGAATAGAGGTGCATAAATTGGCGAAATAAGGTTTTACCTAAGGACGGTTGCTACGCTGAATGCCTAACCTACTACTCGTAACTCGAGTCCAAAAACTAAGGCAATAATCATTGTTCACCGACAGGCGAAAGCGGGACGACTAGCTAGCCAATCTGGAGGCGTTAAGCCGCCAGAGGTAGAATGTTGACAAGCCCAATCCAACGGAAGGAGCCTCTAACTTGCTCGACGAAAGGAGAAGAAAAGAAGAGTAGTTGAAAAGGAAGGAATACGATCATCATCTTATGGAACAGGATTAGCTTTAGCTAAAATTTAGAATGCCCTGCATGATCGGCCTCAAGGCTAGGTTCAGTCAACTATTACCGCATGGCCACGAGAGATGCGATTCGGATTTTCCTAGTGAATCGAGGGCTACGCTTCTTCTCTTATGGATAAAGGCGGTGAAAGGTCTAGCCTATATGCCATCTCACACGGACCCCAAATGAGTAATGAACCAAGTAGAAAGAAGCGATCATCCACGCCCCAATGAAGACCAAACGAACTCTCGCTATAGTAAAGGCGAGATTGGAGGCGTTTAGAAATGACTCGAGCTAATGCTATTGACACTAAACTATCCTCCGAAGAGGAGCGAGAAAAATAGGGCACGTCTGCAGACTTGCCCAAAACCATAATATCTACGAGGTTCATGCTTTAGCCGAAGGCGGGTCTCGCTCAAGGTTGACAAAGAAGGATAAGAGAAGCGATACGTTTCATTTAGAATTGAGGATTCTATCTCGAAGAGTCTGGCTTCGGAAAAGTTCCACCTTTCCCTAAGGACATAAAAAGCGAAATTCAATTCTATACAAAGTCGATCTCTAGAACACTTATACTCACAACGTGAAACTGTCATTGCAACTTTTTTTCCATTTTGCCACCTACCAAATGACACTTAGTGTCTGACGGCGCTCCCTACACTACTTCTTCAAAAAAGAGTCATCGTAGGTACTTGTTGTTGCACTAATGATCTAATGATCGAAGAGACACACGGAATCGAACACATGCTTAGGGTTGAAACGGAGCCATCCACTCTCAAAAAACCTAGCACCAAATCTATCAATCGATTTGAGACCTACCAACAACGTAGAAATAATGGGGATCCAGATGGTCGCCACCGACGGCAATGGCCAAGCTTCCTATTAGATTAGAATTGGAACAATGGTCGCCGTGAAGAAGGCGAATGAACAATTGACTACGAGAACCTACCAAGTATCTTCCAAAGCATTTACCAACCCCTCTCGACGGAGAGGAGCTATCACACGTTTATCAAATCAATCAGATCGCAGCATGCATTTGCGCATACTGAAGAAATCCCAAGTATTTCGGCTAGACGAGGTACACTTTCACTTACGAACAAGCAGTAAAGACTCCACCAACATGGTAGAGTTTCACCTATAGAGCCTATATAAAAATTATAGCATAGATGTAACCAAAACAAAAAGTAAATGTTAGACCAGGTCAGACAAAGACAAGTCGCCTTGCCGAAGACCCCACTACATGAGGCACGCGAGGCCCTTTTTCGTCTCGGTTCCTTCACTGATGCGCTCGAACTCGTGTGTTATTGATGTTGTTGGCTTCGATCTAGCCTATTTGTGAGGGGAGTTAGTCTTTTCAACCTGTGGGGGCCGATACTGAATTCCCATTTGTCTCATTCAATTACTGGCTACTTAGAAGAAAAAAGTGAAACTAGATTGATAAGGCTCGTTCGATAGACGGATAACGATGAGATGCTGCAACTAAGAAGAAAAGGTCAGGAAGTTACCTTTACAAGAACCAACCATCGGTGCTATCGGGGCATGGGCCTCTACCCCTAACGTTAGTAAGCGGAGACCCACCTCTGACAACTAAGTAAAACCGGAAAGCCGGGACGGAGGAGACAACTCCTTCCTTCAACCTTCCCAACGAAGCTCTCGATCTTTATCCTCGGTTGCCCCAAGGCTTGCTTCTATGTGACCCGACTTATCTGTTCTCGACGACCCAGCTTACTGGATGGATGGCCCGTGGGATTACTTGAGTTGTCCATTGGCCGGAGTGTGGGATCCGTCAAGCGTGTGCCTTCCACCGAAACTTCGATTGGTAATAACCGGTCGTTCGCGTATGTCATCTGATAGCTAAGCTATTCGGCTAGCTCTCGAATCGATAGACCACCGATTTCTTTCTCGGTCGATGGGGTTCCCTTCTTCTTGGTCACGAGGAGCTTTTAGGCCCTTTTGCACTATTCCATATGGGGATGAATCTAGGACAAATATTCTTTTTAGATGTGGCATTAAGCGGTCTTTTGCTATTGGAGTTCTTTGCCCATCTATGGAATCTTACTCTAGAAAATCCTTCTCACTTAACTAGACAAAAAGAGAGAGAAATCGTCCGCTTTCAAGGTAACTAGTTAGTGGCGGTGATTACCAGTGTGACATGGATCTTCCCTCTATCTCTGAGGTGCGGTTGGGTTACAGGGCCGGATCGGGTCCATGAAAGGGCTTGGCCTCCAGAATGTAAATCTAGCCACTTCTCTCACTGGTAGCCCTCTTCTTAATGGTTGGACCCCTCTACCCTAGGCATGCTCCACCAAAAACCATTTATGGGCGCTTTAGAACCACCTTTGACCTTTTATTCTTCATCGTAATCTTCTTTCTTCGTGAAAACCCCGCCTTTGGTTGTTATACCAAAAGATATGGCTCCGCTTCTTATGATCCCCTTCCATAGTTACTTACGCCTTGCACGGATGTCTTGGTTCGTTTTTTGCATTTTCCCCGGCTCCAAAGATAAAAGATAGAGTGAGCATTAAATCTTGAAAGAAGAATCGAGTAAATCGGACACCCAATACGTCTTAACGTAGAATAGGGAGGTATAAATCTTTGCGATTAGGCTTAGCTGGGGGTGCTACTCACCCATTCATGATTGGAGCTATACCTCTCATTTTTTATATAGAAGAAGGAGGTCAATAAGGCCTTACCCAAATTTATTTAAAATAAGACCCTTGGGATCTTGATTTTCCAGTCTCATGCTTTGAGGGCGATAAAGGTAAACAAGTACTCCTCCTTGCCGTAACTATTCTAATAAGAAGGTAATTCACTTGAAATAAGCTTTTCACATATGTTGTTGGAGGAGATTCCATGGCATCCTTTAAAAGAGATCAAGGTTGATAAAATAAAGGATTTCTAACCATCTTGTTATCCTATAACTTGAACATAAACCAATTCATTAAAATGGAAAGGAGAGGATAGAGAATCCGCTGATAAGTTTACCACTATCCGAGGTATCTATTCGCTTTTACTATAATACCTTGTTTTGATCAGATCGCACTTATGTATCATTTGATAACCCTCTAAACCTCTACCTTTAGTTCAACTATAATTTCAAATGGAGGAATTCCAAAGATATTTAGAGCTAGATAGATCTCAACAACACTACTTCTTATATCCACTTATCTTTCAGGAGTATATTTATGCACTTTGCTCATGATCATGGTTTAAATATAAATAGATCCATTTTGTTGGAAAATGCGTTATGACAATAAATTCAGCTTTACTAATTGTGAAACGTTTAATCGCTTCGAATGTATCAATGTAATCATTTGATTCTTTCTACTAATGATTCTAACCAAAATAGATTTTTGAGGCTTAACAAGAATTTGTATTCTCAAATGATATCGGAGGGGTTTGCAGTCATTGTGGAAATTCCATTTTATCTACAATTAAAATCTTCCTAAAAGCAAAGGGATAGTCAAATCTCATAATTTACGATCAATTCATTCAATATTTCCTTTTTAGAGGACAAAATTTCACATTTAATTTATGGTTTAGAGATACTAATACCCTACCCAAATTCATCCGAAATCTTGGTTCAAACTCTTACGCCATCGGGTAAAAGATGCTTCTTCTTTGCATTTCTTACGATTCTTTCTCCACGAGTATTGTAATTGAATACTCCAAATAAAGCTTCTTCTTCTTTTTCAAAAAGAAATCAAAGACTATTCTTCTTACTATATAATTCTCATCTATGTGAATACTTAATCCATCTTCATCTTTCTCCGTAACTAATCTTCTCATTTACGCTCAACATCTTCTCGAACCCTTCTTGAATCGAATCTATTTCTATGGAAAAATAAAATATCTTGTAAAAGTCTTTGTTAAGGCTTTTCAAGTCAATCTATTGTTGTCAAGGATCCTTTCATGCATTATGTTGTGTATCAAGGAAAATCAATTCTCGCTTCAAAAGGGACGCCCTTTTGATGAAAAAATGGACATATTACTTTGTTAATTTATGGCAATGTCATTTTTACCGTGGTCTCAACCGGAAGGATCTGTATAAACCAATTATACAATCATTCCCTCGACATTCTCGGGCTATCTATCAAGTGCGTGGCTAAACCCTTCAATGGTGCGCGGTCAAATGCTAGAAAATTCATTTCTAATTGATAATGCTATTAATAAGTTCGATGCTATTGTTCCAATTATTCCTCCGATTGGATCATCACTAAAGCGAAATTTTGTAACGTATTGGGGCATCCTATTAGTAAGGCGGTTTGACCGATTTATCGATTCTCGATATTATCAACCAATTTGGGGCGATATGTCACGTAAATCTTTCTCATTATCATAAGTGGATCCTCACAAAAAAGAGTTTGTATCGAATAAAGTATATACTTCGACTTTCTTGTCTTAGAACTTTGGCTCGTAAACACAAAAAGTATCTTGACGTGCTTTTTTTGAAAAGATTGGGCTCTTGGATTATTGGAAGAATTCTTTACTACGGAAGAACAAGTTCTTTACTCGACCTTTCCAAGAGTATCTTCCGCTTCGCAGAGGTTATATAGAAGGCTATGATTTGGTATTTGGATATTATTTGTATCAATGATTTGGCCAATCATGAATGATTCGTTAGAACTGTGTAAATTAAATGGAAATTCTCACTAAATAATCTAAGTAATGAAGATAAATAATGAAGAGATAACGAAAAAATCCTTTTTATATTCTCAAATGTTGATGTAGGATGTAGATGTAGTAAGGGTTAAATCAACCGAGTATTCAACCTTTTAAAGTTCTAAGTAAGGAACCGGTTTTAGATGTATATATAGGGGGAAAGCGTGCAATAATGATGAAAAATGCAAGCACGGTTTGGGGAGGGGTTTTACCTATTTAACAAGGAAATTATCTACTCCATCCGATTAGTTAAGGTTCAATCCTGGCAACCCAATCGTCACATAAAATGATATGGATAGAAATCCTTTTTTCAATCAACTTACAAAAAATTCGGATAGTTATAGATAGGTATTGGTTGACACGGACATATAAGTCATGTTATACCGTTGAATAACAAGCCTTCAGCTTTTCTATATTTGAGTTCTCGAAAATTCGTGTGCTTTGGAGTCCCTCGGCGATTAAATAAACCAAGATTTTACCACGATCGCAATTTTAGAGAGACGCGAAAGCGAAAGCCTATGGGTCGCTTCAGAATCGGATAACCAAAGACCAAAACCGCCTTTACATTGGATGGTTTGGTGTTTTGATGATCCCTACCTTATCGACCGCGAACTTCAGATTTATTATCGCCTTTCATTCTTTTGCTCCTCCAAAGAGATATTGATGGTATTCGTGAACTCCGTTTAGGATTCTACTTTATGGCAACAATATTATCTCCTCGTGCCATTATTCCTACTTCTGCAATTTATAGTTTTGCTTTTACCTAATCAAAGAAAGCGGCATCCGCCGACGAATGGTTATACAACGGTGGTCCTTATGAACTAATCGTTCTACACTTTTTACTTGGTGTAGCTTGTTACATGGGTCGTGAGTGGGAGCTTAGTTTCCGTCTGCTGGGTATGCGACCTTGGATTGTTGTTGCATATTCAGCTCTGTTCATGTTCTTCATTGCTTTTTTTGATCTACCTAATCGATTGAAGGAAGTTTTTCGATGGTATGCCTCTGGGAATCTCCGGTACTTTCAATTTCATGATTGTATTCCAGTCAACACAACATCCTTATGCACCCATTTCACATGTTAGGCGTAGGTAATGTGTATTCTTAATGACTCCTATTCAAGCTTATGATGGTTCCTCGGTAACTTCTAGTTTGATCGTGGAAACCACGAAAATGAATCTGCTTAATGAAGGTTACTGATTCGCAGGCGAGAGGAAGAAACTTAGAATCTCGTGGTCATTTCATGGTTATTTTGGTCGATTGATCTTCCAATATGCTAGTTTCAACAACTCTCGCTCTTTACATTTCTTCCTAAACTTGGCAGTCGTAGTAGATATCCGGTTCACCGCTTTGGGTATTAGCACTATGGCTTTCAACCTAAATGGTTTCAATTTCAACCAATCTGTAGTTGATAGTCAAGGTAGTGTAATTAATACTTGATGATATCATTAACCGTATTAACCTTGGTATGGAAGTTATGCACGAAACGTAATGCTCATAACTTCCCTCTGACCTAGTCAGCGTCGAAGCTCCATCTACAAATGGATAAGACCCGGTTTTAGTGTATACGAGTTTTTTTTTGAAGAAAAGGAGCAATAACCTCTTTCTTGTTCTATCAAGAGGGCGGTATTGCTCCTTTTTTATTTAGTAGATTTTGACTTACCTAGTTTCTTTAAATAAATTTAAAAAAACGTCGCTTTATTTTTATCGGTTGGTTCATGAGTGAGTATCATGCTTTCGCTTCAGATTAATCATTAATCTAGAATTTAGCTACTTCTTCCCAATCTTTATCTTTTGGGAAGTGTTTTTTAAAAGAAAAGATAAAAATGTCGGACTTTTTACTTAGTTAATACTTAATATTTTTATCTCGAAAATAAGAAAGATAAGAAAGAAATAATGATGAATGGTAAAATGTAATCTTTTGAAAGCGGCATTCTCTCTTTACTCTAGAAACCTACCTCTTTAAAAAGTGGAAAACAGAATATGATTGATTCAAAGATGGTCTCTCGATCCCCGAGATTATTCAATTCTTTTATGAAATAAAAACCACTTCAATGAAGCAATAATAAGAGAGATGAAAGGCGTTTTTAATTTTTCTATCCGATATGTGTTGCCAAGATTTGCTAGAACGTAACGAAAAGAGAAATAAATGCCTATAAGGAACCAACGATTCTCTCTTCTTAAACAACCTATATCCTCCACACTTAATCAAGATTTGATAGATTATCCAACCCCGAGCAATCTTAGTTATCGGTGGGGGTTCTATCAGATAATTTGGTATTTGTTTAGTCATTCAGATAAAGGATCATGCGTTTTTTAGCTATGCATCACACACCTCATGTGGATCTAGCTTTCAACAGTAGTAGAACACATTATGAGAGAGATGTCAAGGGGGCCGGTTGCTCTGCTATATGCATGCTAATGGGGCAAGTATGTTTCTCATTGTGGTTCACCTTCATATTTTTTCGTGGTCTATATCATGCGAGTTATAGCGGTCCTGTGGAATTTGTTCGATCCTCGGAGTTGTAATCTTCCTATTAATGATTGTGATGGCTTTTATAGGATACGTACCACCTTGGGGGGCGTATGAGCTTTTGGAGCCACAGAATTACAAAGCAAGCTAGCGCCCATACACGTAGTAGGAGATACCATAGTGACTTGGCTTTGGGGTGGTTTCTCCGTGACAATGCCACCTTAAATCGCTTTTTTAGTCTTCATTATTTACTCCCTTTTTTTTAGTAGCCAGGTTTCTTCATCTCGTCAAGATTGCATCAATATGGATCAAATAATCCATTGGGTGTACATTCGAGAGATGGATAAAATTGCTTCTTACCCTTATTTATATGTAAAGGATCTAGTAGGTCAGGTAGCTTCCGCCATCTTTCTTCCATTTTTCTTTTTTATGCTCCTAATGTTTTGGGGCATCCCGACAATTATATACCGCTAATCCGATGCCCACCCCGCCATATTGTGCTTGGAATGGTATTTCCTACCGATCCATGCCATTCTTCGTAAAGATACCCGATAAAGCGGAGGTGTAGCCTGTATATAAGCACCAGCTTTTATATGTCCGTTGGCTTTACCTTTTTTAAAAGTATGTATGTATCGTTCAAGTTTTTATGGATTCACCAAGGAATATTTTGGTTGCTTTTAGGCGGATCGCTTACTACTAGGTTGGATCTGGATGTCAACCTGTGGAGGCACCATTTATTACTATGGACAAATTTCTCCTTTTGTTTTCTTTTTGTTCTTTGCCATAACGCCCATTCCGGACGAGTTGGAAGAGGAATTCCTAATTCTTACATACGGATGAGACCGATCACACCGAAAAGTGAAAAATTCGACACCAATCATTCGAGTCTTACACCAAGAATGGATAAGCGGATGAGTTTTCTAGTGGGCTATGTTGATATAGCTTAGATAGGAAAAGATACTCTACTATAGTAGTGGTCAAGCACTTTAAAAATCCGGGCCCTCCCTCCCCGCCCCTTACTGGTCCTTTGAAAGCCGTAACATTCACATAAAGAGTCTCTCATCACGTGTGCCCTCGATCGATGACAAAATGACCTTCTATCCTCTTCAGAATTCCTACCCCTAACAATTTGAGAGGGAAAAGTGGAAGAGTCTTCAGATGAATATGCTTTACATCGGAATATCTCATAAATGGAAGGCCCAGAGATCATAAAGGATGGGGTGGGAATGGAGGCATTCCACCAACATACTCCGGTGAATGGGTCGAGAGATGAGGGGGGATACAGAAGTCTAGTGAACAGTTGAGCGCTATCCAACCATTCAATCTGGCCATGGAGGAGGTTTCAAGAGCGGTAAACCGATGATGACTAGTACAAACTTAGGTAGGTCGATCGTCGCCATCCTCGTGTTCTCTCCCGTGAAGTGATTAATCCCTAAAATGGGCATGCAATCCCTATAGAAAAGCAAGTATTCAGATTGGAGGAAATTTCCACCTTCCGATGATCCCTTCCCTATAAACGGAAAGGTATTGAATCTTATGGATTACTTTTCATGAGTTCTTCCACCCCTCTCTGCTCCACCCATCCCTTTACTCCCTGTGGATTCCATGCACTTTAGAAAATCGCGGCTCATCGCTTCTGAGGAGGAATATAAGCAAGCATTTCCCGTCGCTCAATTCAAGAATGAATCAATACGCAGGAAAGTTTATTCAATGGGAATGGCAAGTCTCGGATGTGCTCATACGGGTTGGGTATGCTCTTTCATAATGGCACTTTCGAGAAGGTCTTCAAGGTAGATATGCTCTTCTTCTCGGAAAGACCATACTCTTTTTGGTCGTCGTAGCACGTAAGGGAGAGTTGGCCGGCTTGAAAGCCCGGTTGCATGTGATCGAGTCGGGAGAGGGGCGCGAAGAGATCCGCAACTTTCACCGCAAAATTGCACCTTTTTTTCCGTCTTTTTTTTTTTGTTAACAATATGAAGAGAACACATCAAGTTTTGGTCTTGGAACGCCATGCTAACACCATGCTTAAGAAAACTGCAGGACCTATCTTAAAACATCATGCCATGGGTGCTCGGTTACATTCTTTCTCCGAGAAGCCGCTTATAGAAGATAGCCAAACCTCGCGAGGAAGCGGGTCACTTGACTAAAGGTCTTTTTTCATAATTTGGAATTGCTTTATCAGATAAGTTGAGTTCTTCATTGTATCAATTGAATTACGGAGGAAAACGCAGCTTTCAAGGTCGCCTCCCAGAAGGAGAGAGATTCGATCTAATCGGTTCAAGAAATGCTCTTTTTTACTTCCTTTTTTCTAGGTGTCTTAGATCTCATAGCATGTATGAGAGAGAGAGTTTCGGAGTCTTCTATTCAAACCTGCCATCCTTCTCCCCGCCAGGTTGGTTCTACGCCCACTCATCCTTTCCCTTGCATACGCTGTCTACATCTGAGAAACTAGAGTACTTATTTCCGAAAGGAATGACTTATTATATCACGTAGGGTTATAAAAGGGAGTCTTCCTTTCATTGCTTGGTGCACACTTCCTTTTCCTCATAGTTACTTTCCACAGGAGAATAACCCCGAGCTCAATACACGAATAGAAGGCCAAGTAGCTCCCATTCCAAAACCTTAGATTTTAGGAAGAATAAATCATCATAGCAAAGGGAGGAGGCAGCTTGGGAAAGGGATCGAACGAGAAGCTTTGGTAGTTTGGTGGCCGCCACGTAGCGAAGATAGACCCATGAGCCCCAAAGAGAGAGTGTATTTCTTTCGCTCCTCTCCTTAAGGTCGAGCTAACTCGATTCGATAACCCCTTTCCTTATTAGTTGAGACTCGTCAAACGTCTTCCTTAGCCTCTTCTTCTAATCTCTGTTTGAAACTCCAAGAACTTCTTTGTCGAAGCTAGAACCTACTTATCGAACGATCTCTCTCCTTTTCGAACTTCACTACCTATCGTCAGTGACTTCTTCGCCCTTTCTAAGTCTAAAAACCTTGGCTCGGAAGATCTACCTTAGTCTTTCTTAGAGTAATCATCTATCGTCGAGTAGCTCACACCTCTGCTTGCTAAGAGCTTCTTTTCTTTCCCCGAGGGCTTAACGGTAAAGAATACCAAGAGTTGATGAACTCACCATATACCCCATTTCAAATTCGCCTCTCTCCGATCTAAGCCCTCTCTAGTCGTCGAAAATAAGCGTAAGTAAGTAAAGAAGGATGGATCGACAGCCAAAGAGGGCCTTCTCACCGCAATGGACCCACAGTGCCAATGCCTCTTCCATCTTCTAGATAATCGAGCTAAGACTTAGAGAGTCCGGGCACGAATCACCACTGCAATTTTAGAATAGTACATGGTAACCACCACCTCTAAGTCGGAAGGAGTTCCTAAAGGAACAACCTAACTTCTTAAAGACGAAAAGCGCTTACGTAGCCATTACACAATTTTATCAATGGGATTGACAATGGACTAATGTCCATCCCGCCAACCTTATGATTATTAATAAGAAAACGTTTGTAAACTCGCATGAAGCACCCTTAAAAGAAACAAGGATTTCTCTTCCGAGATAATCGCCATGCGATTCTTCCATGGGTTTAACATACTCCTCGAAGAACCTTGGTATCGGCCAATTACTATGTCATCACCGAGGATTGCATAATCTTTGAAAGAGGGTACACTCGTCGCTCGCCGATCTCCATACCAACGCGTGATGCGCTATCGCTTCCACGTCCCCCAAGTAGAAGTCCGAGCCTTACCTTTCACTCAAACCAACTAGGATATTGATTCCTCTTTTCACCTTTTCTTCGATTTAGCGTTGAGCCGCCTCTAACCGATATCAACCTTCAATCAAACGGATAGGCATCGTGTAGAGACCTTGTGTTGAGTATATGACCTTTCCTTCACCCTTAATAAGCACATCCCGTGATTAGAACTAGAGTCAACTTCCGGACAACGCGGGAGCGAAGGGCTTAAAGGCGCCGGACTTTAATTCTCAAAAGCGAGGAGCCTCTCACTCTTTCATAGGCTGAAACTAACCTATCTCATTAGAATCCACGATTGTAATCTAGAGCACGAGACAACTAGTTCTTATTTTTATAGGATTAAGACGGGTAGTAGGAAAAGATGACCCGAAGCTATCCGCCTGTCTCGTCTCTCGGCATTTTCGCTTTCAAGTTCGCTTTCTATCTTTCTTTCTGACTTTCCCCGTCTTGGTACTAGCCTTCCTTCCTCCAAGACAAAGGAGTCGCGGGGTTCATTGCGAATTACCACTTCGAAAAGTACTTTTCTCTTCACGCTTAAGGGTAAAGAATCGTCACTAAACTAATGCTTTTTCCTTCACGGGCTTTCCACCATTCACACTTGGTTACTTCCCTACGCTTATTCATTTGGCATTGAACTATTCTCTCGACATTCTTCTTCATTCGAAACTCTTAAAAGATTTGAAGGAGTCGGTTGGTGATGCTCTTCCCATGGTTTACCACCGAGAGGAGTATTCAAAGATGCCATCGACCTAGTACACAGTGCTAGTTTCCCAAACCTTTCGCTTATCGAATGCTACCGCTTTTCATTTCAACCCTTCTTGCTTAACATCGTTCGGTTCCCTCCCCCCCTATCATCCGGGGATTCTTTTTCGGGAAAATGAGATGCGTTGAAACCAACTAGAATACGTCCTTCCCTTGCACGCTAGGTAGGGTGTTTAGAGATAGCCCCCACGCCGGATGGTTGAAAAAGTGGTTATTACTTCTGGTAGATAACTTTCTTTAGCTCTGACAAAGATGGGAACCAGAGTCGGACGAAAAGAATTAGTTCTTTGATCCATTTGGTGTCCGTAAATCCTCATTGATAGATATAAAGAGAACTTCTCCACCGGGTGTGGTGTTTCAAGCGCTTCCACTAGTTGTTTGACATCAAGACACCGATAACAGGAATCGAACTCTTTCGAGATGATATCGCAACACCGATTGCGCCATAAATGTACATATTAGAGTAAAGGAGTCACTATTTAAAGAAAGGGATCATTTAAAGTCAATCAGTGGGCGAGGATTTGCTAACCCGACTCATTAATCACATTAAGTAGAATCATGGACCTGAGTCGCTAATCGCACTCTGTCTTGTCTTGAAAGAGAACTCCCAATTACAAATCCACATATATACTTCATTCCACTTTCCTGCAATAAAGACTCTATGAATCTGATAGCATACGGGGCTTTTACCATAGTAGCTACTCACTCATAACTCCCTCTAACGCAGGGAAGTAATCCCGCAAACGAAACTATAGTCGCTTAACTTCACAAGACACTTGTTAGACGGTTTACAAAGCACCGTGCTTTCTCGAAGATTCATTCAATGCAGTAAGTTCTGAACCGAGCTCACCGCCTTCATTAAGGAAAGGTAATCCGGCTGTTGAAGCTCTCTTCCCGTGTCGATGAAGGGCTATTCCCCTTCTGCGCTAACTAGAAAAGGAGGAAATGAAAGAGAGTGAGGGCTTGATGAACACCACCTCCTCGTTAGTGATTGGGCACACGCTTCCTTTACTGGCCAGAATCGGCTTCTTTCCCAAGCGATTCTCTTGTGTGCCTTTAACTATTGAAAGGACAGGATCACTATGACTCTCTGCCTCAAGGACCGGCCTTCTCTTCTTTAATGCCCTAGGATCGGATTCAATAGTAGTGAGTCGATATAGGGGATTCCTTCTCCCTCAAAGCCTATTCTCGATTTACTTTTGTCCTCGGATTCTTTTTCTCTTGTACCTTAGTAGAATTCACACCAACCGAATCTCGACTTAAGTAAGTACAAGCAAGGCAATTGACTTGATCGAGAAGGTATGGAACTTCTCGACGCACCTCTATCAATTCCTTCTTTGCCCCATCTCTCTTATTATGAAATTTCTAGTTACCGGTAATGCCCCATCCTTTTAGTACTACCTTCGAGGAATTCCTCTTGAAAGAAAATAAGCCAATAGCAAGGTTGCGTCTAAATACTTTTTTAGGCTTAGTCAGCGCCTCTTCCTAGCCTATGGCGATAAAGGAAGCTAAGCGGAAAGACGGTTTAACCATAACCATCCCTCGTCGATAATGGGTTAGAAAGTACGATATATCGAGAGAAATCCCGGAGAAAGGTGTCATTGTTGAGTTAGCCTTACTCTATTCACCTTCTTTTTCGAGCGGAGAAAAGGCGCTTCATCCTCATCAGATGCAAATGACCGAAGCGATCAAGTTCGATGAAGTAGGCATTACCTTTGACACACACATGGGTGCATAGGAAAGGGAGCAAGTCCTCATCGCTTGGATTGTTAGTTGGGGTAATTTCGTGAAAGCCATCCATCTTTATTAGGTGGAACCTGACGGTAGAGGCTTGAAACGCGCTTCTTCCTCTACAAAGAAATGGCCATATAATCGATGTTGAGGCTATAAGGAATGCCCGAACGCCGGGAGCTCGGTTTGGACCGGGATCCCATAGAAAAAAAAAGAACGTCAAATAGGCCTCGATCAAGGGGCAAAAGTGTGGGTTAGGAGATTGAGATAAAAGAAAAGTAACTTCACTGCTATTGCCCTCCTTCTTTGTTACCACCGGTGGGAACTGGTTTAAGTAGAAGAAGTAATAAAAGTAGTCCTTGACCGGTCTTGTGTTACCTCACTAGCTCACCGGCCCGAGATCGCTTACGTTCGTTTCACTCAAAGAAAAGTTCCCCACTCGAGGAGAACTTTTCTCATAAGTAATAATGGGCGCAATCCATATAGGAGACTCGACCGGATCTCTTACCCATTCTCATTTCACGAAAAGAAGAATTCACTCTTTTATCTTGTTGATAGATACCCGAGAGTGATTTCACTCCGTAAGACCTCGAGTCACCGGTCGCCTTTAGAAAGCGCATCAAGAATCGTGTACTAAGGAAGGAAGTGAAGGTGCAAAGAAGCTTGCTTTAAGGGCTAGGCTTTCTCTTCTTCTTTGGCTTGACAATATAGCGGAGATGGGCCTTGAGCACAGGGCTTTCTTCACGAATGCAATTAAGAAGTCATAACTATGAGATTACAGCTTGATTCTATCTTCAAGGCGGACCTTCCTGCTTGTTTTCTCGATCCAATCTCGCACTTGGTCCGATCGCGTAGATAAAGTTATGAAAAGTAGACCAAGAAGGAGTGGAATGATGATGACCGGCACTCTCTTGATCTCATGGTTATAATTTTAATTAATAATTTCACATACCATTTTAATTATTAAATTAAAACATAGCATTCCATCTCTAACTATTAAATTAAATTAGAGTATTATCTAATAAATTTAATTCACAAATATTTACTAACAACAACCACATCAATAAAATATTTATTTAATTTAATAAATATTTTAAATTACAAATAATAAAATCTTGAATTGTTACAGATCATACTCTATGTATTATCAAAAACCTAGAGCATAGGTTTGTACATACATACTAACCCTTCAGCAAGGATTACTCCACTTAAGATTAATTAAATCTTGATATGCTTATGACCTATTTCAGACTTCTTTCAAGATGTTATCTTCAACCTAAAACTTGGATGGAGAGAAAGTTTGTTAACAGTTGAGTTTCCAACCTAAGTGTACTTTGTCTCTTCCCCCTTTTTGAAAGAATATGGTCTCTTGATAGAATACTGTAATAGTACATAAGGTGATGCGACATGTTGTACACATTTATATTAATAAGGAACCATACCTTTCCACTGTCAATTTCTTAACAGTTATTTATCTTTATATAATGAGGTTAGGCATTGATGTGCATATTTTTACATTCATTTCTGACAGCTTGTTGCTCGAGTTATCCTTCAATCAATTAGTTATATTCTTGAAGATGTAAGCTAGGAAAATCTTGTCATCCTTAGTTCTTTGATAACCTTGAACCTCAAGGTTCACATCCAGCTGCTGGTTAGCCAAATAAATATCTGAGAAATTCTTCTTTCTTCTCTGGATAAGTATTTCTTAGTATATATGGCCTTTCATCTTTCAGACTGGTGGATGCTTGAATCTTTGCTGTTGATGCCTCTTGACCTCCCATCCCTGGTCTTCAGACTATGAGATTGATTGTGGACAAGGATTGGTCTTGTTGCTATGGCATTTAAGAACATGGATCAATCTGAGCAACTTCAGGTGTATATACACATTTACCTGTACACATTATTTCCAACATGTGAGTCCATCTGCATTTACAATAGACTTACAACTAAACTAAGTTTAGAACAATGTTTGTGCCTTGGATCAGACTCAAAGCGATTAGCTTTTGAATAGCATGAGAACCTGCTTTGATACCAATTGTTAGTTCCTAGTAGGCATGCAATAAATCTAGAAGGGGGGGTTGAATAGATCCTTTTCAATTTCAAATACTTTTCCTGTTTATTTGTATTTCTAATGAATTAGCATATGATAAATATAAGAATCTCTTCAAGCTCAATGGAATAAGTAAAAGATCCCCTTCATTGATATATTCATAAACATTCATACATTGTTCGTGGAGTTAGTTTAGTTTTAGGTAGTTAATACATATATATCATTTATAGCAGTTAGATACATAATGTAAATGACTAAATATAAAAGACACAAAGATTTTAAGTGGTTCAGAGACTCAAGCTCCTAATCCACCCTTCTACTTCAACAAGCAAGAATTCAACTAAGGAAGGGCAGCACCCTGAATCACTAAGTTTCCTCTAAGGCCAGCAGCCTTGGAACTTTAGTTCACTAAGAACTCTTCAAGCCCAATAGGCTTGGAACTTCATTTAGTCCCTCTGGATAAGGACCCCTCAGGCGCTAGCTGTGACGCCCCCATAATAGGTATACATCACCCATCTTGGGTCGCCAGATACATGGTACAGAATACAAATACAATCTTAAATATACAACAAAAGCTGTGAGTTTTAATACAAATATTGTCTTCTAGACAATATCCACTCTCAGAATAAGTCCTCATTATAATTATTATCACACTATTTCATAGAATAGTTAGGACTACTAATGCTATCATCCGACCATCACTCGTCTCCCCGACTAGTCCCTCGCTACGTTCTCATTTCAAGAGAATACAGTGAAAGAAAGGGTGAGCTCAACTAGCCCAAGAAGAAATATTATGACTAAGATAATGCAAAGATAAATTATCATTAGCCTTCAACAATGTTAAACCGATAAAATACAATGAGACAACAAGTTTAATCATAATGGAATAAGCAATCCATTAAAAGAGTCAGTAGAGAATAAAATCTACTATCTTTTATGATTTAAAAGTTTTTCATCACTTTTATCACGAGACTCACGACAATAAATAATCCACATCATCCCCGCACTACTATTGAGGATATTCATTAGGTCAATGACCACAAATTATCCATGCACTACGGGCCAAGGATATTCGTGTATTCATCAATGGTCACGATCATGCAACAACTCGTCCCATCAATGCACTACAGGCCAATGAGGACTTTTACCACATTATTTGTAACATTACGGTCCATGATTATACCGAATAATCCTCGGTCATAATCATACCAAGTCCATCTATGCACTTACAGCCACCATGATGAATTTAAAAATATAAACATAAGGATGATGACAATGATATAGGAATTCAATAAAACAAGTTCAAGAATTAGTTTATCCAGAACTAATAACGTCCAAATTGTCAACATGATACTTCTTTTGTAGAGTAAAATTCAAGAATGCTCGTAAGAATATTTCCATGAAAAGATATCTTTGGATGAAGCGCAAAATATCAATGATATTCCACTAATTTCATGGAGTATAGAAGTCAAAATTTTAACCAACCGAGTATAATAAAGAATGGAATAACAAAAGAAATCACCGTGCATGTGATAGATAAGACATGGCAGTTATTCCAACAGTAATAATAAATACGGAACCAGTCCCTACAGAAAAATGCAGTATTGTGATATTCCAACAAAATAATAAAGTATGGAATAACATAAGGATTTCACCAAGTATATGGGGAGTCCACGTATACAAAGTTATTCCAACGTAATAATAAAGACGGAACCAGTCCCACAGAAAACGCGTCATGACATATATTCCAATGTAATAATAAAGAATGGAATAACATAAGATTTCACCAAGTATAGGGGAGTCCACAGATACAAAGTTATTCCAATGTAATAATAAAGATTTTAACCAGTCCGACGTAAAAACGCATGTGCATAAGATATTCCAATGTAATAATAAAGAATGGAATACGTAAGAATTTCACCAAGTATAGGGTAGCCTGCGTATCTACAAAGTTATTCCAACAGAATAATAAAGATGGAATAATAGAAGTTCTCTTCATGAATACAAAAGAAATAATACCTCTTCACCGTAAAGACAATCGGATATCAAGTAGTGAAGTAGTAGAATACTCTTCTTCTTTTTATCTATAATTTCTCTCTGTAGTTTCGGTTGAATTAAGTAAGAAATAATGAAGGAATGAGCTTCTATTTAGAGAAGAATGGATTGAATAAGAATTAATTCCCGAACGGTCCAGTTTGATTTACTTTTTAAACCAGACGGTTGGATTGATTTACTATTAAAACTTAAAGCAACCATTCATACTAATTTACTATTAAAACTTTAAACCAAATGATCCATATTGATTCACTATTATAACTTTCCACCAATGGGTCCATATTGATTCACTAATATAAGTTCAACCAACATTAATCAAAAATTAGCACATCTCCTCATGGAATAATATTGTACCTAAATACCCGAAATGCACAATACTAGAGTGAATAGTAATTCGGGTGAATAAGAACTCGTGAATAGTAACTCATGAATAGTAACTTGTGAATAGTAACTCATGAATAGTAACTTGTGAATAGTAACTCGTGAATAGTACTCCGACACGAAAAATTTCTCAAATACCCGATTGAACAATATAACCTCCAGACATCAATTATCATCGGAGTAGATGTCAATTTCTACTAACACATAATCCCAACATAATAAAACTATCAAATTCATCTTTAATCAACACGAACTTATTCATCATTAATATTATAACTCACAATATTTAGCAACCAGATTGTTCCCAGGAAAGAATGACCAAACCTCTCCTTGACAAAACTTCTAGACATTGTAAATATTGCAATTTATTAATATGAATAACTTTGTCGTCTCAATTATTGGTTTAATAATATAACATATAATGCAGATGATACTGTGACAATAATCGAATCAATAATATGAGAGATATGATGCAGCAATTACTGTAGCAATAATTGAGTATAACTGAGTGACTTCTCACGTAAGCATCAATAATCAATACCGTAGTATACTATGCAACCAATGCCAGACATCGCACTTTTTCTACTAATGGGTAGTTCAATCAGCTTTTAACAATAACACCTTCGCCGTTATTTATAAAATATTTTTGTCGTTTTCTCAATCCGACAATAATTCTGTTGTGGGGTTCACCAATGATTGTGCCATTGTACGAATATTCCCGACAAAAAGAATATTCCCTGACCAATCGAATATTTTATAACAACTTGCATACTTAGCAAAATTTATAAATATTACCCACAACTATAACATTATATCAAATTCATTCCATAATATTCAAAAATGATATTTATAGAAAAATCATCTTTATTAAAAAAAGTTGGGGTCTTACACTAGCTACTTGTTCTTGTTGTTGTAGTTGTTGTTGGTGTTTTGCTGCAAAGATGTCTTGAAGCTTGAACATCTTTTGTACTTAGCAGCCTGACATGGTCCTCTTTGTATTCTGTGTAGAATTTGGACCACCTATTCTCTAGTTCAGCTGATCTTCGTACTGTTCATCTCATCTTCATCCGATGTCAGCTGTGCACCATCACCAGTTAGGTTTGCTAAGTCTTTGAGGTTTTGGTAGACTTCGTCTGGCACTTAGCATTCCTTGAACCCTTCTTAAATGATATTTAGACATGGTTCTGCATCTGTTCTGTTTCAGTTTTTGGTTCATGGTGATTCGTAGAGTGGCTCTCTGGATCTTCTTTATGCTCTGCCACTTTTCTGAATGCGATCTTCTTGACCTTCTCAGCTCTCAGCTTAGCTGCCATATTTAGTGGCAGTCTCATCCTTGTTGAGTGAAGCTTTAGTCTATTCAAATCCTTCTTCAAACCTGCTTCACTTCTACCTTCGTAGTCTCACTACCACTGAGACTTGTTCTGTTCAGCTCTGGTGGAACTTTTAGAGTCAACTGTAGACACTCAAAATTTTCTGCACACCTATTACTAACATTGCAAGAGGACAGATTCGTCTTTCGGAGATAACCCTGGAAGACAACTCACATCCATTTTGGATACCATCGGAAGTTCAGTCTCAACCCCGAAACACACACCGGGAGTATCAATTCCAACCTCGAAAATAACCCCGAGTTTCATCCTTGGAGATAACCCCAAGGAATGTTGTTGCAGTTCCGATGATAACTCCGAAAATGCTTGTTTTAAATGCATGCAATAAGCTTCAATCTCAGACCTCATGCCGAGACACTCATTCCAAATATCCGGAGATAACACCAAGAAGACAAGCACACTTAAAGATGACCCTACAGAATTCAAATACTTGCAGCAGTCCAATCTCAGATGTAACCCTGAGCAACGTCTGCTTTGTCAGCCCAAACCGGAGATAACCCCGGTAAGGAGAAAAATCATCATCTTGCCACCTTAACCCCCAGTGCGACGTCTCAACATTTCATACATACATTTCTACACAGCAATGTCCCACAAAAACCAAGGTGTTCCAATCTCGAGTGACTATTACGCGTGGCAGCACACCGGATAGAATTTGAAGCTTGAAGACTATGGGGATGGTCCCCTATTCCTGACTTCATACAACCTCTAATCCCATGTTATTGCGTAACTCTTGAGAAAAGCAGTCCGAAGAAGGTCTTGTACACCTAGTTCGGATGCTCGGATTGAAGTTCTGCAAGTTCGAAGCGACATCACAAAGGCACGAAAAGCACGTTGAGAGACAGTGGGACCTGCAGAGCCCAGGTTGTGGCGACCCCAAATCCGTGTACTTGAAACCCAAACTCCTAAGGCTTCACGATACCATTTCTATAAGCTGAATAATACAATAATGATATTACATTCAAACTTAATTTACATACATCAAAGTTTACTTCCTGTGTACGTAGACCTTCAAATACATTCCTTACAATACTTGAATAGATACCAATACTAACTATAACCATTAACTCATAATATAACTCATTCGGCAGCCTTCCTTTTTTCCATTGTTCGTGCTCGAGCCTTCAAAGTTGCTTTCTACATAATCGAAAACATTTAATTTAAGCAAGGATGAGCATTTGAAAGTGCCCAAAGAAGTAATAACAATTATATATATAAGTCGAAAGAATATAAGTATTCTCTTTACATAACACTTCTACAACGAATTGAAAGTTGTGAAGTAATCAGACCGATAAAAATTCACATAACAACTCTCTTTCAAATTCTTTAAATTTGGCTCGACTCTACCCTTGAATAGGGTTTAAGAAACATACTATGAACATTCTTTTCATTTTCAAAAAGGTTTAGCAAATCCATCCTCAAACCGTCATAACCTACGGGCACGGAGGGTGATCAACCCCGTTGTACCTTGTATTGATCAATACTACATAACTTGAACAAAATTCATCGCTCACTCTATCCGCATTGGGCGCAAAAATTTCCCATATAGGGATGTTCATACATGTCTGGTTCCAAACCCGAAGGTTTTTAATCTTGCTCAACAATAATATGTAATTCAACATATATATATACGGGTAATTGACAAAGGTGTATCAACATGTGAATAAATACCATGATTATCCAAGTGGGGACACTTGTATAACCATTTAGAAATTAATGAACAGAATATATATTTGAGCTAACATGTTGATAATCAAAGAGTACATAATCCATGACAGAATAGAATAATTCCTCAAACTTCTTACTCATGTCCATCAGATAAATGAAATGCAAAGGTAAGATATCACCGATTCATTGATTAAAAAAATCTCAACTTAGGTTCTATCTCTTTATATCACAACCTATCATTAATCAAATCATTCGCTTCGATTAGAATAATATATCATAACACATAAAGATCAGTTTCATTACATTACAAGACATAGTCTAATCACATTATCACACATCTCTAATACCAATTACATCATAAACGATCATTAACATAGTCAAATATCTAAGTTCGGATAAATTTCGACAATTGTTTGGTGTAATCGACAAATTTTATCGGCAAATCATCGAGTCTAAGACTCTTGTTTTCAGACTCAACATCCAGTAAATATCAGTCATTTTATTTTTAATCATTTTCGGAATTTTCAGAAATTGAAAAATTTAAAATAATTCAAATATGTCGCTAAAGGGGCCTATAATGACATAATTGTCGCTATAGGTGTTCTTCATCAAATCCAGAACTTCATAACCGGTTCTCAAGTCAGCTAGTTTGACCGGCTATAACTTTGTGTGTGTTGGGTTTCTAAGTCTGTTCTTGGTCAGATCTTGTAGAGGAAATACAAGACTACAATTACCATCATGCATTTTCAAACATCGGAATCATAATTAAATGATTTAAACATTAAACAATTCCATTATCATTAATAGTTTAATTAATACTAAACTATTAATGGAACCATTGCCAAAATATAAAAATTATTTATAATAACTCAAACTATTTTTAAAACATTTATATTACCTAAATAATTACCATTAATATTTAAATATTAATGTACTATTTATCCAAATATTAAAAGTCATTAATTATAACTTCAAATATTTTTAAATCCTTAATATCCTCTTTAAATGGTTTTTAAATAAATAAAACCATTTTTAAACTATTTATTTAATAATAATTATTAAATAAACTAAATATCATTAATATTATCTCAATATCATTAATATTTAATTATTAATGAAATTATCATTTAAATATTAAAAGTTATATTTTATAACTTAAAATATTTTAAATACCTTAAAATGATTTTTATAATATAAAATCATTTTTAAACTAAATTATTTAATATAATCATTAAATAACTTTAATATCATTAATAATAATTAATTAACGAAATTCATCACAAAATATTAAAAGTCATCACAAATAACTATTTACATAATCAATTCCAAGCCAAAATAAACATAGTAAACTAACTAGTTTATTAACAAAACTAACTAAACTTCAAAAAATTCAAACTTTAACTAACAATTAAATACAATATTTAAAATAATAATATTACAAAAATTAAATAAGAAACATACCCGAAAATACGAATTCCACAAACTGAATACGCACTTCCATGCCAAAATTTAACTAAGAAGATCTTTATAAAAAGTCCTCCCACAACAAAGCCTTTCTCAAAAATTGGAGGCCTTATTGTTGGTGAATGAAACAAATGCCAAGCCCTTCTATTTATAGTTTTAGAAAATGGTGAAGTTCTCAATTTAGTCGATGTGGGACTTGGTTTAAACTAATCTTTCAATAGCTCACTTTGCGATTTTCTCACGCCTTGCTCATTTATCAGAAAATTCCCAACTTTGGATAAGTTATACATGGTATACCAGAGTATTTTTTAAAATATAACCCAGTAATGTCCACTCGCAACCGTGTTTATCTATTTCCCAGATTTACCCTCTTTCGCTAAAACAGTCATAACTCTTTCATTTTAAAACATTTTTAGATTTATTCTTGAGCCCACGCTGTGAAGCTATCTTCCCGAGACTACAACTCTTCCCTCACCGACTTGTTTCCAAATTCCGAACACATCACCCGTAAAATTTCGTTCAAGTGGATCAGACCGCACTTGTTGGATGCTTTTGACACTACTACTTTGAAATGTCATAACTCTCTCCTTCGATATCGGATTTAGTCCGTTTCGTAATCTATGGAAAACTTTTTCAAAGTACTACAACATATCAAAAGCCAGGACCTTTTAAAGCACAAAAGTGGACGAGAATACCCCATTACAGCATCGCCCAAAAACAGTTTATCATGATCTATCAATCATGTTTGACCATCTATAACTTCTAATCTATACATGATATGGACTTGATTCTTTTTAAGATTAAAGACCACATAACAAGCTACATAACAACTTAAAAACAACAAAATCATGATCGATCAAAGATCTATAAGCTCTGACATTTGACGAAAAATCACAGAAATAAAATTTTTCAGATTTCTTAAATCTTCAAATTCGTGTACTTTGATGTTATGGGTCTTTGATTTATCAAATCATATCATCAATTAACATCCTATTACACAACTTTAAACAATCAATTACATCAAATAACATCGAATCAAAGGATTTCTAGGTTTAGTGTTCTTATACCTTTTTTGCCAAAAATTCTTGATTCTTGCTTCTGATTTGTTATGGGTGATGGTTGGGCTTTGTTTAAGAGTGTATGGGCAAGATAATTTTGTAGCTAAGAGATTGAGAGAGTATAGCTAGAAGCTTTGGAAAATTTTAGTGTGCAAAATAATGTTAACCCTCTTTAATCTATTTATAGGGCAATTAAATGCCTTGGATGCTAGAATTGAATGAATCAATTGATTGCTAGCTGATAAAATGGTAGGGTAAGCATGTTGGGCATTATTGTTGCAAGATTCCATCAACAATGTAAGTAATAATACACTAATAAGCCAAAAAGGGTATTTTGGTCATTTAACATATAATTTCAAGGGCAATCTTGTACAAGGCAATTAAATGTAATATTTAATCACTAGATTTAATTCTTACAATTTACCAATTAACTTCTATCCTTTGATAAATTAAAACACTTATACAATAACATCGAAATTAAACCCGGTAATTAAAATTAGGGTTTTCTATAGAAAATTTAGGGTTCTATAATTAGGGTTTCTTAACGTCATCAATTAGGGTTTCTAATTGACCATTAGGGTTCTTTAATTATCTCAGCAATATGTTACTAACACAATCGCTACTGCTTTCTAACTTCAACCTATTAGGGTTATAATAATTAGGGTTGGTCCTAATTATCAACGTACAACAGTAATTAGGGTTTCTTCTAATTACCGATATTCATATACACAGTAACTTCATATACATAGTCACTACTCACTCATATCTCATAACTGAGTTTAATAATTAGGGTTTCACAAAGACGGTAATATGCTACTGACCTAATCAATAGTCATTGCTCAATATTATCTCGTCAGCACATACACAATACATAATTATGGTACTGTAAAATCATTATATAAATAATATAATATTATTATTCTCATCTCTTGATCACAATCCCAATCCAGGGTTTGAATCTCATATCTGACTTATTCTTCGTACAAATCATCAATAATCAAGTTAAAATAATTAACTTAAATATTCTGAACAATTCATATAATAAAATATTTATTATATAAATCAAATTATCACTTCATAAATTATTTCCAATCATGTTTTCATGAAAAATAATTAATAAAAATATTTACACTTACTACGTAAATTTATTACCATATAATTTGTGGTAATTAATAATTCCAAAATTATTTTTAATTTTTCAAGTAATAAATATATTCGCATTTATCGTTCACTTTACTCGACACTTAGTCTCGTCATTAAATAAAAAAAAAAATTATACGCAAAAATTTCTTATTTATTTTATATAGAAAATCTCGTTCTTACAGGGCACCTCAAGCACCAAGTGCATTTATGGTTGCCACCCGTGTGCATTTATACCGCTTAGCAGGTACACCATGACCACCACTCTATAAATATAGAGCTTGGGGTGGCCATTTAAAAGAGAAAAAGAGGCGAGGAAGCCCTGTCCAATTTACTCTGTACACACCCCATATTGAGTGCTTTCTCATTTTAAACACATATTAGCTCACATATAACTATATTTTACCGGCGGGAGCTGAGTGTTAATCCAAATAGAGTCATAGAAGCCTGCTTTGGCAGCCCACTGTAAGCCTTCTCATACTCTATAAAGCCTTTATCTTCATCTTTGCACATTATTCTTCACATTGAGAGTCGTGTTGTAGTGTATGCCCAGGACTTCTCATCTGTGGTTTTCATTTCATACTGTATATATATACTTATATATGTATATATTTATATATATAGACTAACATTATCGAAGTTATGCCTCGATTAAGCCTGAACTTATGTCCGAGCGTTTACTTGCTTTATATATATATATATATATATATATATATATATATATATATATATATATATATATATATATATATATATATATATATATACACTTATAAATATGAACTATTTTCTAACTCGCATTATGAGCCCACCAGATTTTATATAAATTGCGTTCTTTCGCTTTTATATATATATATATAAATGACAAATCATTTGAAATGATAAATCGAGTTTAGATTGAGAAACATCTTGTATGCTTTCATTATATATATATATATATATATATATATATATATATATATATATATATACACTCACATTTCATCAGTTCACAGAGTTTACTTACATTGGCCTTTTCTTTTATATTTACATTCCGTCCTTACTGGAGTTTACTTCTGTGATTCGTTGATCGCTTTTACTACTTTCTTTACATTCATCCCCCACAGAGTTTACTTGATTGACGGTTGATCGCATTTATCGCTTTATTTATATTTCGATCCCCCATGAGGTGCTTCATGGTGGTTGATCATGTCTCGCTCTCTCTCTCTCTCTCTCTCTCTCTCTCTCTCTCTCTATATATATATATATATATATATATATATATATATTCTCTTCATTATATATTTACATTTTCGATCCCCATGGAGGTGCTTCGTGGTGGTTGATCATGTTCTCAGATATATATATATGTATATATATTTTACGCTTTTATATATAACTGCCATCGCTTTTCTTATATAAACTCATGCATTATGTGAGCCTAGGAATCATGTGATCACTGCATTCAATCTCTCAATTTAGATTCTGCTCATGTGATGAACATTTTAGTCAGAAACAAATTTGTACATTATTCACGGTGTTTGAATTTCTTTAGATGACTTTCATGCCCATGAGGAGTTCTAAGATCGCTATATATTATTTTCTCAAGATGCTTCATCTTTGAAAATAAAAGCAAACAAGCCGAACATTTAATAATAAAATGGAAATATCAAAGGCCTCAATTACTTATTGAGCATGTGGTTTGAAAAACTGCTTTTTAAAAACCTCACTGCTATATCTTGTTTAAAACTGAATTTTTGTATAAATTCAAACCCTGTGTATATAGGTGCGAACGAGGCATAACACTACTTCCAAATAAATTGCACATTGATCCATACACACACACAGACACACACACATTCATATAACAGTTTCTTGAAAAGTGGAGGTTAACGTGGCAACACGGATGTCGAGGGGTGCCTAACACCTTCCCTCCGCATAAGTAAACCCCCGAACCCAAATGAATCTCGGTTTCACAGACCCGTTTAGCAGTGTCACATCACTAGGTCAATGTGCAAACCTTTTCTCGGTTGCATTGGTGTAACCAGTTAAAAACACCAACTGGTGACTCTTACAATCAAATTGTCGACATGATACATGTCGAACCTTTTTCACTTGTTTTTTCAAACAAATGTCACATAACATGAGAACACCAAAGAACAAGAACAAAAAAGGGACAAATAAAAATCCCGATGTCGACAGGTGGCGACTCTGCAGGGGACTCCAGTAAGAGGGTTTAAGCCATTACTACAAGCTTTTCAAAACTGTTATCTGCTTGTGTGTGAATGTTGCATTTACATTTATGATGAATGTGTACGAATGCATTTTAATTACTGCACTACAATATATCTATCTGTGATATTAGTGCTTCGCACATGTCGTCATTTTCATAAACGGTGAGACACGTTGTATGTGGATGTATGTTGTGTGGTTCCTCTAAAAGAGAGGCTATCCCGTTTGTTTGATTCTTGGACTCGTAGGGAGACTAATTCCAACGAGGCTCAGGAAAGGCACCACCCAGATTTGCTCCAGTTGAAAGACCGGATTAACTTCTCGTCAAGTAGATTGCGATGATCTGGGAACCTTCATGCCAAAAAGCCGTGAGAGTAACCCTAAGATAGGTCAGCCTCTGATAAACCAAACGCGGAGAAAAGTCTCTTCATGCTTTCCATTTTCTATTACTTGTAATTTTATTCCATGTTCATCTTTATGTAATGGAAAATATGAAGAATATTTGCACATACATGACATGCTATCAAATAACATCCGTTTTGCAAGATAATATTCCTAACACGGGTATATCATATAGCATGTAAACTTTTACATTATCCCTAAGACTAAACTACATAATTCTTTTGTAGGGAAACAATTGGGCCTGTTAACCACTCAAAATCCAAAAAGGCCACGAGCCTACAGCTAATCATGTCTTCTTCTGACCAGTCTAATCCCGTTTTTCAAGAAAAATTTGACGGATTAAGTAAACAAATTACAGATTTGGTTGTCTTGCTTAAAGAATTGCATTAGTCTACTCAGGGCTCAAAGATGCCTACACATACAGAATCCTCTACACAAGGAGGAACACAAGTTTTTGATAAAAAAAATCCAGAACCTTAGTTGGGTACGACCAACAAAGACCCTGAAAACACCCATCTCAAAGGAGATCCAAACATCGGTGATATCAGGAAGAAGGTCCTTCAAATGCAATAAACTATCCGTTCTCTCAAAGGGATTAGAACACACGGGAGTGTTTCATATGCTGACCTTTGCATATTCCCTGGTGTTCATTATCCAGAGAAGTTCAAAACCCCTGACTTTGAATAGTATGACGGATTAGGGGATCCTTACACACATTTGAAGGTGTTCATTGGAGAACTTGGATCTTATGCGGAAAATGAAAAGCTCAAAATATAGCTGTTCGAGAAGAGTCTAACTGGAGAAGCCCATTCATGGTATACCAGATTAGACAACTCAAAGATCCATAGCTGGGAAGAGCTAGCTCACGCCTTCTTTACTCAGTACAACTTCCAGTCTCAGATGGCTCCTGACCGGTATCAGATTACCAAGGTCAAGAAACAGTCCAATGAGTCTTTCAGAGAATATGCTCAGAGGTGGAGGCGCCTTGCTGCTCAAGTCATTCCCTCTATGATGGAGTCAGAAATGGTCATGACTTTCATATACATACAAGAAGCTCCTTTCTATGAGAGAGTCTTAGCTGGTATTAGCAAACCATTTTCTGAAATGATCAAACACGAAGAGATGGCTGAGATGGAGTTGAAGTCAGAAAGATTCAAGACTAGCCGCCGCTCTTAAAGGCGCTTCTTTGAGCACATCCATCCGGAACTTATGGAAAAAACCCCGAAGGGTCCATAAAAAAAAGAGGAAGATGTTTCCTCGATACTAAAAGGTCAAAAAGGCGCTGAATATGCCTATACAGTAGGAGAAACTACTCCTTTTTCAAGCACGGCCTTCAAACCCTCCATTGCCTAAAGGTGGAGAAGCAAAGCGCCTCGAACGTTCACACCTTTAGGGGACTCGCTCGAGAATATTCTTGCTCTTCTGACTTCTCAGAAGAAAATCACGCATCTTCTTCCACTAGCCAACCCTAATGGGAGGGGTTTTAATACTACTCGGAAGTGTGCTTATCATTCCGGAACACCTGGACATGATACTCAAGATTGTTGGGTCTTGAAACACAAGATCCAAGATTTAACAGACAATAATGAGATCGTGGTTACTAAACCAGATCAACCTCATGTGCAAGACAACCCTCTTCCTCAACACAAAGAAGAAGAGGTCAACATGATTAGGTGGAGCAGTGGACAGAGTTCCAATTTTAACAGTGAATCATCCCAAACCATGAAAGATGGTGTTGACAGATGGGATTACGCAAAGTTCCAATTTGCTATGGAACGAAAGATGAAAGGTCTTTGTAAGAAAGTTGAATAATTGGCAGAACTGGTGATCCATCAGCATCAAGTTTCACGCCAGTTAGTCAGCCAAGAGCATGCCTATCTCCTTCCTTTTGTTATGAATGCTTCATCATCACCTTCAGAAAGCAAAGCACTGGAGGACAAAGTTGCGAAGAGAGCAAGTGCTAAAGCCCATCGGGATTTTTCCAATAGAAGCGAATTTACATACCTGGGCCAACCTATGGAAGAGATATTTCAGATGCTAATCAATGAAGGAAGAATCACCTCCCTTCTACCTCCAATCAATCCCCGTTCAAGACGGTTCGACTCCGATGGAGTATGTCAATTTCATTCACATTCTCGGGGTCACAGCACAGAAGAATGTTGGGCACTCTGCCACCTTATTCAGAATCTAATTGACAACGGTGTCCTGCAATTGGAAGACGATGACACTGTGCTACTCGAGAGTGGGAATACATATCCTACCAAATGGAAGGGATTAGTAGCAGTTATATCCGATGAAGATAATTTGGCTGCCAGACCACTCATAATACAAGCAATTCAACTCAAAGGTGGTGATAATCCTTTGAAAGTGGCTGCACCAGAGCCAGTTTCTTTACCCTTCAGACCACAGTATCATGTTGCCAGCCTACACAAAGTCCCATGGAATTATAGAGAAGCTAAAGGATCCACGTCTCATACTACTGCTACAGTGTCAAAGGAAAATCCACTGTATCTTCCTCAGAGGGTAATGAAGCCCGTCACCAAAGCAAAGTGGAAGATTCCCATGGAGAAGATTGAGAAATTCCTCCGCACTATGGGCCATAATGAAGCTAATATGGTTCTAAGCTTAAGAGAAGCTCCACATCAAATCTTCATATCGACTTGGTTTTCTCTTAGAGGATCACACGAAGATCTTATCAAGGTTTCGGAAGAAGCCTACTTATCAAAATCAATGGATGTAGAAAAATTTCAACATCCTGGTTGATCACATTTTTAACAATAATGTGATATCCTTCATTTGATGATGACATCTCGCCCAAAGGGACCGGCCATTTCGTAAGCCATCAGACATCGTAGTTTTGTCCTCCGGTATATATTAGTTTGGAGTTTTGATGATGGAGGTTCGTCAAATATCTATCCTTATGCCACTTTAGTGAAGATGAACGCCAACGTCAATCTCAAGCCAATCCGGCAGTAGCCATACTGGCTATCAAAGCTTTTGATGGATCCAGGTGAAATTGCCGAGAGAGATTGAGCTACCAATTGAGATTGGTCCAAATACATTCAATGTATCCTTTCACGTCCTCAAGATAAATTCAGGATACAACCTACTATTAGGGAGACCATCGACCCACATGGCTAGAGCCATCCCTTTTACACTACATCAACAACTTAAATACATTGTCAACAATAGCCTAAATCATTTTAATGCCGAGTATGAGTGTCTCGAACAAGGAAACCTACCACTCATCGCCTTCCAATTGAAGTTGAGTAGGCCATTTTCATACTTTGAAGTGAGCAACACACAATACCATCCTATTGGAGCACCACTTCCCTTGCATTAAAGATTTACGCAAAGTGATGGCAACACCCAAGAAATGATGGCATTGGGTCATCAAATGGCAAGGGGTAAAAATCATCAGGTATCAAGCACCCAATTCAAATGTCCAAGAAAAGCGGGATAAGCTTGGACCAGGCTATCCCCGCCAATTCGATCATAGGAATCCTCATAAGCACAAGCAGGTTCCTCAAGCTTCCGCCACACGACGATTTTCTCTACTTGCACCTCATGAGCTAATACAATCTCCGGTAAAGGTGCCAGCCCATGTTATGGCTATGCTGTTTCCCAAACCAGTACCCTTTAAAGCAAAAGAGGTCCTGATTACCCAAATCTTATGATGACTGTAAACGAAAATTTAGACTATATGTGTATTTACATATATTACCATCCCCGGAATGACCAATCTGGGAAAACTATGTCCAATGTTTCATTATCACCACAATACCGAAACAAAGGTGGTGGGGCTGTGGCATTGGTTCCTCCGCGATATTCTTTCGATTTGATGACTGGCCAGTCAACACAATCAAACATCAGGTCCAAATTAGGAATCTTGCCAGGGTACCTTCGTAACAAATCGTAGGATTCCCCAACGTAAAATTGTCCCTGGTTTGGAACCCCTTTAAATGTCTCTACATAGCTCTCCCATCCAGTATCACCAACTTGAAGTTTGCTGTCCTATTGGCTGTCTACACTATGTCCTTTGTGATACCAGTCTCCCTCTATAAACGTAGATCTTAATGGATCCAACAGAAATAACTAGGACACCTTGAGGTTGAGCGGTCCTGTTGGTCATCAACTGTTTTGAACCTCATTGGGTAATAATTTGCTGGACATGTTCTAGTGTTATTGCCACTAGAACAATTTAGTGAAAAATCCTATTGTAGTCGACATTGCTTTGTTTACCTAGCTTGTCATAAAAATTAAAGATCACTAAAGTTATTAAGATCCAAATAGTAGTGTTATGTGGTCTTCACAAAACTAAGAAGAGGAATTATATGCCAATATATACAGGAATTACGTAATACTTTTAGTTGATTATTGTTGTTTTGTGAGTGACATTTAAATTAAAGGACACTTACAAAAATAGTATTGGTCTCAAGCAAGCAAATGGATATGAACACGCAGAGGCAGAGGAGAAGAACGAAGAGAAAAGTTGGGAAGACCTTGCAAATGGGGTTCCTCCCAGAAGTGGAAGCCAACTTCTCTCCATCAAATATCTATAAATTCCAGATGCATGCGAAAGAATATCTCTCCTGTGCCGCCTCTCTGTCTTTTTTGCTATATATATGCAAATAGGCTAAATCCCTGCAATCAGTAGCTATAAAAATATAAGACAAGTCTTCTTTAAAACATAAAGAGGCTTGAATATGTTTGGCAGTCTGAATTGGAGCTGTGAACTAATAAAATATAGAAAGGATTAGACTACATGTTGGTCACCCAGTGTTAACATGATTACAAAGCTAAGGAGATCAGATAGAAGTGGAAGAATAAAACGTGCGCATATCCGAAAAAGCAGAGTGACAGAGATCAGTACTATTAATTCTCTCATCCATTATTATTGTTATTATTATATATTTGTTTATTGATGTTGAAATTCATACATGCTCGTAAATCAGAAAGAGTGATATATTTTGCTTCAAGTATCCACAACACCCATGCATATTCAATTTGTTGCCAAAAATTACATTATAGATAAATAACTTAACCTGCGGCCAGATAATAAATAAATAAATAAATTGTATTCAATGTAAAGAATTAAACATCAAAAATTACCTAATTAATAAACGATCATCTGATTTTTTTGCATGCATGATGTTTTCTTCCCTCTTCCTCTTTGTTGTATTACTTTCTTTCTTCTCCTCTGTGGGTATATATATATTGCATATATGTATATATATATATATATATATATATATATATAGAATTCCTTAAATAGCATAGCATAAATTAACATTTTGCCATCAATATGAAAAATAGAAATAAAATATTTTAAGGCGCATTTAAGGATTATGTAACCTTACTGTATTATATATATATATATATATATATATAATGATATTCTATACATTAACATTTTGCCATTAATTGAAAAATAGAAATAATATTGCATGTATGTAACCTCACCTTACATACAGGATTAATTCATGGCAATGAGCCCCAACAAGAAAGCAGAGTTTAATCGGGGTACCTTGGTAATGGTAGAACCAAGATGGCAATGAGCCCCAACAAGCTTCAATTCATTAGGATGTGCCTTTACAGCATCTAGAAACCATTGTAGTTTCTCATTTCTAATACCAAATTTGGAGCTCTTGTTCCCAGTGGCAATATAAGGATGGACCTAACAAAATGTTATACAAATGCAGTTATTCAGAATCTGACCATAACAAAAATGAGAAATTAATGTTTCGGAAATTTTCAGGGAAAAGAAAAATAAAAATTGCAACAACAAAGTAAATGTAGTCTAATTTATGAGGTAAAATATTATTGTCATCATTAACTCTACCAAAGGAACTCTAATTCAAAATCTAACTGATGACATGATAATAGGGAGATAGATTCACCAAGGTGGAAATGGTGTGGAGCAAGAAAATGTAGTGTGGAAGAAGAGGTCTAAACTCTAAAACCATTAATGCTGATGCTTGTTTCATGTAGAACTAGTGTCACAGGTGATGATAGTGGTAGGTTGTGAATCTTTTGTATGTCGGGGTTAAAGGTCTTCTCAGAGTGCATTGCAAAAGTTAGAACTTTGAAGGCCTTAACATGAATGTTACAAACTAACCCCTTTCTTTCTAGTTTTATACTTTTGCTTTGGGAAAAGATCCTTTTCTTCTGTCAACTAACTTAGAAAAGCCGTTGAGTATTGCTTCAACAACTAAAAGCAATAGAGAAAGAATAGACTAAATATTCGTCAAAAATTCATTCAAATTGCAAAGTGTTCAATACATTTCTCAAACATGCATTGTGACCTTACAAAAGACACTCAGTAAACCTCACCTTCTTCAATCAATCATCTAATTTCTCACTTTATTAACCATACATACAACAAATAATAGCAGTACTTTCCCTATTTGCACATAGTAAAGTAATGAGCGTGTATAACCAACGTTGTCATAACTTATAATACATTTAACTTTCTAGAAAACAGAGAAACTTTCGGATTGTAATTATGAAAAGGAATAACACATCAATCCACTAAAAACTCTTCATACCACTGCAACTTAAGAAAATATAACTGATCTAATGGGGTTCATTCACAAAAACAATAGCTATTAACAAGACCATTGCTTAGAAATAGTGCTAACTGCAATAAAATAAATATATAAACACACATATATCTTCATGGAGAAAAAATAAATGAACTAACAATCCATCTTGCAGCTTTTGCAATGCCAATACTGGTAAGCGTGGTAACAAGTAATTGAAAAAGTCCGAGTGAAGTTCATATATATAAGATATATCATCATCACCTGTAAAAACAAAAATAAAAACAAAAGTCAGTTCCTACAATTAAAACTTCCCCTTTAACTAAACAACAAATTCGAAATTCTGCAAAAACTCACTATACAAGATCTCATTTTTGATAGAGTCCAAGCACAAAACGAACAGTGTTGGAACTTCACTCATCTCTACGCCTTTGACTATTTAGAAATTATAGAGCTGAAATACAAAGTATGAATGTAAGAATTTGAGTTCAAAATAAACAACAGAAGATCAATCACATACATAACCGAAGAACATATAAACACATTCAGAATATTTACAACAGCAATAATTAAGCAAATTTAAAGACCTTCATTCAATAGACGAACTCTGAAAATTGAATGTACCTAGAACAATTAACTCATCTAGAGTTTTTATCAGAAATTAATTTAACTTCTTTAGCATATCTCATGTCTTTTACTGCATTAGACTTAACAAACCAGTACAAAGGAACCATTGTACCACATTGAAACGCAAGCTGGATGATCCATTGGAATAAGACAAAAATACAAGTCCACTGAACAAAATATGCAATAAAAAAGAAAGGAAATCGCTGGAAAGAGTAACAACTCAAGTTAGTTAGGAGAATAGAGAAATAGACAAACTGAAAATTACGAGATATACACATCCATAGAACAAAACCACCTTTTTCTTCTGAATATCCTAGTCTCCCCTATTTCTAATATCGTATCAAGACCAGAGTATGGTTTTAACCTCAACACTGGGCAGACTCATTCTCTCTACAAACATATAAAATCTTGAACTAGAACTCTCACTAAATTCATAATCACCAATAACCTCAAATTATTAAGGAAAACAGAAAACATAGGCATAAATAGTACATTTTCAATAGAGAAGGGAAATTCTTGTGATGGGCAAACAAAGAGGAAAAGAACAAAGAAGAAACTATGGTTCCAAATTTAGAAAAAGAAGAGAAATTAACTAGAAGTTACAATTTGTGAGAAATAGAGATAAGTTTTCTATAACAAGCTATTACAGAAATTTACGGTATAACATACCAGCGGCAATTTGAGAGCTGAGAGTTTCAATTTGAGAAAGGACAACTTCAATTTCAAAGAAAAGAGTTTCAATTTCGAGACCAGTGGCAAGGTAGCGACGAGGTAGCGGCGGCGGCAAGGTAGGGAGACAAGGCGGCGACAAAGATAGACTATTTGGGATTTGGGTTTTGGGTTAGGCTAGAGACAGAGCGAGAGAGCCAAACACTAATTTGGGTAATTATTGTCGAGCAGTCGTGCATCCGTTTAAGTAAAAAAAATTTATATGCTAGGAAGGAAAGGTACAACCCAAATTGATCTATGTTAAGTTTTATGCGACTATTCCAAAAAAAAGAGCTTGATAATATTTAAGAAAAAATTATTTTAAAAGTAAAATTATATTTAAAATTATTATTTTAAAAATTTAAACATAAATCTAAATTTAAATTTTAGGATATTATAAATTACTTATAACAAATTGAAATATAACTTTTTTGTAGAATAAAAAAGAAATATTTTAATATTTGTAATATGTTCTACAAAAAGAGTTATAATTATTATAATTTTGTTTATTTTCAATTTAATATATTTTAAATTTTAAATTATTGTAATTTAATTTTTTTAATAAGGCTCAAATCCTACCCCCTCCCGAATTACCAATAAAAAAAATTAACTCTTTCTATAGAACATGAGTATTTTCTTGGCATTTGAATTCTATTCCCCAAAAATGCGTCACTATTTTCTTCTTTTTTCTCTTTTTTTGGGTCATGATCAATGTATGAAATTTAAAAGTTTTAACGTAATGTAAAGTTATTTACTTTATAATTTATTAAAAGAAATAGTTGATTTTATAAGTTACTTAAAAAGTGTAATTATTATAAGTAAATTTACTACTGTAAAAAATTTAATGTATTTATATTACAATTTATATTCATCACAATTAATTAAAAAAAATTATTTAGAACAAGATAGCAACCAATTTTATCCTCGCAAAAAACTTCTCAATAATGATATATAGTGAGTAATAATTCATTCACTAAATAGATTTTTTTTCTCATAATTTTCATCATAAATTGGCTCCAAAAAACTTTCTATCGCCCCAATTTTGTGAGGAAAAAAATATAAATTGTGAAGGATATTTCTTTCGCTAGTAACTATATTGTCACTATACTTTTTTCCTTCACTGTTCCTTTGCTAAACAACTCCTCATGTGAAGGAATAAATTTCTTCACAAAATTTCCTTCGCTAGAGGTCATTTTTGGTGTAGTGACCTCTTCCTTCATTCGTGCGGTGCTTTACCACTTCTACTTGCCTTGACTTACATTAGGTACTGATAATTTGTCTGATTACTCTGGCCCTCCTTAACTTCATGACTTATCAAATTTGTCATGCTCAGTCTCTTTCTCCTTGTGATCTCCTGTTCACATATCATCAATGGTCTGACCCATGCTACATCTTCTTTGTCTATTCTATATAGGTTGGCCAGTGTCTCTGTTATAGATCCCATCAGTTTCTGCTTCTAATCTGGCAAGCACTATAATCATAGTTATACTCACGATAGTCATCTTCTGTTTATCTTAATAGCTACTACATTGCTGACTTTCTTTAGTTAGTCACTTTTACTGAAGTCTTCTTCTATTCGACTTGTACAAGTCTTCATCTTGAATGGCTTCACAACTCAATCTAGATGTTGATTGGGTTGGTGCTTAGATCTTCTGTTAGCTTGCATGCCATTCGTTGAGTCCTCTCTAGTTTCCTTCAGGTGGAATGTATCTTTGCAACTCAGACCAGAGGCTTCATACTTTGGATATTCTGGGAGTGCTCATTTATTGAAAATCGTGTTGACTCTATGATTCTGCCTTCGCGTTATGAGCACCTCTGTTGAAGCCTTAGTTCTGCAGACTACGATTTAGCTTTTGTTCTATAGACACTATGACTCCGAGATCAGATCTTAATAGACTACGATTTCTATCTTTATGCTTGGTGTCCTTGTCTAATCTAGCTCGACTACGATCTCTACCTCTGATATGATCAGTAAACTCCACTACTTCAAATGTGGCCTACAATTCTTTACTTGGCTCTGGCAGATGCTCGTTCGGCTCTTAGACAGGCTGTCTTTATGATTCTGAACATGTCTTCCTCAGCAAACTATGGCTCTGAGAAAGTTCTTCTTGACACACTACAATCCTTCCTCGTTTCCCCTGGCAGACTACGAACTCCGAGATCTACTATCTTGTAGACTACGATTCCACCTTTATAGTTCTTGAGTATTCCTAGACTCTACTGGCATACTACTATGTTGGTGCAGTGTTCGACGATTAGACATGCCTATCTATTACATTATAAGATCAACTTAATAAGCTTGATCTTTCTATATTTATAGTCCTTGTACATCATTTCTTTTTAAGGACTTTACAAAGCTGTTTTGCTTATGTAGGATCAACCTAACATATTTGATCAATTCAGTCTAAGTCCTTGTACATATATTCCTATTATCTATCAAAGGACTTTACAGCTCTCCTTAATGCAAGCATACTTGCATATTCATTCATTTATATTATAATCAAATCATATATAAATAAGAATAACATTCTCATGTATATTCCTAACAAGTTAAATGTTTGTATTTGATGAAATACAAGTATAAATTATTTGAAAGGTTCAAAGAATTCAAAAGTGAAACTATTTTAAAAGCATTAAGATTCTTTGATTAGATCGATGAAGGAATCTTGCACAATAAGTTTCTAGACCATCTTAAATGGTTTTCTCACAATGGACGCCTCCTGATACGCAATAATTAATTGATGTATTTGAAAGGAAAAATCATACCTTGTTGGATATAGTGCGGTCCATAATAATTTTATCGACATTCCAGTATCCTTCTATGGTAATGTCCTAGAAATGGTTGCATATCTACGAAAAGGTAACCACAAAATCCAACCCCAAGACTCTATAGGAGTTATGGACATGAAGGATTCCTAATCTTAAGTATGTTAAGATAAAGGGTTGTCCAGCTTATGTGAAAAGGTTTCAAAGGGATACGTTTGGGAAAAGATTTGACAAGTGTCGATTTGTGGGACATCCTAAAGTAAGTTTAGGGTATATGTTCTATAATCCTACTTCGTAAAAGGTGTTTATTGTGAAACACGTTGCCTTCTAAGATAAAGGTGTTTATCATTGAAGGGGCTAGTGGGAGGATAATAGAATCTTGAAGAGTTTAACACTAGTACAAAACCATAAATAGACAACACTTAAAAGATGATGTTTTTATAAAAAATGTTGTGGTATTTTTTTTCACAATGTTTTTAACAAAACGTTGTAGATACATATTAAAAAAAGTTATCTATTTATAAGGGGCAATTTTTTATTTTAAATAGATAACGCTTTTTTTAAAAAAACATTATCTATGTAAAAAACACGGAGCTAAAAACCACGCTTAAATGAAAATTTTAAAACACAGACACAATCAAAACCCTAGTTACTCTAGTCTTATAGCTACCACATCTCCATTATTCATACTAGAAAATTATCAACAACCAACAACATCACAAAACTCGCCGCCGGTGAGATTCCCTGAACGTTTCCCATCTGACTCATCACTTTCTTCTTGCCGATCATCTCTTAGTCACGGAGAAGGACCGAAAAAACATTGTTTTCATCAATCCCCACCTCCCCAAATTCATCAGCCTCCAATTGAATTAGTGGCTATGGAAAATCTATTTTCTAACTCGCGCCGGAGAGGCGTCTTCAAAAAGCGGTGGAAGGTCGGGCGGAGGAGGAGTAAAGTACTCATCGGGGCCGAGGCCAATGAGGTCGCTTTCTTCACTATCGGGAGAACGAAAAGTGAAAGAGCGATGAAGAAGGCGCAAGTAGGTTTTAGGGTTTTGGATTTGCCTTCGCTTGATTTCGTTTCACGGTGATGGTCACTTAATGGGAATAAGGGTTAGGCTTCTTGACTCCTTCCACCGTTACGTTGAGTTTAGGTTTATTAATTTCACTTCCCATCTCTCAGTCTATATTATATAGATGTATTATACATTTATACTTTTTCGATTCACAAAAAGATTTTTACACTGATTTAAAGGAGTATAATTTTCATTACAACTGCTCTCTTATTAGTCTTATAATTCAATTACAAATCCTCCCCCTGATAATCTCCAATTGCTAACATTCATATTTTTATAGCTTTGTGTTCATCCAAACCAAAAAGGTGAGACAAGGACTTTTAGGTCGCCATCGAGGGACTCTTATCAAAATGTTGTTATACACTGAAGGAAAGCAGATTAATGCTCTTGTTAAGCTGTGAATTAAGCTAATAATGTTTAAAGACATCTGTTAACTTATGATAATACATTTTTTACAAAAGAAAAATTAGTGTGTGCAACAAATGGTAATGTGTAGGAGGATTTTTGGTCTTTGTTTCGGTCAAAATTCAACATTTGTTGGTTTACTTCAGAAGTTATTTATATTGTCAATATTGTTGTCAAAGTGGTACTATTGCTGCATTTTATCAGTCTTCTAGCAAGTTGTTTGTTTGTTTTCCCTGTTTAACTAACAACTTTTTACACTGATTTTCATGTATGCAAATGATTAGTGGTGGTGATAAATGTTGCTCTCTTCTTTTAAAGAGCTTCCTTCATGTTGATCTTCTAGTCTCAATTTAGCAAACTTCATGACATCATCGATAAGTTTACTGAGTGTGGTCTTCGCTCTCCGGCTATTGCAAAACATATGAATTTAGTTATATCGTAGTTTTCATTTATTGAGTTAACGAATTTGGCCCACAGATGATACAGGTGTAGAACTGACACTTTCCTGATCTCATGCTATTCTTTCTTCTTGGCGGCGAAGTGCGCTGAGAATATTGACCATGCTATTCTTTTTCATATCGACCATCTCTTTGATAATATAGGACAATTACAGTTTGTGTTAGATATTTTCTTATGTTCTTATATATAGTTATAGTTGATGGATCATGGATATAAAAGTATCTTCATCATGCAAAGCCGTGGGATTGCTCTTTGTTTGATAAAGTTGGTGTACTTATTCATATGGTAGCTGCATTAATTCTGTCTCGACTCCAGTGCTTTCTATAGACGACCATGTAAATCCCGTGTCTATGAAAAAGAAAGAAGCTAATAACTTTATTTACTTCAGGTTTGGCTGCTGGGATGTATTCAGGTCTCACCTATGGGAATTAGCCTTTAAAATTGCTCACATTTCTGAATTCTAAACTGAGTCATGTAAGTGAACCTTGCATGAATAATTACTTGATTGGATCACATACGTTGCGTTTAGTTTGTTTCTCTATCGGCTTTGAGTGTGGATTCTTATTACCCTTGTTGTGAAAACCAAGTGTGAACTAGTTGAGGTGATTATGTTTATCTATCCTGCAAATGTGAATCTGATCTGACAGGTTGCTAAAGGTTGTGCTCTAGAATGTGCTATTCTTAGTCCGACGTTCAAAGTGTGAGAATTCCAGGTGAAGATTTCTCTCATCCATTGGATTATGTATATTTTTTTCCACTTGTGTGGTGCTAGTGTTTCATATCGACCTGATGTAATAGTGGTATACTTGAGTACTTACTACTAATTAGGCAACATGTAATCACCGCTTTAGAATCATGAGTTTGTACCCTTTCACGCATAATTTTTTGCTATGCTAAGCAAACCTTGGGTTTGAGGCAAAGTACTAGTTTACTTGTGCCACTTTGTCTCATAATAGAGTTGTCATGCCTACTTTGTTGAATTAATGATATTTTTTTTGTTTATTTTCTCTCTACTATAAAGAATTAGTTGGTTTTCTTAAATGGTAGTATTAGTGGTCCTTTGTATCCATAGTAAAACTAGTTCATTTGCACAACATTCACAAAGTGTGGGTATTTCTTATTTTCCGCTCAACATGATTGTGTGCAGGCCTATAGTGCAAATTATGGCGCTTCTTGATTACCTCCTAGAGAGTTTTGTAGTATGCATGTCACTTGGAATTTCAGAAGGCACATGTCCATTTTCCCTTCTCGCACCTGCATACATAGCAATATACTTAGTAAATAAATATAAACACTCTAAACAATATAGAGTTTGTGAGGTCATCAGGCCAAAAAAGTGAGTAATTGTGGTAAATAAAGTTACGACATGCTTACTTGTTGATATAACATGGATGAGTTTGTAAAAGTCCTCTTAGTTTTGTTTTTTTATGGGCAAGGGGTGATTTAGATGTTGGGGAGGGTAAAATCAATAGTTTTTAGGATCATCAAAGGAACCTGACTCACTATTGCTAAAAAAGGAAAACATCAAAAGTAATTAAAGTTAGGATAGGAAATCATTGATTCACTTTCTTGAGAACTGCTGTTACTATGTTTTTAAGTTTTTAATGTAAAATGTTTGCACCTATTTCCTCCTTGAAAATTAGTTCCTAGATAAAAATCAAAACTAAAGATGTCACTGTCAGCACCCCCAACGCCATAAACTATTATTATCACCAATGTTCTGTAGATGTTACACCTTACAAGTACGTGATTTCGAATCTCCAACATTTAGCTAAGTTAACTGTTACACTACATGAGGTGCTAATCAAGTTGAGTCATGATTGAATATGTCAATTAAAGGAGACAAGTACAAGAACTACCCTGATGAAGTTTTGATATTTCTTCCTATCAGGTATCAACAGTTGTATAGTGTTCGATGGTAACTTGGAGTGACTATGGAGTGGATCAGAGTTCATATATTGTTCATATCTCAATTTCAGGATAAAAAATAAAATTACAAAATTAACAAGTGCTTATATGACCTTTAGTAATTACTTATCTATTCTACAGCGAAGTTCGAGATATTTTGATTTCTCGACAAGAAGTTGGCAAATGTGCTACAATTGTGGTAAAAATGATTATAGTGCAGTAGAATGTACCATGGAGAGAAAGAAGAAACCTTGCTATATTTGTGGAGGTTTAGAACATAGTGCAAAGCGCTGCAAGCATGTATATTAAATTTTAAGTTATATTTACCTTGATCCCAAGATTTTCAGTGTTCCTAGGACCCAATTAGTTTTTGAAGTCCTGTCTGCATAGCTTTCTATTTGGACTCCAAGAATGTGATTCTTTCTTTTGTTATTTTCTTCTAGCATACTTAGTGTGGGCAAAGAAATCCGTTATGAAGAAGAATACTCATATTTACCCACAACATTATATAGTATGGGATATGAAGAAGAATACTCATAACAGTCTCTCTGGAGCAATTCCTTTATCAATGGCTAACATGACCCAACTTACATTTTTGTAAGTCTTTGTTGACTTTTATGAATGCTACAATTTCTCTTCAAAGATCTGCATCTTATTATGGTTTTGTTTTTGTGTGGATTTATTTTTCAGCATATGTGAGCAGATACATGTAGAGCCTCGAGTTAACGGTGGATATGTACAGGGTTAGATGAATGTACGTATTTTGGGAGAACCTAGGCTTTTTTGCACATGCTTAGGTAGTAGCTTAATTTTATGGATAGTTTGATTTATTTTGTGGATGTAATCAAATTCACATTTCAATATAGTAGTAATTTATATTGAAAAGTGAATTTGAGATGTATATATGTATAGTTTGGTATATATTTTGTAGATGTATTAATTTGAAACTGTAAACGAATGGCATTATTGGGATGTATTTTGAATGGTTGATAAATTTTGGCTTTAAATTTAAATGAGAATTTAGACCTTTTAGCTATATATCATGACATTAGCAGATTGATGATGCACTGGTAATATAGGTGAACCACAACTTTTTTTTTCTTTTTTTTTTCAAGTCAATCTACAACATTTTAAAAACATTGTGTAAATGTGCCTAAACGTTGTCTGACATATTAAACTACAACATTTTAAGCTAGAAAACGTTGTGGAAGCATACCTTCAACAACATTTTCAAGAATCTACTAATTTATGGAAAACAAATCTACAACGTTTTTTTCTTAAACGTTGTATAATGTGTCTAACTACAATGTTTTAAAAACATTGTATAAGGGTGTCAAATAGATAACACCCCTAACCACGACGTTTTTCTGTTAGAAACCACAACGTTTTTTACGCGTTATCTATTTACTTTTTTGTAGTAGTGTAAGAACCACAAAACACTATAAGTCAAATAAGAGGAACTTGTAGATAGACCTATTGTACCACAACCGAATCGTACATCTAAAATAGTATCGAAGATACCTGGGAGGTATGGATTCATCATAGATTATGATGATGAGGTATGCATCATAGAAGATGATGATCCAGTTACATACGATGAGGTAAGAGTTGTAGACACTCAGAGAAATGGATTGACGCAAGCTTCTCAAAAATGGAACATTCGTTTTGATGAGACAATCAAAAGAGTTTGATTTTATCAAAAACAAGAATGAACCTAGTGTGTATAAAAGGGTCAGTGGGAGCGTCGTGACATTCCTAGTATTATATGATAATATACTACGGATAAGGAATGACATACTAATGCTACAATCAGTAAAGATAAAATTGTCTAAACATTCCTCCATGAATAATTTAGGAAGAGTATCTTAATTGGGGATACAAATCTATATAGATAGATTCAAGAGGATGCTCGTCTTAACCCAAGGAACGTAAATTCATTTGATGCTAAAGTTATTTATCATGACAAACTCCAAGAGATGTCACATGTTGATGAGTCATGGAGTGTATCTCTCTTAATAGTCCCCATAGACTCCTGAAAAGAGAGATCCCATGAGTGACAATCATGTATCTGAATGAAATATACGAGGTGATGATGATCACCATATTACGAGAAGATCAACGTAAGGCGTTGAAAAACATCTTAAAGTACTTAAACCACTACCAAGGATGTGATTAAAATTTATGGTGGGTTTAAATTAAAACTAGAGGGCTTAACATACTCACGTTTTTTCGATGCACGAAGGCGATTTAGAAAATCCACTTTAAGGTAAAGGGTTACCTTGAACGGTGGTGTAGTGAATTGGAAAGGTTCCAAACAACAAATAGTTGCTGGTTTAGTGATAAAGACAAAGTATATAGCTGTAAATGAAGCTACAAGTTGATTGTTTGGATGAAAAGTTTATTACAGAACTAGGAATAGTTCCTAAGTCTTATTTTGGATCTAAACATTTGTTGACGCACTTTCATTTGAATATAAGAATCATTGAAAGATGGGAAATCACTATAGAGATAGTGAACTCTCCTGAGTCCTCTGAACACACTATTTTGTTGACTTTTGTAATTTGAATTTTTTGAGCGCTTTAGGCTTTGAGAGCTTTGAACAATCTTGGTTGGTACCAGACGTGTTTTATTGGAGTCTTTTATCGGTTTTCATATCAAGTAATTAGGGTTTAAAAATTTTAACTAGTCTATAGGGGTTTTGATCAAATTTGGATACATTCTATATCCTCTCTTCACTTTGGTTATTCAATAATTGTTAGTTTTATTTTTTGGAGATTATTGGTGCTTTGAAACAAACATTGGAATAAATTCTGCAACTGGGTTTAATCATTTCTCTTTCATCTCTTATTTGCATTATTTAATTCCATGTGTTGCTTCAATCCCATAATGGCTTTTGGTTCAAAATGAAATAAACTCCATTATGGGATTCTAATGATTTTGAGATATGTAGTCTACTCACATGCCTGATTGTTTGGTTGTATGTTTATCATTGGATTACCTATTATGATTGAGCGTAATGAATGAATGTTCAATCACCATTCATCTTTTATGCTTATATGGATTTGAAAAAGGAAATATGAGTATGGATATAATCATAATAGCATATGTTTATGAAATTTGAGTTGTTTAGCTTTGTAATTAAATGAACCGGATAGAAATATACCATTTCACCGTGTGTAGTACTGAAAGAGCATGTGTTTTAATTCATTATTGCTGCAATTTCACATAGACATATAGTGACTTTGGTAATAGTGTTGCTTACATAATTTCTATCATACGTGGAGGTTATGTAAATAGGTCATAGTTCATTGAAAATTGGTTATGTCCACTTTTGTGCTCTTGACTAGTTTTCCATGATAAGTATATAAGCATTACATGATGGTTACAAATTAGATGAAGTATGAAATGAAGTTAGAATCCCATTCTTTCCAAATTTGATTATAGTATTTTAGTATCCTATTTTTATTCATTAATTAAATTTAGAATTAGTTATAATTGTGAGTTATTCGTTAAAGCATATGAAAATAGTGACATAGTTGATGTATGATAATTAAAATTTAAAACCTTTCTCTGTGGATCGATACATTTCATACTCTGTACTACTTGTTGACCCGTGTATGCTTGCATGAGTTAGAGTCCTTTTTGTTTGACTGAAAAGGAGGCAACAAGTTTTTGGCGCCGTTGCCCGGGAAAGACGTTTAATTTTTATTATTATTATCATCAAATTTAAGCTAAATCTGTATGACTTAGACAAATCTAATCTTATCTTATTTCTATTTTTGTTTTTGTTTGTGTTTCGTACTTGTATATATTTTATGCACACGATCATCCAATTCGAGTTGACACACTTTCGGGATAACATTAATTGAAGAGGTTGGAAAATGAGAGTGCGTGAGAATTTACAAGTAGACTTTAGAGACCACAACATCAACATGGCGGCGAAGAGAGCAAAGAGAGAGCACGGGGCATTGAGAGATTATTCGATGCTTGAACATCAATGGATTACGATCGAGTATAGTCGGGGCCAGCTATAGCGACCAACACTTTTTGAGATAAAGTCGAGGCACTATTCAAATGGTGCGAAATTGATGCAGTTTGGGGTCTGTGCTTCTGAGATGATCCGAATGAGCATCTATTGAGTTTAATTGAAATATGTGACACCTTCAGGTACAATAGGGTGACAGACGATGCAATCAGACTTAGACTATTTCCATTTTCATTATAGGACAAAGCAAGAAGTTGGCTTCATTCTTTACCTTCAGGATCTATTACAACATGGGAGGACCTAGCACAAAATTTCTTAGTTAAATTTTTTTCCAATGGCTAAGACTGCTAAAATGAGGACAACAATTTCCCAGTTTGAGCAGCAACATGATGAATCTCTATATGAAGCCTGGGAAAGATACAAGGAGATGCTAAGGAAGTGTCCACACCATGGTATGCCAGATTGGATGGTGATTAATACATTCTATAATGGATTGGGATGGCGATCGAAGGCCAATTGTAGATGTAGGTGCGGGAGAGGAGCTTTATGGGCGAAGAGAGCTATGAAGAGGCTATACAATCTTATTGAGACGATGGCGTGAATGATTTCCAAAATCCTCGACCCGAATGCCACAACCCAAAGTTGCGAGGTTTGTTAGAGGTGGATGCTATCACTCGGTTATCAACTCGATGGCATCCATGGCAAAGAAGATTGACTCTTTGGCGGAAACTAAAGGCGAAAATGATTTGCTTTTCGTGTGTGAGATATATGCGAGGTCGCATTCAATGACCAATGTGCTATCGAGTTTAGAGTGCATACGGTATGTGAGCAACTACGGAAAGAATCAAAAAATCGATTTGAATACATACAACTCCAACAACCGCAACCATCCAAATTTCAGTTGGTCAAATAATTAAAGCAATCAACAAAGTCAGTTTCAACCACAAAATCAATTTCAAACACAACCATCTCAGCAATAGTTTGCACCAAGACCACCTTACCCACCTGGATTTTCTCAACAACAACAACATCATCCACCACCTGCACCTTAGCAAGAAAAGAAGTCAGAGATGGAGGAGATGATGATGAAGTATATGGAAAATACCGAAGTGATGATTAAAAGCCAAGCATTGGCTATCAAAAACTTGGAAACTCAAATGGGTTAGATGGCTAGCATGCTTAACAACAGACAACAGGGTTCATTGCCAAGTACTACAGAGGCTAATCCAAGAAGGAAAGGAAGGAAACAATGTCGAGAAATTACACTTGATGCAGGAAGCAAACTATAAAAAATTGAATGGCAGCGCCCGCGCCACTTTTTTGCAAGGGGAAACCAGCGTGGATCTTGCGATCGGATCATGAAAATTTTTCTGAGGATAGTTTGAGTAAAGAAGGTTGAGAACAACGAGGAAGAAGAAGAAGAATAAAGAAGATTCTTTTGAGAAGCCCGTGAATAAGATACCGATCGTTCACCCTCTGTTCCTTATCCACATAGAGATTACATAAGCGAGGGAAGATAAAGTAGTTAGTAAAGTTTTGGAGGTATTTAAAAAGCTACGGATCAACATACCCTTTCGTTGAGGCATTGGAGCAGATGCCTAGTTATGCAAAAGTTTATGAAGGGTATCTTGTCAAGGAAGAAGAGGTTAGAAGATTTTGAAATAGTAGCCTTGACGGAAGAATGTAATGCGATGCTTCAATGCAAATTACCTCAAAAGTTTGAAGGACACGGGCGACTTCACAATACCTTGTACAATTGGAAAGATGAGCTTGACAAATGCTTGTGCGATCTTGGGGCAAGTATCAATTTGATGTTGTTATCGATGTTCAATCGGTTGGGATTACTGGCTCCAAAGTGAAAAAATATTTCTTCTGACTAGGTGACGAATCTATCACTTATCCACGGGGTATTGTGGAAGATGTACTGGTAAAAGTGGATAAATTCATCTTTCCAGCTGATTTCATCATATTAGACTATGAAGAGGACATAAGTATACCGATCATTCCTGGAAGACCATTCCTAGCTACAGGAAGAACCTTGATAGACATTCAGAAAGGGGAACTAACAATGCGAGTACGTGATCAGGAAGTTACTTTCAATGTATTCAAGGCAATGCAATTTTTGACAAATGAAGAGGAATGCTTCAGGGTTGACTTGGTGGAAAAGGTACTAAATGATGAAGTAGAGAACTTGGTGAATCATGAACCTTTGAGAAATGCTATTGTGGGAAATTCAGAAATAGATGATGAGGAGATTGAAGAAATTATTCATATACTTGACACAACTCCACAGTTTAGGAAGTTCAAGACTCTTATTGAGCCATTAAAGAAAGCTGGAGAATCATCAGTGAAATTAAAGCCATCTCTTGAGACACCTCCAGAACTTGAGTTGAAACCACTTCCAGATCATTTGAGGTATGTTTTTTTAAATGAAAATTCAAAATTACCTGTGATTATTTCTTCTGCACTAACATCTTTTCAGGAAGAAAAACTGCTAAGAGTTCTCAGAGAGTTCAAGTCAGCAATTGGGTGGACTATAAGCGATATAAAGGGATCATTACATCTTTACGTATGCACAAGATCCTCTTTGGAAGATGATATAGCAAGCCTTGATTGGAACAACAAAGAAGACTTAATCCAATCATGAAGGAAGTGGTCGAAAGGAAGTGTTGAAATGGCTGGATCGGGTATTATATATCCGATTTGAGATAGCTCGTGGGTGAGCCCGATACGATGTGTGTATGTCGAAAGAAGGGTGGTATATGACCATAGTCTCTAATGAAAACAATGAGTTGATTCCAATGAATAGTGATGGGGTGGAGAGTCTGCATGGACTACCGTAGACTTAACAAAGCTACAAGGAAAGATCACTTCCCACTGCCGTTTATCGATCAGATGTTGGATAGACTAGCGGGTCATGAGTTTTATTACCTTCTGGACAGGTATTCAGGCTACAATCAGATTGTTATAGCTCTAGAAGACCAAGAAAAGACAACCTTTACATGTTCGTATGGTACTTTCACTTTCAGAAAGATGTCTTTTGGTCTGTGCAATGCACCAACCACTTTTAGAGATGTATGATGGCTATTTTTTCATATATGGTGGAGCATAATGTGGAGGTATTTATGGATGATTTTTCAGTATTTGAGGATTCTTTTAAATTGTGTCTGGAAAATTTAGTGACGGTTTTGAGAAAATGTGTTGAGATGAACTTGGTGTTGAATTGGGAAAAGTGCCATTTAATGGTACACGAAGGAATAATTACGGGACATAAGGTGTCGAAGAAAGGACTTGAGGTGGAATGAGCCAAATTAGAGACTATTGAGAATTTTCCACCACCAACTTGATAAAAGGTGTTGAAGTTTTTCTAGGACATACGGGCTTTTACCACATGATTCATTAAAGATTTCTCTCGAAGATAACAAAGCCACTTTGCGACTTATTGGAGAAGGATGCACAATTCAAGTTTGATGAGGATTGCATGTGCGCATTTGAGCATTTGAAGAGGAGGTTAACTTGATGCCGATAATTATGACACCAGATTGGGACCTACCATTCGAGTTGATGTGTGATGCGAGTGATTATCTTGTGGGGGCTATTTTGGGCGAGAAGAAGGAAAAAGATTTTTCATGTGATATACTATCTGAGCAAGACCCTTCTTGATGCTCAATTGAACTACACCACCACAGAGAAGGAATTATTGGCGATTGTGTATGCTTTTGACAAGTTTGAGCTTATCTGATTGGTACAAGGGTGATAGTGTACCCACGGATCATGCGGCAATTCGATACTTGGTGGCAAAGAAGGATGCAAAGCCTCGTTTGATCGGTGGATACTTACATTGCGAAATTTGATTTGGAGATTAAGGATGAAAGGGGCGAGAACCAAGTGGCGGACCACTTATCTCATTGGAAAATCCGGGAAGGGAGGTAGATGACAAGATTGTGATTAATGAGTCCTTTCGGATGAACAATTATTTGTGGTGAAAGGGAAGTGCCATGGTTTGCGAGACTATGCAACTACTTGGTGAGGGATGATCCTTCGACTTAGTTGGTCATCAAAAAGAGAAATTTTTGCATGACGTGAAGTTGTTTATATGGGATGAAGCCTATTTGTTCAAACAATGTGCTGATCAGATGATAAGGAGATGTATCCCATATAGTGAGACGGAAGGGATTTTGCAAGATTGCCACGCTTCATTATATGGCGGTTACTACGGTGGAGAGAGGACAATGGCTCGAGTGTTACAAGCGAGGATTCTCTTGGTAATGATTTTTAAAGATGCTTACATTTTGTCGAGAGATGTGACGGATGTCAAAGAGTTGGGAATATTTCAAAAGGAATGAGATGCCATTGAACACGATCCTCGAGGTTGAAATTTTTGATGTTTGGGGATAGATTTCATGGGCCTTTTCGTTTCTTCATGTGGAAATTTATACATCTTGTTAGCGATCGACTATGTTTTTGAAGTGGGTGGAAGTGGCGACTCTTCCAACTAATGATGCCAAAGTGGTCTAAGATTTTTACAAAGGAGTATTTTTACAAGGTTTGGGACTCAAGGGCTATCATTAGTGATGAAGGCGATCATTTTGTAATAGGCGATTCCACACTCTCTGTTGGCTAAGTATGGGGTAAATCATCGCATTGCTACAACTTATCATCCTCAAACTAATGGCCAAGTAGAGGTTTCAAATCATGAAGTAAAGACAATTTTGAAGAAAGTCGTGAACCCCACAAGAAAGGATTGGTCATTAAAGCTTGATGATGTTGTATGGGCATATAGGACTTGCTTATAAGACTCAGTTGGGCATGTCACCTTTTCAATTTGGTTTATGGAAAGGCTTGTCACCTTCCCATGGAGCTTGAGCATAAAGCATATTAGACAATTAGGAAGATCAATTTTGATTTGAAGGCTACAGGTGAAAAACGCCTACTCCAACTCAATGAGTTAGATGAATTCAGATTACAGGCGTATGAAAACTCCAAGCTGTATAAAGAAAAGGTGAAGAAATGGCATGATCGCAAGATTATAGAGAGAGTATTCGAGCCGGGACAAAGAGTTCTATTGTTTAATTCAAGACTTAAACTTTTTCCTGGGAAGCTCAAATCAAGGTGGTCAGGGCCATTCATAGTGAAGACAGTTTATCCACATGGTGCAGTAGAGGTATTCGACAAATTCCCGGATAAACCGTTCAAAGTGAATGGACAATGGCTAAAGCATTATTTTGGTGGCGAGGTTGATGAATGAAAAGTAACCTCCATTCTTTCTTCAACATGATTGAGTCGAGAGATAGTCAAGCTAATTGACTATAACTTAGCGCTTGATGGGAGGCACCCCATTATTTCTATCCTTACCTCTTTTAATTACATTTTTGATTGTATTTGATATTTCATTTTCATGATTAGTTGTTATAGCATAACTAGTGTGAAATAAGTATTATGGGAGCTGAATGTGCATATGATGATGCTTAAGCGTAGCATAGAAAGTATTATTTTAGGATAGTCATTTATGCATAGTCATTAGTTCATGTTTTGATTGAATTGATATTTGTGATTTGTCTTTTTGGTGTATTGGAGATGATTAAGTAGCTATTTTGGTATGTTTGAGATCTGAATTGGTATGGCGGGATGCAAGGCGGCCTGTGTGTGCATAAGTAATTCGATATAAAATAGGCGCGCCATGCACCATATATACTGTCTTAAAGAAACCAATCGCATTTCCACACCACTTTCGATTCAAAATCAGCGACATGCCGCGCCTTGAGATCGGATTTTTAAAAAAAAAATAAAGTTTCTTAAAAGGCGTGACTTTGCCCATTTCTTATATCGATTTACAATAGAATTGTGTCGTCCTTTTCTCTCTCAAAGACGCATTTCTCTTCTCTCTCCCAATTTCCATTTCAAATTTGTAACTCCTCACCCCACTACGCGTATCTTACATCCGTTTCCTACCCACGTTCAAATTCTTTAACTGATAAAGCTAGGGTTCTTCAGAGGGTGCGTGGAAATACAACAAGTTTGGGGGTGTTCAGTGTTTATTAAAAAATACTACCTTTGTTCCATCGATAAAGTTTTCTTCTTCTTCATTATAGTAACAATGGGACCAAAAGCGTGCTCGCTCTCGCACTCCAAAGTCATCCTCGTGATGTAGCGGTGTGGTGACAAGGTGGACTTTTCTAAATTTGTCAGTCTTGATGCACATATAGAGTATTACCGAATTATGGAGAAATCATTTATTAGGGAGAGAGGGCTCAAGCCAGAGGCACAAGATGGGTAATTAGTGGATATGATCAGGGAAAATGTTGGCATGGAGTTTGCTCTACACCAATGGTTGCACCTATAGCCATTGTGAGGGAATTTTATGTGAATACAAAGGAGACAATGAGTGGCTTTTCTTTTCGTCAGGGGTTCAAGTGGACTATCGACCAAAGGGCAATTAATGGCGTATTCAATTTACAAACCCTCAACCGGGGCGTATGAATTGGGTTGAGGCGGAGCGAATGGAGACAGACCTCGATGGAGTCATTACTAATTTGTGTATCCCAGGGACACAATGGACTTGCAAGACGGGCACTAATCAGCCTAAGACCTTTCCGACTTCAACTCTCAACCGTTATGCCAAGGCTTGGAATCTCTTTATTTGTGCAAAACTCATGCCATCTTCTCATCAACATGAAATTACAATGAGCGAGCAATCATTCTTTGGGGGATTATTGTAGGGAAAATACATCGACGTTGGTCACCTCCTTAATCGAACATGCTTTCGCGCTACATGCGGGGGAAGCACTACTGGAAAGTATACCACATGCCTCGATTGTTGCTCATTTGTGTGCTAGAGCGGAGTTAGGTGGATGAATGAAACAATTCAATACCCAAGTCGAGATATCACTCATGCCACGATAGCAAAATTCAAGATTGGGCGGAGGAGGTACCCGCACCCAAGGGTAAGGTTTTCATCCTTCGCCGCATCATCTACACCATCATCATGACCCTCAAAGATGAATGAAGCGAGCATGCGTCAACTCAAGCCACTGCTGCTTCTACTGATGATCATCGACTCACGAAGGTTGGAGAGGAAGGTCGATGCTATGTACAATAATTTTGTAGCGTTTGCTACGGGTTTGATGAGGTCTCTAGCGGAGGCATTTTGTGGCGAGGTACCACCATGCTTGAGTGGCCACAATTTGGGACAACCGTGCCATTTCCACATTGAATTCACCACAAGAGAGGGGTGGTGCGGTGATCGATGGGGGAGTTCTTCTAAACCCTATACCTTAATTCTTTGGGACAATGAATATATTAAGTTTGGTGGTATTAGGTAGTAGTGTAGTTGCATGTAGTTAATTTGCATGTTTAGTTTAACTTTTGCATGTTTATGTGTTAGTTAATAATTGCAAAAAAAAATTCTATTTTTAGTAGTTATTATATGTTTTTGTTATGTGTTTAGTTGAATGTCCCAAATTTTTAGATGTATGGAGTTTTAGTCTATCCAATGATGTAATTAAATTTTGAAGGATTGTTGAATTTAGTAGATAACATGAGCTTAAGTATAATGTTTTACATGATGTAATCCATGCCTGTTGTTTAGATGTTTTCGGTTAGCACATACGTGTTCACATATGCTTGTTGGTGTAAGAGTAATATGTTTTTATTGCTTAGTAGGAAATGTGGTTTTTAAAAATAGAATTGTGTGGAAAGTGGACTTAGGCTATGAAAACATTGATAATCAAACTTTGGGAACACATGAGTATGCTTATTGTGTATATATAAAAAAAAGAAGAGAAAAAATCTATCTTGAAACCTTCTTGAGCTGAATTATTGAATCCTTGGAAGGGGCGAGATGGAGCGTAAAACGCACTCGCTGCATATAAAAAAAATAGCAATAAACACCATGGGAAAGTGCAAAAATCGCCCTCGTGAGTAAAAATAAAGTAATTTAAACCCATTGTTGAACCTTAGTTTGTATTGATGTGTTGGAGTAGTTTTTGTTGCATTAGTATACATGGATCTTGATTTAGATTGAAATTTTCTATTTTGAACAGTTTAACATGTGTATTCTTTGCCTTTGTCAAGTTTTTGGTAAACACAACACACACATAACATCTTTATAGTGAGTAAGGGTTATTTGATTATATGATATTATGTTTATAGCTCAGTTTGAAATTTTATTCTTGAATCTGGATAATTCACTGAGGCACATTGGATTAGAATTCCATTTTACCTGGAAAAACTTGGGACTCATTTGCATCATAGTTTAGTTTGCATAGCATGTAGTTGCATTTCATTGTTTGCTGTCATATGCATTGCTTAAGGGCAAACAAATGTTCAAGTTTGGGGGTATTTGATAAGTAGTTTTATACCTACTTATTGGATGTCAACTCATGAGAATTATGCTAATCTCAAGTAGTTTTTACTATATTTTAGTGCATTTTATGTTTATTTAACATTACTTGTAGTGGAACTCCTATGGCAGGGAAAGGCATAGAAAAAAAATAAGGAATGGCATGCATGATAAGCATGATGGCATGAAGCTAGCTAAAGGATGGCAAGATGGACATGTGCGAGATGGAGAATGAATAGTGGATGAAGAAGAGAAAGGGATGAAGAAAGAATGACAGAACAAACAACAAGCAATAGAAGCAAAACATCGAAGAGGATGAATGCGATGCGGCCTTGTGCTAATATAAACATACATGCGTGCTGCTTGTACTTGAATCGAAAACTTTGCATCATTAAGCACTTGATCAAAGAAGAAGAAATCTAATGGCGCTGCGAAGGCTTCGATGAACACACCTATCGCATGGCGCTACTTCCTGTTTTACACTACTATCTCTTGCTTGTGCATGTGAGTCCTCTGATCTATTTTGTTGGCTTTTTGTAATTTAAATTTTGAGCGCTTTAGGCTAAACTAAACAATACTGGTTGGTACCAAACGTGTTTTATTGGGTCTTTTATCAGTTTTCATACATAGTAATTAGGGTTTAAAAAGTTTAACTAGTCTAGAGGGGTTTTAATTAATTTTGGATACATTCTACATCATCTCTTCACTTTGGTTATTCAATAATCGCTAGTTTCATTTTTTGGAGATTATTGGTGCTTTGAAACAAACATTGGACAGATTCTGCAACTAGGTTTAATCATTTCTCTTTCGTCTCTTATTTTCATTGTTTAATTCCATTTGTTGCTTCAATCCCATAATGGCTTTTGTTTCATAAATGAACTAAACTCCATTATGGGATTCTAATGGATTTTGATATGTAGTCTAAACTCACATGCCTGATTGTTTGGTTGTATGTTTATCATTGGATTACCTATTATGATTGAGCGTATTGAATGAATGTTTGATCACCAATCATCTTGTATGCTTATATGGATTTGAAAATTGAAATATGAGTATGGATATAATCATAATGGCATATGTTTATGAGGCTGAGTTGTTTAGTTTTGTAATTCGTGAAGCGGATAGAAATATACTATTTCACCGTGTGTAGTACTGAAAGAGCATGTGCTTTAATTCATTATTGCTGCAATTTCACATAGACATATAGTGACTTTGGTAATAATGTTGTTTACATAATTTCTATCATATGTGGAGGTTATGTAAATAGGTCATAGTTCATTGAAAAATGGTTATGTCCACTTTTGTGCTCTTGACTAGTTTTCCATGATAAGTATATAAGCATTACATGATGGTTACAAGTTAGATGAAGTATGAAATGAAGTTAGAATCCCATTCTTTCCAAATTTGATTATAGTATTTTAGTATCCTATTTTTATTCATTAATTGAATTTAGAATAAATTATACTCATGAGTTATTCGTTAAAGCATATGAAAATAGTGACATAGTTGATGTATGATAATTAAAATTTAAAACCTTTCTCCGTGGATCGATACTTTTCTTACTCTGTACTACTTGTTAACCCGTGTATGCTTGCATGAATTAGAGTCCTTTTTGTTTGACTGAAAAGGAGACAACAATAATCGTCACTTAGAGAAGAAGGGTATGAGATACCATGACGATTGACTTTAGTGCAAGTGGGAGATTGAAAGTAGTATGCACACTAGCCAATCATCTTTGATGATAAAGCATATACTTTGTAACATTCTTATTCATTTATTAATAAAAAGTATTAATTTATTAAAGGCTTTTAATTATCTACATGATGCTGCTTTATAATATGTGATAAACCTATAGTTTTAAGCAATGCTTTTAGAATAATGATGATCATTCTAATGAGATCTAAATTCTTAGAAAGCTTTAAACTAAAATAGTTCCCAATCATTGGATTGCTAAATTGGGGATTAGTGAATCCAGATAGATTGGTACATACGTTGCTTGCTCATTGGATGAGGATGATTGATCTCATGATCATTTGTCTGGAGACACTAAAGCAAGTATGTAGGTGCTTATTATAGACTAAGTTCACTGAACGTGGCTCGCTAAGAAATACCTAATGGAGTTTTACTTTTCTATCAATAAGAATTCCTGTAGTGATAGTAGTACATGTGATCTTTGGACTTGAGATCATCATAGCATCTTATGTATGATGAGTTATACTTTGACTTATTCCTTAAGACCCTTAGGGTATATCAAAGGGTATGCTTGGGTATAATAAGTTGTACATGAAAATAATGTATGATCAATAAAGAATCTACCACTTCTAGTAAAAGAAGAGAAATGTCCTATGTGATTCGATAAATAACAGCCAAGGAATCCTTGGACAAGGTGGAATGAAATTAGAAAGTAGTTTCTAATTTGCATTCATTAGGAGTTGTGCATTTAGAAATCAAAATACATATAATTGAATAACATAAGACTTGACAGTAATTCCATGTCTTATATTTAATTGGGACATTGTATGGTGGAAGGATTGAATTGTATGGTATCTATTTACTCAAAGGTTCTTTTATGATTAATGTTGAAATCTATATTATCTAGAAAATCGTTAATCGCTAGGGAGGCTTATCCCTATTGTAGAATAAATATTATTTATTTAAATAAATTAATAGTTTAATTTATTTATTTATATAAGATTAGAATTGTTCTAATTGATTTATTCACAACCGGTTTAATATGGAGAGCCTGAAGGGTCACACCATAAAAGGAAGGATAATTATTTAAGAAGTTAATGGTATAAGTGTAATAATAAGTTAAGTATATTTAATTTAATCTATGGTGATATAATAAATTAAATAGCTTAATATTTATTATTTAATATTTTAGAAATATTAAATATAAATTAATAAGAGGAGTCTTATTATTATTATTACTATTATTATTATTATTATTTAATTCCTAAAGGAGTTTAGGAATTAATTAATAAAAGTACTTTCATATATACTAATAAGATTAGGAGGCAAATTAATTAAAAGAGTTTAACTAAGTAAAATAAAACCCAATTCCTTAATTGTTAAGGAGGGTTGCCTACATCTATAAATAAGAAGAGTCTTATTATGGGTGAAGGTGGTTAACACTTTCACAAAACACGTGAATACGTAATTTCAATAGTTGGGAGAGTACACCGTTTTCTATGAGAGATAGAAAAACTAGGGTTTTGCCAAATACTCATCTTATTAAATCTTTCTTCTTCCTTGGTGGATCACCTCTAGAGGCCAAACACTTAGGTGGCTAACATTGATCAAAGGAAGGAACCAAATCCGGTGGATTCAAGTTGAACACGAATAGGATTGGAGGTGAACTTGTACCTGATGAAGCTCGAATCTTCAAGGGTATAATTCTTGTTCTTCATATTTTCGTTTAATTAATAATTATGCATAAAAGTTGATCCGGGTATATAGTTTGTAAAATTTTAAAACTCTATTTTTTCATGCTTCCGCTTATTTTGTGCAATTTGATTGTGTTCATGAATCTTACAAACCTAACACATACTCCATATTTATATTACATACTTCAAAATTAATATTATATACTCCATATTTATTATTTAATATTAAATATGGAATATGTAATATTAATATTAAATATGGAATATGTAATATTAATATTAATATTAATATTAATATTAATAATATTAAGTACTCCATATTTAATATTAATTTTATACACTCCATATTTAATATTAATATTTCATACTCCATATTTAAATATTTAATATTAATATTATTAAATATGGAGTGTATAAAATTAATATTAAATATAGAGTATATAAAATATATTAATATTAAATATTAAAAAGAAAGAAACTTAAAAATAGAATTTTAACACCACCCTTTTTTTTGATAGATTTCTAGTTCTGTAATTTTAAATAGGTATGAAGACTTGCTGCTACAACTTGTAGCGGGTAAATTAAATAATTAATAATTAAGGATGGAGGGGGTAGTGTAGTAAATATGGAGCCGCTAAAGTCAATGTTATTGCTGCTAGAGCATGTAGCGGTAATGTAGTTTTTTGTTTAAATCTCAACCATCAATTATATTGATCAACGATGGAGATGATGTTTGCTGAAATAGATTCTCTAGCAAGCGCAATTACTACGAATCTTGAACCCATATATATATATATATATATATATATATATATATATATATATATATATATATATGGGTAATGATTCATAATATTTATTTATTATGAATCAAATTTGGGCATACACCGTCTCTATCGTTAAATATAGAAATCAACAATCGAGATTAGAACTGAAAAATTAACGTTCGTTACTAATAGTACCGGACGACGATACTATTTTCAACTGCATCCGCTAATATTAGTAGCGGACGACACTCGTCATCAGCTACTAATAGTAGCGGTCATTTCGTCCGCTACTACTAGTAGTAATGTGTGTGTGTGTGTGTGTGTGTGTGTGTGTGTGTGTGTAGAGTAAAGATCCTTAGTAAATGTTTGCTATGGACATTACTCTAGGAAACTGATATTAAGTTGTCCAAGCCGAGATCCAACGACCAAAGAGCACTAGGATAAAGGCCTTACCGCTAGACCTTCTGGCGGATAGGGAATTTCTTTATAACGACTAGGAAAATTACATTTTTACCCTAAATTTTTATTTGGCTTTTATCCTTGCTGTCGTACAGAGTAGCGGCTAGGATAAACGACAAAGTATTTTATCCAAAATGCTGGTGTTTCTCCTTACCGATAGAGGGAGTATTGGCTAGGATAACAATATAAAAAAATCCCAGATCTGTGTGCCCATTTCTAACATTTTTATCCATACTTGGATCCATTTTCTCTGCAGTTGCAGAAATCTAGCTTTAGTGACAATCCTTGCAAGTTTAAGCACATTAATCGATTGAACCTTCATATTTTTAGTAAGTGTTCTTTAATGGCTTTAATGCCTATTGCAAATATGTTTTTATTGGATTCTTTTAAATCTCTTATTTGTTTAGATTGTACAAATACATCTGAGTTTGTTAATGAAGTTGAAAGTTGTAATAACCTAGGATTTCGGATAATTCGAATTTTTTGAATATTTTTTAAATATTAATATTGACTGTTAATATTGTGTTGTGTATCTATGATACGAGTATCGAGAAGTGGTCAATTTGTGTTTTGACTGAGAAATAAGAGTAGAGTTGTGCTTAACCGAGAATTTAAAAACCCTAACCCCAAGTTCGGATAGGGATTCGATATAAATCGCCGTTATAATAAAAGTATCTGTGAGTATGTGTTTGTGCTGTATAGAGATAATGATCAATGATTGACCGGATAGGGTTTTAAATTAGTAAACCCTAATAAGGGATTAGAAACCCTAATCTCAAATCTAGAAACCCTAACACACAGTTAGGAACCTTAAATGAAAGTCGAGAAACCCTAATTTTAAATTTGAGAATCCTAAACCCTAATCCTAATTAGCAAGCCCTAATGTGATATTAAACTTTAATATGATTAGAAAACCCTAATTTAATTAGGAAACCCTAAATATATATTTGAAATCTTAATTTTCTAATTAAAACCCTAATTGGAAATTTTTAGAAACTAAAGTTGTAAAACCTAAAGGGTTAGAACCTTAGGGTTAAACCCAAATGGTTTGGACAAATGTCAAGTATGCCATTAAAATTATTTTGCAAATGACCAAATTGCCCTTTTTCATTCTTTAATAAGCTAACTTGCAAATTTAGCAAAAATTAGAGTTGGTGACCAACTATTGTTGACTTTGTGACTTATGAAATCCAACAAAATCAGCCAACACATCAAATCTTTGCATTACAACATGATATATATAGATTTGGGAGAAAGAAAGTTCACCAAATTTGCACATTTGTTATCTAACTCTTAACCAACCCCTTCTCTCTCCTAACCTCCGAAAATATCAAGTGAATCAGTCACAAAATAAACCCTAGAAACACCAAAATCAGTAGGAGAAGTCAAGATCATTGCATCTTCAAGAGAAAGGTATAAAGCCCTAAGCCCTTTTGATCTTGCATGCTATGTTCAATTTTGTGTTTAGGTGTTTATATTTGTATTAGAAGTTGTTTTATGGTGATCTATGTTGTTATAACATAGATCCATAACATCAAATGCTTTAAAAATAAAGTTTTTCAAAAACTGTCAATGAACCTAAAAATGGTCTGATAAGATAATGTCAGGAGCCATAAATCTCTGTTTGTTAATGATTCTTGATGTTTTATGTTTTGGATCTATAGTTTGATATGTATTCTTTGTTCTGCAATTGAAATCACAGTCATTGGATGTCTAGATTTAGTTATTATAATCGGTCAAAACCTTAGTTGACCGCAAGGGCATGACCGAATCTAATTGGATAACCCAAAAATTCGTTTTTCGATTAATGACGTCGGTGTTTTGGAAGGCCTTGATCTGTCAGTGTTTAAGTTTTATGTTGATGTTATGATAACTAGTGTGTAGCCTGATATTTGGACTTGAGATTTATATCTTTAGATCTCTTAAATAATACATATGTTGGTAGTAGTGGGTGGTCAATTGAGCAACTCGATCACGAAGTCGAGTTTCTGGAATTTCCAAAAACCGTTAGAACATTACTTCTGACAGCCTTTGACCGGATTGGATCTGAAGTATATGATGTTGTTGGAATGATCTGGTGATATATATGTGTTCCCTGACATAAGGACTACCGACTTGGACCTTAATAACAACATATTGATAACCAGAACACCTTATTAATCGAGCTAGAAATTGACACCATGCAGGGTTTCTGGGTTACCCAGAAAACCCAGGAACACTCTGACAGTGAGTTTGAGGGCTCAGATCTTGCATCTGAGTTATTGTATGACCAATTTAGTGATTGATTATTGTAGTGTTACATAAACACTATAAGCTCAAGGTTAAATCTTGTCCAGAAACACTTCTAGATGATAATTAATCGTGGTCAAACCTTGACCCTTAAACACTAAGTTGTCAGTGTTCTTGATGCCAAGAACACCTAAGACGACAGAAAAGTGTCGTTATAGCCTATAGCCACGGTTTTAATAATTTTATTTTCTAAATTTCTGGAAAATGATTAAAATAGAAAATAAATTATAAAAATTACCAAAAATGGTTTTAAAAATTATTTTAAATCATGAAAAATAATTTTGAGAATTTGGAATATTTTCATTAATAATTATAATTATTTGAATAAAATGATATTTAATTTATTTAATTATTATATTAAATAAACTAGAGAAAAATGATTTTAATATTATAAAAATCATTTTAAATAATAATAAAGTATTTAAAAATATTTTGAGTTATAAAATGTAACTTTTAATATTTTTGGAAAATTTTCACTAATATTTTAATATTAATGATATTTAATTTATTTAATTAGTATATTAAATAAATTAGAGAAAATGATTTTAATATTATAAAAATCATTTTAAATGAGAATAAAGTGTTTAAAATATATTTTAAATTATAAAATATAATTTTCAATATTTTTGGAAAATTCTCATTAATAAATTAATATTAATGATATTAGATTTATTTAATTATTAAATTAAATAAATGATAGAAAAATGATTTTATTGATTTAAAAATTATTTAAAAATGAGAAAAATGATTTAAAAATATTTAAGTTATAAATAATGACTTTTAATATTTTTATGATAAATTCATTAATATTTAAATATTAATGGTGATGGTTTAAAAATGATTTTAATTATTTTAAAAATCATTTAAGTAGAATATTGATGATTTAAAATATTTGAAGTTATTAATAATAACTTTAATATTTTTGACAAGTATGTCATTACTATTTTTATATTATTAAATATTAATGATGATAAGATTATTTGATAATTAAATCATTTAAAAATAATTTTAGTGTTTGAAAAATTATTATAAATTATAATAACTTATTTATAAATTATTAAAAGCTTTTGAAAATATTATTAATGATAATCGACTTATCTAAAATAACATTGAAGCTTGGAGACCAAGTTTAATTGACAATAAATGTGTTAATTGTCGGATAGGGTGACCGAACACCGAATGAGATCAAGTCCAACTGAATAAACTAGTTAGACTTAATAAGTGTTTATATAAGTTATAAACACTGATGTTGATATGTGGTAATGTGTCTAGGAGAAAGATTGACTGTAAATTACAGTGATGTGTGTTGTGAAATATTGTGCTAATTATGAGACCGATATTGTGATTATAGGTCTTGTGAACGCATATAAGTATATTGTGTAGTAGTAATCAACGCGGAAGGCAAGTTTCTTTAACTCAACCTTGAGTTACATCTGTTTAATTACTATGGTGGTTAATTATTATTGATTAGACCACGTCCAAGAATTTATTATTGATTATTCGAAGTTAGTGCATGTTTATTAATTCAAATTTAATTAGTGATTCTGAGAATATATTTATAGAATAATTGTTATTGGATATTCACATCCGTAGAATCTATTTGTGACGCCCCCAAAATTAGGTATTCATCACCCATCTTGAGTCGCCAAATACATGGTACATAATTCAAATATAACTTAATAATACAGCTATCGTGTAAAATACGACGAAACATAAACTAAGAGTTTTAATAAGAATATTGTCATCTAGACAATATCCACACCCAATGGAGTCCTCATTACATTTATTGTCACACTATTTAACAGAATAGTGAGGACTACTAATGCTATCATCTGGACCGTCACTCCGTTCTCCGACTAGTCCCGGCTACGTTCTCATTTTCTGAAGAGAATAGTGAAAGAAAGGGTGAGCTCAACTAGCCCAGTAAGAAATATTATGACTAAGATAATGTAGAATACATTATCATTAGTCTTCAATAATGTTAAATTGATAAAATACAATAGACATCAAGTTTAACTGCAGCGGAACTAGCAATCCATTAGAAAAGTCAAGTAGAGAATAAAATCTACTATCTTCTATGATTTAAAAAGGTTTTTCATCAATTTTTATCGCTGAGACTCAGCTTAATAAATAAGCCACATCTCCGAATCATCCCTGTACTACGGGCCAAGGATATTCATTAAATCATCAATGGTCATGACTATACTGAATAATCCCTAGTCATAATCAGACCAAGTACATCTCTGCACGTAAGCCAAAGATATACAACTATAAAACCAACAACCAATGGTCCATCTTTTTGCACGTAAGCCAAAGATACACAATTCAATAATCCATGACCCATCTTTTGCACGTAAGCCAAGATAACTTTTATCACCATATAAGCATGAGGATGATGACAATGATATAAATATTAATCAACTGAAAACAAGGATAAATATTAAAGACTTTAAATTTTCCAAATATTATCAATCACATAATAAATTCATAATCTAATATTATTAATATCATAACAATATTTTAATCACGTCTTAAACTTATAAACAATTTATTTCAATTATTTATACTTTACCAAACAATGCATTTAATCATTCAAAAATGTCATACTCATAAGATTTCATCACCAATGATCAAATCCCTTATCAAAAATCTACATATACCTTATATAGGATTTCCAAGCCATAAAATCCTTTTTTCCGACTTTGTTACTTCACATAACCTATTTAACTCATATGTTCGTAACTAAATAATTTTCATGAAAAATACCAAATCAGTCCCAAAAATATTTCTTTTCTGAGATTAAGCATAATATAGTCCCATATTGAACATATATTTTTCTCAGAAATTTTAAAATTCATTTACTATTTTTCAAAAATCAATTTCTAATTAATTTCTTAAGAAATTAGCTACCTCAAGGTTAGCTCCAGAAATTCCCAATTCTTGGCAGGATCTTACACATGTTAACGTGAGCTTCCAGTTTAAATTTCATGGTCATCGGAGTTATAGAACTCCGGTTATAGCATTTTTCGTCGGAAAAACCTAAATATTGAAATGGTCATAACTTGCTCATTTTAAGTCGGAATGAGTTCGTTTTTGGACAGGAGATACTTTATACCATATACTTTCAAGTCCCAAATGACCGGAATTTTTCTCAAAAATTAAGTGGCTGAAATAGCCCTTTTAAAATTGTGGTAGTAGCATTTTGGTAATTTTCAGCTTTTGACTACTTTGCTAAAATCAGTCCACACGAAAATCTACAATACCTTTTCTAGTGATTCCACTTGGAGATGATACAAAACTCATAGATCTAACTCTAGAACTTGACCACACTCAAAAATTCAAAATATAATAGGAGATATGGTCAATTGAATTTCATGTTCCATTTTCACCAAAATCTGATTTTCAACTCTTTGTGATTTCTATGAAACTTTCATGTTTTTAAATAACCAACATAACTTATCATGACAATGACATAATAATTCAATAAAAAAAGTTCAAGAATAAATTTTAAAGACTTATAAGTTAATTTATCTTGAACTCAATAATGTCCAAATTGTGTCAACTTGATACTTCTTTGTAGAGTAAAATTCAAGAATGCTCAGAAAAATATTTTTATGAAAAGATACTGGATGAAGCATAAATATCAAGGATATTCCACTAATTTCATGGAGTATAGAAGTCAAAACTTTAACCAACCGAGTATAATAAGGAATGGAATAACAAAAGAAATCACCAAGCGTGCAAGAGACCACCACAGTGCGAGTTATTCCAATGTAATAATAAAGAAAGGCGGGCGAGGTCCCATATAAAAACGCATGCCTGAACGATATTCCAATGAGAATAATAAAGACGGAACCAGTCCGTGTAAAATTCACGACAGGATATTCCAATGAGAATAATAAAGATGGAACTGTGTCCGGTAAAAAGCGCATGAATAGGATATTCCAATGAATAATAAAGATGAACCGAGTCGGTAATAAAATGCATGAGATAGGATATTCCAAATGTAATAATAAAGAATGGAATAACAATGAAATCACCATGCATGCGGTATTGCGCGACAGACGAGTTATTCAACGAGAATAATAAATAATGGAATAACAAGTTCTCTTCATGAATACAAAAGAAATAATACCCCTTACGGGTACAACAAATAATATCCCTTACCTTTGAAAGAAGAGTACTCTCCATTGGTAGAAGCGAGGATATACTCGAAGAAAACTTGCACTATGATCAAAGCTTTCTTAAACTCTAAAGAACTACGCCAAGATTATAGAAGAAGAACTCTCTCTAGAGTTTCACCTGAATTAAATAAGAAATAATGAAGGAATGAGCTTCTATTTATAGAAGAATGGATTGCGATAAGAACTAATTCATGAGCGGTCCGATTGATTTACTTTAATTCCAAGGTCCATAATTAAAGAAAATATTTTAAATAAAATATAATATATTCTATTTATAATCTAATAAAATGAATAACTTTATAAAAGTATTCTGCTTTTATATAAAAAGATTTTACTATGCAAAAACACTATGCAACACTATGCATAATAAAATATAATATATTCTAATTATTGTCTAATAAAACGAATAACTTTATAAAAGTACTGCTTTTTATATAAAAGATTTTATTATTAGCCTAATAAAACGAATAACTTTATAAAAGTATTATGTTTTATATAAAAGTTTTCTGCTTTTCGGTGACTTATCACATAAGCATCGATAATCAATCTGAGTGTCTACTTATGCAACCACATGTATTCTTGTCTTATTTTACTACTGAAAGTAGTTCAACAAGATAATCGGTAAAACTTCCATACATTATTTTCAATAAAATATTTTTGTCGTTTTCTCAATCGACAATAATTCCGTTGTGGGGTCCACCAATGATTGTGCCGTCGTACGAATATTCCCTGACAAAATGAATATTCCCCGATCAATCGAATATTATATAACAACTTGCATACTTTTCAAAATTTATAAATACTATCCACAACTATAACATTATCTCAAATTCACATCATAATATTAAAATATTATTTCGAGAAAATTAAATATTTATTCATAAAATCTGGGGTCTCACACTATTAGTGATTGCAAATAGTACATATAATTACTATCTATTATTGAATCGTGTTGAGAAATGTCTTAGCTAATTATTCTAGCAAGACGAACATTTGTTAGAACTGGATAGGTTTGAGAAGAGAAGAGAATTCAATTATTAATAATAGATCGATGCCAATTGTTTCGGCTAGATCGAAAAAGAAAACTTGATAGGTTTGAGAAGAGAAGAGAAGAGAAGTGATTAGATATTGAAATTATTTTTTTTCGTTGTTAAATCAAATTTTGATTCAAAGACTGAGAAGAACAACCTTTTATATAAAGGGAACATTTTGGTCGTATATTCGGCCTTTGCCCGCGTTTTAAGTATTATGCATAATATAGGGTATAATAAAGCTGATCACTTGTTATACTTGCAGAGGGGTATGATTTAATCTTTATGGTTATCTGATACACCTGCGTATATATCAAAGTAAAACTTTGATAGATACCTGAGAAAACTTTGCAGAGAAGTTCTAGATCCTTTGTGATCACTTAGCATAAACTCTGGAAAATATTTCCATCTTGTTATTCAATTGAATATTGTAGAGACCTTAAAAGCGTTGTACTCTTTCATTATCAAATTATTATGTTGCAAAGGTTGTGAGAAGACTTGGTAGTGATTAATGAATTGTTCAGCTATTTCAAAGTTTCCCAAACTTTGGTGTCATTCTATCAAAATAGATAGTCTGTTATTCTTGATTCTTATACATTCATTGTATGTTTTAACTTGCGGGGAAAATTTGTTGCTCACCCTTGCTAAATAAAACATTTCAGCTAGGGAAAAAGTGACTGGAGGTGCTGTGAAGAACAAAGGCAAATGTGCTATGCTGTGATTGCTATGATTAACATTATTATTATGTTATTTTTGTATACCCTTTTTGGTATATCTAAAGGGTATGTTTGTAATGTTAAGGTTAGATAACCTGGGATGAATGTATTAACTATATCAGTTAATGTGGTGTAATATTCTATTCATCAATGAATGGGTAGTTAGATGTTAATTATATTATGGATCGTGAGCACCAAATTCGGGGGTCAGATAACCCGAATTTGGGGGCGCCACAGGTTGGTATCAAAGTTGTAGGTTATAAACCTTAAGTGGGTGGGAAAAACCCTTGGATTATAACCATGAGCGAAATCTAGAATACTCATATAGAGTACTAAGTGAGGGATTGTCGAAGCGTATCGATAGTGAGATATGTGACGCCCCCAAATCCAGGTCCCTTTGAACCTCGAATTCGGTCCACCATGATACTACTATCGTCAAACTATTTTAATCATTTATTCATAACTTAATGAATATCACTGTACTTATTACAATTTAGAATATAAATTCTTTCCACTTCTAGGATCTATGTAATGACCCCAAACTTTTATAAGTTTCTAATCTTGGTCATTTACTATTCCTGTTTTACATCACATTCGATGTTATACAAATATGCGGAATAATTTAACCCTTTTCAATCTCCTTTGAAAATAAATCTTTTATTGATATCTTAACTCGAATCAATTACAAATCCCTGAATCAAGTTATGCTATGATTCACTCTATTCAATTTCTGTATAAATTCTTACACCTCAATTCGAACTCCTCTATGTACCGCCTAGTAAAACTTTAGAAGCTAACATATATTAAACATCGTAAACTACTATCAAGTATATCTACTAGAACCTAAACGTGGTTCAAGAGCATATATTTAATTAAACAAATCAATCTCCTTTGATGTGATTGAACTTTATCAATCAAGTAGCACGTAACCTTTATCGTGTATCCTTAACCTGCAAAAGTGGTTATTTGTAAGGGTGAGCTCGACAACCTAGCAATTCTAACAGTTTTCATGCAACACATAGCATATAATAGCATATTCAGTTCATGCATTCATAATCAATTCATATTCACTACGCATGTTACTTCACACATAACAGGCATAGAGATTTACCAACATAAACATATCATTAAAGATCAACTTTCACATTTCATACATATCTCATATGCATTTCATATATATACATCAACATTTGCATAGTATAATATAGATCAACTAACAATTATCGAGTTCATATAACAGATAGGAACTGAAAGACTTGTCTGATTCGTAGTTTATGAACTACAACTTAACTGCTTAACGCTTAATTGCACTTCGTGAATTCCTACATAGTTATATAATCACAGATTTATATCCATCAGTAACATATTTCATGCATTCTCAATGTAATACTATTGTTACATTTTTCTTTAACTAGGTTCGTAAAACCTACACTTCACTTTCTCATCATACACTTAAAATAGCTAGGTATGTCTACGTATACCTTAACCACTCGTATATGACATCAACATTCATATATAGCTACCACACATTTGACTCACTAGGTGTTCGACACATTTAAATCTCATATCTTTAAGTTCAACCCTACACACAAACGTCTAACTTAGTTGTGACTTTATACAACATTACCTATATAGCACAAATCAGATTGTAAGACCTCACAAATTCAAACAACGTATCATTTCTTTATATCTTGAAAACATTCCTTTGAACTTTAACATTTTGAAAGTCTTAAATAACATTCATCTTTATCACATAACATGCTTCTTAACACATTACATACCATACTGATCATATATAGTAATTATACAAGCATGGTTCAAACATCAGATCAAAAATGAACCCTATTTCAAATCAGTAATCTGGCAATAATTGCGCCCTATCCGAACTTAGGGATTAGGGCTTGACAATTTTACATTTGTCTCTAACACAGCCAAGACCGAAACTTTGCAATTCTGCATTTTAGTCCATACTTTAATACACTTAAGACACTTACGCTTAACATGCATACACGCGCGCTAGAGGTCTTTATATACTTGTATGACCATTTCAAGTTCAACCTTATATGTTAGAGACTTTAGTTTAGGATTTCCACGAATCAAAACCAAATAGTGTTATGAAATCACTAGGTGTACTAATTAGCCTTATGTTCTCAAAAAGAGGTCACATAATCTTTACTACATATGCTCGTACATATTCTCATTTTATACTCATAGCTATCATCGTTTAACACTTTAAAACATGCTTTAACCTCATGCTTGGTTTACTTCCATTATGTTTAACATATAAGACCTATGTTTAGAGACATAAGGAAACATAGCATGGAATCTCAAGCCCTTAAAATTTAATTACTCATATATAATACAACTTAAGTTTGAAAACATGCTTGAGGTTTCCTTTGAAATCATTTTATCATAAATGATTCAATATAGCACATATAAATCACATCTATGGATATTATAGTCATAACATGTCTTATAAATCCTTTAGAATCTAGATATCCATGTGATTCAACTAGATTTTGAAAATATGTTCAAGTTTGCTTTTGAAACCACTTTAAACTTGAACAATCCCACTTAACACATACAAGACAACTTTAAAGCTCTATTCATATATAATCAAGTCATGTTAACATGCTTGCAAGGTCAGAATGTATATCAAATAGCCTTCATGGACTTTAGTTCTATCATACCATGTTTTCTTGAAAACTTCTTTCACACGAGGTCTAATGAGTTTGATTATAAACAAAGGAACTATGTACAATAAGCATGCTCATTTATGTGTAACATCAGTCATGTAATCATCTTTTCAAGTTCCGAGTCTACCTCATGTAGCATTCATGTCCATTAGCCTATTATACTTGAAAATTTCTCTAACACAAGACATAACAAATTTAGTCATGGATACGGACACCATAAACATTATATCATGCTCATTTACATCTGAATTCAATCATGTATATCAACCACTAAGTTCAAAATCTACAGAACATGATCTTCAACAAGGTTTGTATTCAAAACTTAAAGTCCTTATACCAAATCATGCTAGTCTTAATAAAACATGCTCACATTAGGGTAACATACTTGTATATACATACCACATATGCTTGCATGCTAGTTTAAGTCATAATGATTAACTAGCATGGATCATATTGCAAAATAGAACACTCAACTGAATTAGGTGATGGTAGCAGAATAAGCAACTAAGCGCTTTAATACAAATATAAAGCATTGACTAAAGGTCCGGTTTGAGCCAAACAGAATGTACCGCTTAACAACTATTTTAGCCCAAACACAAAATTTACCCACGAAATTGATTCTAAACACTCATATATCAATTGCAACATGCTTATATCATATAACATCTATATGGACATCACCCAACCTCATTAACATTCAATTCCACAAAATCAAGAATTTGAATATCAGGACTCAAGACTCCATTTTTACAGAGAATGAAAATGGCAACAAGAAAAAAAGGAGTTATACCTTTGTAATGTGATAAGAACTTGCTCCAAATGAACTTCTAAGCTCTAGAACACTTATATGCTCTCAACCTCATTACTTAGCAAATCTCAGACAACTTCAAGCAACACCAACTGATAAACATGGCTGCCATTTATAAAAGAAGTTTGGACTGGACAATGACTTAGCACTGAGGTTGAATTCATGGTGTAATGCAATGAAACAATGGTTCAAGAAGGGTGGCTCAACCACTCCATACCAACCACCTAGCTAGCCATGATCATCTAGGATTTAGCCTTTTGAAAACATACGTATTATAGCTTGTAGTCACTATTCATGTCCTTGGTGACACTAAATTTGGGACAAGAGAGAAAATCTCAGCAATCTTGCTTAACTAAGGCTTGGTTTGGTTCTTTTAATTCCTATAATGTAATTTTAAGGTACACTTGTTACCATATTATGAATTTAGGGATTAATTATACACTCACATCATATAGTCCATGTACATTAAATATGTGTAATAAAATATTGCAGTCAGATATTGTTATCCGGGTAGTCCCATTATTATCTCTACCACTCACATAATCACATTATAACATTATTTAATGTTTATTCAAACATTTAATCTCCTACCAATTTCTAGAATACGCAGATATTTAATTATTTTTGTATTACCACCACATATGATTTCACTATACCACTTGGTACCTTATTCCATTAGTCTCAATTAAATGTTACACCCCACGTATTCTTAAGCCGTGGATATTTTATATCACTACTACCCACATTTTCCATATTACCCATAGTAATACTATTTAATGATAATGTCTACATTAACATTCTAATTGGGCTAAACATCATTTAGTTGGGTACTTTCAACCCACACAATAATTAATTAATATTAATCATATCTTTTCAATAATTATTATGCATTCCTCTAATTAATAGAATAATATTCCATAATATCACTTAATTAGCCACTAATTAATTTGGGTTAATTAATTAAACCTTATTCAAATCCATTCATGGACAACTTAACCATCATTTAAGATTTTATTATCTGTATGAGTCCTTAATACCCATTCCTTAGATTTTAATTTTCCAAAAATCGATATTACGTGATTCCATGCAGTAGTCATTCAATCATAAGTTGTAATAGGCGCAAGCTACCATACCAAATTCTCAGGTAGACAAGTTCTGCCTTAGAAGAAATGAAACCTTACGCTTCTAAATACTTTACATATCCTCCTTAAGCGTTAACTCGTCTAATCATAAATCCCCTCTTTGGTTTCACACCATCGGTTACTATTTTCCTTAATAATTTAAGAATCACACTTCGAGTTTTAAAACTCTATCTCTCTCAATTATAAAATCTCATTTATAGTACTTCTTTCCACCAATAACACAAAACTCGAATATAACACATACATATATTCCTTTAATCTTCACTTCTCGCCGTATATTAATTCACTCAATATTTCTCTAACCACTTTAAAGGTATATCGATTCACGTTTCTTGTCAACAACGTACATATATACAAGTCCAAACCTAACACACCTCAAGTCTTTAATAGTATTCAATATAGTACAATGAGTGGTTTCCCACAAACAACCAACAAATCGGTTTGTCGCCTACACTGTTGTTTTCCGCGATGAGTTAGATCGGTTACTAATTAATATATACCTCCGCTCTCTTAAGGAATCGTTTAGCCCACTCTATCGTTAACCATTAAAGAGTAAGATTACTTTACCTTAGACTTGATATTCACTCGTACATATACTCAAGAAATTGGTGATTATCAAAGATATTTTAATGTCACCAACTTACTACTTTAAAATAATTCTATAAATTATTTAATGTCGATAGATAAATCTTATCCATCTTCATATAACTTCATCTCTACAATTTCTAACAAATATATAAACACGACATTACTTATTACATAACTCATATTACCCTATGTAACACAATACCATATACCTGGTAACACATTATATATTTTTATTTGAACCCTTCACAAGCCTTAAGAATTTTATTCACTAAATTCTTATTTTAATTTTTTCTAAAAATTTGGGTTCTTACAAGATATGTGGACACATAGTGTGAGTAGTTCGTACTGGAGAAGTAATAAGCAAGTTATTTAAACTGATAATAGGATGTCTGGAGAAGATGAAATGAGTACATAAGTGCTAGCGGCTGTTGCACCAATGCTAGTAGCCGAGGTGCTAGCGCAAAGTGAGTCAGTTGAAGAAGTGGGAAAAGATGAACCTATGGTCAATCTGGGAAGTGATCATGATGATTATCTCGAGATGTATCTGAGTGATGATGAGGAGTATGAGTCCGAAGAAGCTAAGGTGGAGAAAGTGAATAAGACTAAAGTTGGAGAGAAAGATCAAGAATCTGCAGAAGTCCAAGAACTCTAGAGTAAAGTATTTCTCTTGGAAGAGTTGTGGAAAACAGAGCGAGCGTTACACGAAATGACTGAAGAACGGAACGAGTTGAAGGTGCAGGTGGAAAGGATGAAGACTGAAGGTGGTGGATCATCTAAAGGAACAATCAAGTAGCAGAAAGACAAGAATAAGAGAAAGAGGGACAACGACAAAGATAATTCTGAAAATTCAAAACCCGAAGAAGAAGCAAGTTTGTAGCAAGTGTGGAAAGACTAACGTGAGAGAATGCATGATGTGGAAGAATATTTGCTTCAATTGTAAGCAAGAAGGACATATTTCCCTACATTGTCCTAAGCCGAATATGAGGAAGTGTTTTTCATGTGGGAGAACAGGTTACGGATTCAACAAGTGTCCCAGCAAGAAGAAGACTGGTGAAGGGAGTGGACGATAGATAGCTTAAGTTTAAGCGATAGTATCTTTTGATAATGTGTGATATTAACGGTTGTAATATCAAGAAAGATGTGTGAACATATGTAAATATATATGTTTGTATGAATGAAATCTTTATTTTCCATATGAATATAAGATTAAGATTATTTTTTGAGTTCTTAAAACTCATACTTATGGTAAGTTCATGACTCATAATTATATAAAATGTTTTGAACCCCTCAGTGAATGGACGCCAAAGGTCTGACTAGGATAAGTTCATAAACTCATATAATTGTGGCAAGTTCCTGAACCCCTAGGTGTGGTAAGTTTGATGAACTAAAAATAGATATATGTGAATGAAGAATTATGACTTTTTGTTTAAAGTCGGAGAATTACAACTTTTGTTTAAAGTTGTGTTGTTAATCTCGATATTATAAAAAAAGATAGTGCTATGTGTTAAGTGCTAAATGTACTATGTGCTATTTGAATAAATATACGATTATATGAGAATTTTTATTTTTTTTTAAATTCTTATTGTGTTATTAATAAGAATTTGAATAGAGAAGGAGAATTAATGTAAGATTTTTATCAGATAATGCTGCCAAGGAAGGGAGGTCTAAAGGGAAATATGGAAGAACAATTTTTGAATCTGAAGCAGAAGAATATGACAATGACAGAATATTTTGTCAAGTTCAAAGAGTTAGCTACATTTGCTCCACATCGAGCGGACACTGAGGAGCTTAAAGCACGATGTTTTAGGAATGAATTGAAATCGTTAGTACTCGAGAAGTTAGATGTGCTGCAAAGTAATTCTTTTTCAACTTTATTAGAAAAAGCCATTATCACTGAGGGAGAAATTAAAGCTGTATTAAAGAATAGTCAAGAACAAAGAAAGGAGGCTGAAGGAAATAATATGATAGGTGGCAGTGGAGGTAGTGATCTTAATAAATGTAAGAGGGATGGTGATGTTAATTCAGGAAATAATCCAGAAGAGATTAGGAAGAAAGGTGTGTCGTGTGCAGTTTGTAGGAAGCATCATAGTTTCAAGAAATAAAGAGTCTGTTATAACTGTCACCAAAAGGGACACATGTCTCCCGAGTGTCCCATTCCAAAGAAGACACAAGGTTGTTTTGCGTGTGGATCGACCGATCATCTGCTTCGGAATTGTCCGAAGAGAAACGTGGAGAAGGAAAGTGTTAATAAGGGAACCAATTTCAGAACAATATGGATTAAAGAATCAGCTCAGCAGGGAAAACCAACATCGTTTACTTTTAGTATGACAGTTCCAGACACAGAGGCTACACAGGAGTTAGTGGCGACAGGTAACGCTTTCGCTTAGAAATTAAATTACGCGAGAAATATGAGTTAGATATTGCTGTGAATTGTTTTCTTTTATAGATCCAAATCACAGTTTAGAATTTGAGTCACAAATTAATATCGTGTTGATAATAATGAATTGATGATACAACTTTAAAAGATTGTAGAGGATAAGAAAGCGGTGATTCCGAGGACGGAATCCTTATAAGAAGGGGAGAATGTAATAACCCGGGATTTTGAATAATCCAAATTTTTTGAATTTTTTTAAATATTAATATTGACTGTTAATATTGTGATGTGTATCTGTGATATAAGTATCGAGAACTGGTCAATTTGTGAATTGATTGAGAAATAAGAGTAGAGTTGTGCTTAATCAAGAATTTAAAAACCCTAACCCTAAGTTTGGATGGGAATTGATAGAAAATATTATAATAATAAGTATATATGAGTAAGTATTTGTCTTTCAGATGTAGATAATGATCAATGATTGATGGGATAGGTTTTAAATTAGTAAACCCTAATAAGGGATTAGAAACCCTAATCTCAGATCTAGAAATCCTAACGCACAGTTAGGAACCTTAAACTAAAGTCGAGAAACCCTAATTTTAAAATTCAGGAATCCTAAACCCTAATTAGAAAACTCTAATCCTAATTAGCAAACCCTAATATGATTATTAATCTTTAATATGATTAGAAAACCCTAATTTAATTAGGAAACCCTAATTATATTTTTGAAATCTTAATTTTTTAATTAAAACCCTAATTAGAAATTTTTAGAAACTAAAGTTGTAAAACCTAAAGGGTTAGAACCTTAGGGTTAAACCCTAAGGGTTTAGACAAATGTCAAGTATGGCATTAAAATTATTTTGCAAATGACCAAATTGACCTTTTTCATTCTTTAATAAGCTAACTTGAAAATTTAGCCAAAATTAGGGTTGGAGACCAACTATTGTTGACTTTGTGACTTATGAAATCCAGCAAAATCAGCCAACACATCAGATCTTTGCATTACATCATGATATATATAGATTTGGGAGAGAGAAAGTTCACCAAATTTGAACATTTGTTATCTAACTCTTAACCAACCCCTTCTCTCTCCTAACCTCCGAAAATATCAAGTGAATCAGTCACAAAATAAACCCTAGAAACACCAAAATCAGTAGGAGAAGGCAAGATCATTGCATCTTCAAGAGAAAGGTATAAAGCCCTAAGCCCTTTTGATCTTATATGCTATTTTCAATTTTGTGTTTAGGTGTTTAGATTTTGTGTTAGAAGATGTTTTATGGTGATCTATGTTGTTATATCATAGATCCATAGCATCAAATGCTTTAAAAATAAAGTTTTTCAAAAACTGTCAATGAACCTAAAAATGGTCTGACAAGCTAATGTCAAGAGCCATAAATCTCTGTTTGTTAATGATTCTTGATGTTTTATGTTTTGGATCTATAGTTTGATATGTGTTCTTTGTTCTGCAATTGAAATCACAGTCATTGGATACCTAGATTTCATGTTATAATCAATTGGCCCGCTTGGCCGGGTGATTAGACCCAATTAATTCGTAACCTAGAAATTCGTTTTCAGTGTCTGACAGTGTTTTGGAAGGCCTTGATCTGTCAATGTTTAAGTTTTATGTTGATGTTATGATAACCAGTGTTTAGCTTGATATTTGGACTTGAGATTTATATCTTAGATCTCTTAAAACATATGTTGGTAGTAGTGGATGGTCAAACTTAGCAACTCGGTCACGAAGTCAAGTTTCTGGAATTTCCAGAAACCATTAGAACATTACTTCTGACAGCCTTTGACCGGATCTGATCTGAAGTTTATGATATTGTTGGACTGATCTGGTGATATATATGTGTTCCCTGACATAAGGACTACCGACTTGGACCTTAATAACAACATATTGATAACCAGAACACCTTATTAATCGAGCTAGAAATTGACACCAAGCAACTGCCTGGGTTTCTGGGTTACCCAGAAAACCCAGGAACACTCTGACAGTGAGTTTGAGGGCTCGGATCTTGCATTTTAGTTATTGTATGACCAAGTTAGTGATTGATTATTGTAGTGTTACATAAACACTACAAGCTCAAGGTTAAATCTTGTCCAGAAACATTTCTAGATGATAACTAATCGTGGTCAAACCTTGACCCTTAAACACTGAGTTGTCAATGTTCTTGATGCCAAGAACACCTAAGACGACAGAAAAGTGTTGTTATAGCCTATAGCGACGGTTTTAATAATTTTATTTTCCTAATTTCTGGAAAATGATAAAAAATCGAAAATAAATATAAAAATTACCAAAAATGGTTTTAAAAATTATTTTATATCATAAAAAATAATTTTTGATAATTTGGAATATTTTTCATTAATAATTATAATTATTTGAATAAAAATGATATTTAATTTATTTAATTAGTATATTAAATAAATTAGAAAAATAATTTTCATATTATAAAAATCATTTTAAATAAGAATAAAGTATTTAAAAATATTTGAAGTTATAAAATGTAAATTTTAATATTTTTGGAGAATTTTCATGAATAATTTAATATTCATGATATTTAATTTATTTAATTAGTATATTAAATAAATTAGAGAAAAATGATTTTAATATTATAAAAATCATTTTAAATGAGAATAAAGTGTTTAAAAATATTTTGAATTATAAAATATAATTTTAATATTTTTGGAAAATTCTCATTAATAAATTAATATTAATTATATTAGATTTATTTAATTATTAAATTAAATAAATGATAGAAAAATGATTTTATTGATTTAAAATTTAAAAATGAGAAAATGATTTAAAAATATTTTAAGTTATAATTATTGACTTTTAATATTTTTATGATAAATTCATTAATATTTAAATATTAATGGTGATGGTTTAAAATGATTTTAATTATTTTAAAATCATTTAAGTAGAATATTGATGATTTAAAATATTTTAAGTTATTAATAATAACTTTAATATTTTGAAAGTATGTCATTAATATTTTTATATTATTAAATATTAATGATGATAAGATTATTTGAGAATTAAATCATTTAAAAATAATTTTAGTGTTTGAAAAATTATTATAAATTATAATAATTGTTTATAAATTATTAAAAGCTTTCGAAAAATATTATTAATGATAATTTACTTATCTACAATATTATTGAAGCTTGGAGACCAAGTTTAATTGACAATAAATGTGTTAATTGCCGGATAGGGTGACCAGAACACCGAGAATAGACCGAAGTCCAACCGGACCGAACTAGTTAGACTTAATAAGTGTTTATATGAGATAAACACTGATGTTGCTATGTGGTAATGTGTCTAGGAGAAAGATTGACTATAAATTACAATGATGTGTGTTGTGAAATATTATGCTAATTATGAGACCGATATTGTGATTATAGGTCTTGTGAACGCAGATAAGTATATTGTGTAGCAGTAAGCAATGCGGAAGGCAAGTTTCTTTAACTCAACCTTGAGTTACATCTGTTTAATTACTATGGTGGTTAATTATTATTGATTAGACCACATCCAAGAATTTATTGTTGATTATTCACAGTTAGTGCATGTATATTAATTCAAATTGAATTAGTGATTCTGAGAATATATATTTATAGAATAATTGTTATTGGATATTCACATCCATAGAATCTATTAGTGATTGCAAATAGTACAGATAATTATTGTCTATTGTTGAATCGTTTTGAGAAATGTCTTAGCTAATTATTCTACCAAGACGAACATTTGTTAGAAACTGGATAGGTTCGAGAAGAAAAGAGAAGAGAATTCAATTATTATTGATAGATTGATGCCAATTGTTTCGGCTAGATCAAAAAAGAAAACTTGATAGGTTTGAGAAGAGAAGAGAAGAGAAGTGATTAGATATTAAAATCATTATATTTTGTTGTTAAATCAAATTCTGATTCAAAGACTGAAAAGAACAACCTTTTATATAAAGGGAACATTTTGGTCGTATATTCGGCCTTTGTGCGCGCTTTAAGTATTATGCATAATATAGGGTATAATAAAGCTGATAACTTATTATACTTGCAGAGGGGTATGATTTAATCTTTATGGTTATCTGATACACCTGCGTATATTTCAAAGTAAAACTTTGATAGATATCCGAGAAGAGAAGTTCTAGATCCTTTGTGATCACTCAGCATAAACTCTAGAAAATATTTCCATCTTTTTATTCAATTGAATATTGTAGAGACCTTGAAAGCGTTGTACTCTTTCATTATCGAATTATTATGTTGCATAGGTTGTGAGAAGACTTGGTAGTGATTAATGAATTGTTCAGCTATTTCAAAGTTTCCCGAACTTTGGTGTCATTCTATCGAAATAAATAGTCTGTTATTCTTGATTCTTATGCATTCATTGTATGTCTTAACTTGCGGGGCAAATTTGTTACTCACCCTTGCTAAATAAAACATTTCAGCTAGGGACAAAGTGACTGGAGGTGTTGTGAAGAACAAAGGCAAAGGTGTTTTGCTGTGATAGCTATGGTTAACATTATTATTATGTTGTTTTTGTAAACCCTTTTTGGTATATCTAAAGGGTATGTTTGTAATGTTAAGGTTAGATAACCTGAGATGAATGTATTTACTATATCAGTTAATGTGGTGTAATATTCTATTCATCAATGAATGGGTAGTTAGATGTTAATTATATTCTGGATCGTGAGCACCAAATGCGGGGGTCAAGTAACCCGGATTTGGGGGCATAAAAAAAGTAGTAAACATGAAATGGTCTCATATGTTGGTCAATTATTCTTTAAGTTGGAAGATGTTGAAAATTTTTATAGAGCCTATGCACCCAAAAATGGATTTGAGATCAGAATTGCTACAAGTCATAAACATGTTCGTAGTAATAATTTGTCGTCCAGGTTATATGTATGTAAAAAAGTCGATAGACCAACTGTTATAAAGGGTTTACCAAATGATGAATGTGATAATGATAAAATAACAAGACAAGGAGACTCTATAAGACGGACATTATGCAAAGGTAGAATGTTTGTCGTGTCGTTCATGGTAAGAAAGAAGAGCATTGACATATTTCTAACCTTGAGTTGGATCACTATCATCAATTAGTGATACCGATCAAAATAGAATTGATTAAGACACAAAGGAATATTACGTCGGTGGCCAAGGGTGGACGTAGGATTTTCGACAAGGGTGGACACTCTTTTAATTAAATTAATAATAATAATAATAATAATAATAATAATAATAATAATAATAATAATAATAATAATAATAATAATAATAATAATAATAATAATAACAATAACAACCACATTTATCAAATACAAACTTCATTTCTTCCCTCATGTCTTGTGTTTCTCTCTTTATAAGTAATACTATTGAACACAAACTATACACAAAAAATTGTGCACAAAAAATATAAAAAATTAGAGAAATTAGGGAACACAACTTATCATGGGATGTTTTAGATATTTTTATTGGTAAACAATACATGGGTCCTACTCTGTGTATAATTTTTTGTGTACAATTTGTGCATAAAGTATTATCTTTTATCATTTTGTTCCTTCTTGTGCTGCCTGCTGCTATAAGTTAAAAAACATTTTAAAGGGGGTACCATTTACTATATTACCCCTATACTAATAAAGATTTTCAAAAACCAAGGTTAGGCACTTGCCCCCTTGCCAATATGTAGATCTGCCCCTGCCGGTGGCAAGACAATTGATTGACACTTTAAATAAAACGGACATTGGACCTAGTAGAATGATGAATGTTTTGAATATAATGGGTGGTGGGATGCAAAATGTAGTTTTGGTGATAAGGATATTTGTAATGCAATTCGGGATTTAAGGCGTGATTTGAAGAATGAAAATGATGCATAAGTTGTAGCCAATTAATTGAAAAAACTTGAATCTAGGGGTGCAAGTAATTTTTTTTTCTGGTGTCAAACCTAGTGAAAACTGTAACGACCGAGAAATTTTATTTGGTTTAAAAATTAAGTATTTTGGAATATTTATTGAATAAAATAAGATTTTATGAATATTGCTATGTATGATGTGTTAAAAGTGGAATTTTTGCGGTGGAATGAAATTCTATGATAGAATTTACAAGTTTTAGGATCGAATGAGAAATTAATTTTTTTTCGAGAAAAAGCCGAAAAATCACTATTCATCCAAACACAAATGTTTTTTTCAATTTTTTGAAAAGCGTGCCAAAGTTAATATGACGAGAAAAGATGAAATGCCAAATAAAATTTGAAAATGAAAAACACAATTTTTGGTGTAAGAACTTTAATTTTCCAATAATATTAATCTAAGAAAATAGTGAATCATTTTATTTATTTACTAAATGTGTTATGTGAATGTTTAGAATAACATTTGATTGTGAGATAATAAATATTATACATATATATATATATATATTTGTTATTTGAGGAAATGAAATTTGTTGTGATCAAATTGCATAATAAATTAAATGAAGAAGGTGGTTTAGTTATATAATATTTATATATACTTTACCCAAGAACATTAGAATAAATTCTTAAATGGTATTATTGTTAATGAGTGAAGGATATATATTTATTATATGGGAAAAATGTATGTACACAGTTGGCTATGGCGATGGTTTTTTAGGCTATAGCGACGGTTTCACCTATCACCATAGCTATTTTGGGCTACGACGATGGATGAACTATCGCCATAGCTCAAAAAACCCGTCGCTATAGCTCGACTGTGTAATACACAGCTGTGTATATACATATATCTCTTACTATAATATCTTAAAGAAGTAAATAAATTCTTAAATGAATTTATGTTAATGAGGCAAGAATATTATATTTATAATAATATCTTGAGTAAATAAACAATTGTATTTACATGAGGAATTATGTGTTGTGACACCCCCAAATTCGGGTACTCCATTCCCACGGGATTTGGTGCTCACTATCCAAAATTATTACATCTAACTACCCATAATAAAGGATAAAGACATAATTTAAATAACTTAAAAACAATAATCTTTCCCATTAAAGAGTTACATCAACTTTAAACAATCACAGGTAATCTAACCTTAAACTATTACATAAGTCTGCGGAATACATCAGAAAATAAATTAAGTCTTATAATATAATTCATCCAAATAAATTCATATATATCTTCAACACTTGGACATCTTGCCTTTTCCTTTGCTGGAAGATGGCTCATCGACTTTCTCGACTTGAGCTGCAATGTTTAAATGCAAGAGTGAGCAAACAATTGCCCACTGATATAAAGAATAATAATAATAACAACATGAGTTTGGACAACAAATGCTTGATAATGGTGAACTTGTTCTACGAATCAAGAATAGAAAACAAGCTCGAGTTTTATATCTGAGGGTCTTATGACCACTGTGAGTCCGAGTACAAAATTAGGGCTCAAGTGTGATTTAAAGAATTAAATGAACCGGGAGAAGTCTCCACGTGTCCCGAGGCAGAAGGCTCGCGGAGACGACTTATTTTGGGAATTGATTAAGGGATTGGATTGGTGGCTAGAAGGACAGGATGATTTAGGCATTACTTAAGTAATTAAGGGTATTTTGAATTTCTTCAAAATCACATGCCAAAGACAAGACCTGGATATGTGCATGGCACGTGACCATTGTTTAGGAAACTCTATAAATACCCCCTTTCATTTCAATAGGAAGGACTTTTGATTCTCTCTGAACTAAAGACTTTGAAGAAGGCTCTTGAATCCTAAGAGTTCTGCCACGTGTTACTCGAGCAATTGTTTACCTGTTCTTCTCCCCTCTTCAACCACTCAATCAAGACCATACTCTTTGTGGATTTCTCTCCTCCTCAGTCAACATGAAACCCTAACCCTAGTAAGGTACGGTTTACTTATCAACATTTATTTGGCAACTCTGCTGGGAAGGTGTAGAATTCGTGAAGGGTATGCCCACGACTTGAAATAGGAGAACTATAGGAAGAGTTTCACCGACACCTAGCATTACATCACCAGATCCTGTTCCGAGGCAAACAAATCAATATTTCCAAGGCACAAATCTGGATTTTGATCAACCTCTAGTAGAAGACGTTTATGAAGGAAGTTCAACATCACCACATATGGCTGATCAACAACAAACCAATGTCAGACAGATAGGCACATGAAGACAAGGTGAGGAAGCAAGTGGAGAACAAATAACCACGAATGCTGTGCAGTTGGAGATGCTCAAGGCTTTAAAGGAGGAAAGAGAAGGACATGGGATGATGATGGCCATGATGTCAGAAATGCGAAACCAACAGGAGGAGATGGGAAATTTTTGTCAACAATTAATGCAGATTCCAACCTTCAATGCTATGTTTCTAGGAAGTTCGCAGGTAGAACGAGCAGGAGTGGATATCAACAAAGACAATCAAACTATGCCTCCAGCAACGGAGAGTTAGCTGATTCCAATCATCCATTTAGAGCCCCAAACCCGTGGTGACGTACCATAACCCAGAGTGGAAACAAGCTCGCCTCAACCCATCGTCATTCCCACCACACTCCCAGCTTTTTTACAAATGCAGATACCGACTATATCGAGTCACGCCCAACAAATAAGCCAACAAGTACAAGCAATGCAAGCTTTACATGATGCTAGTGTACACCAGCAGATCTCCTTACCATATACACACCAGCGCAAAAATACATTACAACCCCTCAGAGAGTCCATACAACAAGTCAGTGTGTTACAAAGGATGATATGCTTGACGTAATCAATCAACTCCAAAGATAGACAACTAGACCATCGAAATTAGACTTCACTCCACCATACCCGGCACATATACGGAGACAGCCTTACCCAGCAGGGTATATTGAGCACCCGCCATAATTCTCGAAGTATAACGGAGAGAAAGGGAATGCGAGAGAACATATAGCCAGGTTTGTAGAGTTGATGTCTCCGTGGTTGGGTTATGATGAAGTAATCAACCATAACCTCTTGCTCCATGAGTTCAGTAAAACGTTGACAGATAGTGCCTTCAGTTGGTACTATAATCTAGAGAAAGGGTCAGTCCAACATTGGGACGATTTGAAGTTACAATTTTTTAAGAAGTTTTTCTATATGCGGAAACAGGTGACCATCGTGGAGTTAATGAGATTCAAATAAAAGTCAAATGAGGAGCTATCAAATTACATGGACAGATTCAAGGCTCAGACACAAAAATGTGTGGAGCCGATTGAGGAGAAGAATCTAGTGAGCATATGTAACAATGGTGCCCTAGATACCTTTAAGCCCCACTTGGTCAGTAAAGCATGTGATTCCTTTGCAACACAATCAACATTTGCACAAGACTTGGGAGGAATTATGAATTTGCCCGCAAGCCATGCGACTGTTACATGGAAGGGCAAAAGAACTGCTACTGTGGCTTTAACAGATTCGCAACAAAAGCCACAAGGGGGCAAGATGGAAAAAAGTGGAAAGAATGAAAGGAACCATGGAAAACCAGGAGACAAGTTTTCCAGATTGCCAATCCCAGGGGCTATTACGTTCAGTGAGAAGGCATTCAGAGATTTGTACGAGCAATGGGTAGAACATGGAGTTGTAAAACCTCCAAGGCCCAGATTTGTTGTAACAGAAGAAATGAAGAGGGGACCAGACTTCTGTGTATATCACCAGTACACCGGACATTCCACTATAGATTGTTACAGTCTACGAAGGATCTACCATTAGAAATTGGCGGCAGGAGAAATCGAACTAGAAGGAGGAAACAATATGCTGGACAAGCCACTTCCTAACCACAAGGGGAAAGAAACGTGCAACACTATTACTCATAGTGAATCACCAGAGGGAAGAGAGGTGGAGATGATGAAGAACACAGAATGGATGGAGGTCGATTCTGATCCAGGTCTGCAGGTGACCGCATTGATGAACGGAGCTAAGTTCAGTAAATTTTTTGATCAGATCGGATTGACCAAGGAAGCATGAATAGAAGCGACCAAGGCAATCATCAAAGCTGCCGAAGCATAAGAGACTTGCATGGCTGTCAACAAAGGGTTTGTGAGGACGGTAGAAGAGGAAGAGAACAAAATCACTTTCTCTAAGGCTGATAGAGAGGTGAGATATCCACATAATAGACCACTATATGTGACAACAATAATTAGCGGCATAGAAGTGCGGAGAGCGTTCATCGATAATGGAGCATCTGTAAATATCATGCCTTACACCTTCTTTAAAAAGTTAGGTATGCCAGAGAAGAAGATAGTGAAGGAAAAGACAAACATCACGGGGTTCGCTAATCAAAGTACGAGAACTCTCGGATACATCAAGGTGGATATGCAAGTGGGGAAGATCCGAGGACCTGTGATGTTCCATGTAGCAGAGGTTGACGTAGCATATCATGTGTTTCTAGGAAGAGCTTGGCAGAATGATTATGGGGTGGTACCATCAATTTTTTATCAGTGCATAAAGGTAATTTGGAAAGGCAAGGAGGTCAAGGTACTAGCGACAAGGAACCCTTTTGGGCCAGAGGATGCCCGAAATATAATCAATGCCAAACGGACAACCCAATCAGAAGCTGACAAAGTAAATAAAAGAAAAGAAGAACAGAAGACAAAGTGGGAAAGAGTAATCAAACCCGATGGAAAGATAGTGTTTCGCATGTGATGGTGCAAGGGGGAGGAGCTCAAAGGTACATCCAAACCTGAGGGCTCAGGAGGGCCCCCCCACTCCAGTAGCAACAAAAAGGAAGAAATTGTGCAACAGAAGGTGGAACCAGCTCTGGAATGTTTCAAGGACCGACCAAAACCTCAACAAAATGAATTGGAGGAAGTTGATCTAGCAACAGGAGAAGGAACGCCAAAGCTGACTTACATTTACAAGGAGCTGAACGCCAACTAAAAGGAAGAGCTGGTGAAGCTACTACGAGAGTATGGGGATGTGTTTGCTTGGAACTATAATGAGATGCCGGGGATTGACAAGGAGTTGGTAGAGCATAATTTGAACTTATGCCCAGGAGCTAAACCAGTGAAGCAAGCGCCTCGCACCTATGCACCAGAAGTTGAAATACAAATAAAAGAAGAGATAAAGAAGTTGTTAGATGTAGGATTCATCAAACCAATTCAATATCCAGTATGGTTATCCAACATAGTACCAGTAAAGAAATCTAATGGGCAGTTGCGAATATGTGTGGATTTCAGAGACTTGAACAAGGCGTGCCCAAAGGACATGTATCCGCTACCCAATATAGACACTTTGGTGGATGCAACAACAAATCATGAGATGATGTCATTCATGGATGGGTTCGTAGGCTACAATCAGATAAAAAGGTCAGTAGAGGATGTGGAGATGACAGCCTTCCGTACCCCGTTTAGGAATTTCTACTATATAGTAATTCCATTCGGGTTGAAGAACGCGGGAGCAACTTACCAAAGGGTAATGCACGCCATCTTTCACGACATGATTCATGACATTGTGGAAGACTATGTGGATGACATAGTGGTGAAATCTAAAAAGGAGACAACCCACATAGAGGATTTAAGAAAGGTGTTTGATCATTGTCGCAGGTATAAGTTAAAGATGAAACCGAAAAAGTGCGCCTTTGGGATGACAACTGAATATTTTTTAGGCTTCTTGGTGCACAATAGAGGTTTGGAGGTAGACCCAAATAAGGCAAAAGCTATTACAGATATGCCCCCACCAAAAACACAGAAATAGTTGAAGAGCTTTCTAGGGAAAGTTTCCTACATGAGGAGATTCATGCCAAGATTAGCGTAAGTCACTTAACCTTTCAAAAGTTGTTAAAGGAAAGTCGAAATGGGATCAAAGCGGGACCAAAGAACAAGCCTTCATGAAAGTAAAAGAAATTTTGTCCTCGGCGAAAACGATGGTAGTACCACAGAGAGGAATACCATTATAGCTGTATATCAAATCTACCACAAAGTCCGTAGGAGGATTGATCACACAAGAGGTAGATGGGGAAGAAAAGCCTGTGTACTACATCAGCCGAATAATCAGAGGACCAAAAACCAGGTACTCACAGTTGGAGAGACATTGTCTGGCACTGGTGTTTGTCGCACAGAAAATGCATCATTATTTTTTGGCACACGAAGTTAAACTTGCAATGAGAACTGACCCGGTCAGATACTTGTTAACTAGGCCAGCGTTGGTAGGAAGACTGCAAGATGGATGATGCTCCTTTCAGAATATGACATCAAGTGTGTGTGACGCCCCCAAAATAGGTATACATCACCCATTCTGAGTCGCCAGATATCACTCTATAAAAATTAAATACAAACTTCATTTATACAACTGTTGAATTGTCGTGCAGAGTACGACAACAGATAAGCTGTGAGTTTCAATACAAAATCTATGTAACTCTCATGGTGCCTCGACCACCAAACCTTACAAAGGTACTTTACATAAAAGTATAATCAAAAACTGTTTTAGAAATTAAAATCTTTGGAAAGTGCTCAAGGAAACCTTTATACATGTGAGGCCATGCGTCTAGGTTATGATAGATATCATATGTCCACAGAATTATCCTTGGTTGACCCAATAGACTCCAAAGAAAAACGAGAAGATTACTATCATCTTCTATCCAATGGTGAGTCTTCTCTTGACAGATAACTATCTCCACTGTCTCCAAGTGAAAATTATATTTCAAATAAACTCCAAGATCATATAGGTAATGCTCGTAGATATACTCAGCAAGTGGATGTGCACAACCCTATCTTATGATAACACGAGATTGTATGTCATTAGACATCTTGTATGATAGTGGCAAAACACCCTTCCAAAGATGGTTTCACCTCACCCTATTCGGTTCACCAAAATTAAATATCAAATGACGTATACAATACGACACACTTATCTAAAGTTCTCAATAAAATTATTTCCATACTATTTAGGGAGAACCTCAACAGCTATAGACCACTGTTCTATTCTCCTGTTATCCCCACTCGACCCAGCTACACTCTTATTACCATAGTTGCAGCGGAACGAGCAATCCATTAAAAGAGTCAAATAGACCATCAGATCTATTATCTTCTTTATGTTAAAAGTCCACCAATAATGTTTTATCCATGTAACATCAATCAAAAATTCCTGTCCACAATCATATGAATAACTCATAATCATAATTATGATTCTGAATTCCTTTTTCGCACCCAGGACAAAGATAATTTTCATCATCTATCTTCACCTGAAACATCAAAAATCATGGTTATACCAAATCACAATTCCTGCTCATAATCATACTAACAAATTCATCTTTACTACTCTGAAAGATATACAAATCAGATAACCAATAATAAATAGTTCATCTTTGCACTACAAACAAAAGATATACAACTAGAAAACCCAATACTTTGAGACTCGAATTTTAATAAATAAACCACATCATCGAATCATCCCTGCACTACGGCCAAGGATATTCATTAAATCACATCTATGAATTAATATTTCATTGCCGAGACTCAGCTCAATAATTAATCTACATCATCGAATCATCCATGCACTACAGGCCAAGGATATTCGTTAATATCACGACTACGAATTATCTATGCACTACAGGCCAAAGATAATCTTGTTTTCATCAACGGTCCTGATCATGCCATAAAACAATTCATCTTTGCACTCTTAGCCGAAGAGAATCCATAGCCATAATCATACCAAAAACTGTCCATCAATACACTACGGGCTAATGAAGACTTTTTCCAAATCATTTGTAACATTATGGTCATGATTATACCGAATAATCCCTGGTCATAATCATACCAAGTCCATCTATGCACTACAGGCCACAGATGACTTTCAACAAAATATAAACATGAGGATGATGACAATGATATAAGAATTCAATAAAACAAGTTCAAGAATTAATTTATCCGGGAACTAATAACGTCCAAATTGTCAACATGATACTTCTTTGTAGAGTAAAATTCAAGAATGCTCAGAAGAATATTTCCATGAAAAGATACTAGGTGAAGCACAAATATCAATGATATTCCACTAATTTCATGGAGTATAGAAGCTAAAACTTTAACCAACTAAGTATAATAGAATATATAAAACTGTAAATAGATTTTCGCCGCCATGCGATAATCCACTTAGATAGATCATTTCCACAATTTAATAAGGAATGAATATAAAGGATCATTCACCATGCATGTGATAATCCACATGGATAAAGTTATTCCAATGTAATAATAAAGAATGGAATAACGAAGAAATCACCATGCATGCGATAGATCACAATCGACACGTTATTCTCAATGTAATAATAAATAATGGAACCAGTCGAGCGTGTCATTACATCAACATGATATTCCAATGTAATAATAAAGAATGGAATAACAACAAAATCACCACGCACGCGATAGATCGCATGCAGAAAAAGTTATTCCAACGTAATAATAAATAATGGAACCAGTCCAAACAGAAACACACGAGATGTGATATTCCGACGTAATAATAAAGAACGTAATAATAAATAATGGAACCAGTCGGTGTAAATTGCACATGCAAGCGATATTATGACATAATATTAAAGAACGGAATAATAGAAGAATTTCACCATGTATGCGGTACTTCGCATAAACAGGTTATTCCAACATAATAATAAAGAATGGAATAATAGAAGAATTTCACCAAGTATGCGATTGTGATAAACAAAGGTTATTCCAACATAATAATAAAGAATGGAATAATAGAAGAATTTCACCAAGTATAGGGAGTCTCATGATACAAAAGTTATTCCAATGTAATAATAAAAATGGAATAACGGAAGGATTTCACCAAGTATAGGGGAATCACAGATGACAAAGTTATTCCAATGTAATAATAAAGAATGGAATAATGTAAGTTCTCTTCATGAATACTGAAAGAATAACACCCCTTACTAGTACAACAAATAATATCCCTTACGAGTACAACAAATAATATCCCTTACATTAGAATAAAATCGATATCTTGGAATAGAGAGGTAGCAGACTTCTCTTCTTCTTTCTCTCTATAGTTTCTCTCTCAAGAGTTTCAGTGAATTCGTAAGAAATAATGAAGGAATGAGCTTCTATTTATAGAAGAATGGACTTAATAGTAACTAATTCATGAATGGTCCAGATTGATTTACTTTTAAACGGACGGTCCATATTAAAACTTTAAACTAGCGATCCATATTGATTTACTATTAAAATTTTAAACCAGCGATCCATATTGATTTACTATTAAAACTTTAAACCAACGATCCATATTGATTTACTATTAAAACTTTAAACCAGCGATCCATATTGATTTACTATTATAATTTCAACCAACGGTCTAAAAAATTAGCACATCTCCTCATGGAATAATATTGTACCCAAAAATAATTTGGACCGAAAAGAAATATATTGTTCGGGTGAGTAGTAACTCGTGAATAGTAACTCGTGAATAGTAACTTATGAATAGTAACTTATGAATAGTAACTCGTGAATAGTAACTTGTGAATAGTAACTCATGAATAGTAACTCTTGAATAGTAACTCGTGAATAGTAACTCATGAATAGTAACTCGTGAATAGTACTCTGACACGAAAAGTGCCCCGGATACCCGATTGAACAATATAACCTCCAGACATCAATTATTATCGAAATAAATGTTGATTTCTACTAACACAAATAATCCCAACACAATGAAACTACCAAATTCATCTTTAATCAACACGAACTTATTCATTAATAATATTATAACTTAGAATATTTAACAACTAGGTTGTTCCTAGGAAAGAGGGGGCTTTCCAATAAGGATTTCTCCCTATTGGCGCGCAATTAGGTGACCAAACCTCTCCTTGACAGAACTTCTAGATATTTTAAATATTGTAATTTAATAATATGAACAACTTTGTCGTCTCAATTATTAATTTAATAATATATAAAATATTATGCAGATGATACTGTGACAATAATTGAATCAATAATATGAGAGATATGATGCAACAATTATTGTAGCAATAATTGAGTATAACTGAGTGACTTCTCACATAAGCATCCATAATCAATACCGTGTGCTACTATGCAACCACACGTATTACTGTACTTTTACTACCGGTTATTTTATGACAACTTGCTTACTTTGAAAAATTTTCAAATATAACCCTTAACTTTAAACTTTTATCAATTTAACTATTTACCAAAATAGAAAAATTGAATACTTTTATTTCATAAAATTCGGGGTCTCACAGTGTGTAACACTGAAGCCAATCAAATGTCAGGCATTAGCAGACCTGCTCGCTCAGTTTCCGCATGGAGAATATGAACCTCCTTCAGAGGATCTTCCAGGGGGAGAAGTAGAAAAAATTGATGTGGTGGATGAAGGTTCGGAGTGGTGGAACTTGGCCTTTGACGGGTCATCTGCAGAAGCAAAAGGAGGAGCAGATGTGGTATTAACTACCATGGAAGGAAAGGAAGTGGACCTATCATACAAATTGGATTTTCCTTGCACGAACAATGAAGCAGAATATGAGGCATTCATATTGGGATTATTAGCGGCTAGAGAATTGGGAGCCAAGTGCCTCAAAGTAAAGGGATATTCAAATATGATAGTTCAACACATAAGAGGTCAATTCGCAGTAAAGGAACCTATCTTGGCACCATACCGAACTATAGCACAAAAAGTGATGGAAGCCTTCAAGAAGGAAGTGATTGAGTACGTGTTTAGAGAGTATAAAATGCATAACCTCGATGCATTAGCCACACAGAAAGATCTCAGAGTGTATGTCAAAGGAGAAGACTTGGATGTGAAGTTAATCAAAAGAATCCGTCCAACCACGATGCTAGAATTATTCCCCAAAGATTTGACAGAAGATTGGAGACATGCTATCTCTCATCAATTACAAAACAAAGAAAGGGAATATATCACCGAAGGAGCTTCAGAAATACCGCATCACTAAAGGAGTAATGTACCATAAAGAAGCAGATGGTGTTTGGACAAGATGCTTGGGGAAGGATGAAGTAAATAAGATTTTACATCAGGTATATGGAGAAAACTGCGGATTAGCAGATATTGGATTGTATCGAAGGTTGCAACGTCAAGGGTATTATTGGCCCGAAATGAAGAAAGAAGCAGATGCACTTCAACGACAATGTCTTCCATGCCAAGAATACCGGGAGGAGGAATGTGCCTTCATTGATGACATAAAGATCGGCGAAGCCCATATATATGGAGTTTTACAAAGCAAAGAGTCTTCCGTCGAAAAGAAGGATGCTGATCCGATATAAAGAAGAAAGCACAATGATTCTTCTTACAAAACAGAGAGTTATTTAGAAGAGGGTTTAATGGTAAGCCCTTACGGTATTTAGAATTAGGAGATGCCAAGGAATTGGTCTACCAAATGCTTAAAGACGAACACCAAGGAGGAGCCAAGTTGTATAAAAATTTGATTGATCATGGTTACTACTGGCCTAGAATGGAAGGGGATTGCTTAGAGTTTGCCAAGAAGTGTCACGTTTGCCAAATTCATGGAAACTTGATTCATGCTCCCGCTGTGGATTTGCGGACTTTAGCAACACCATGGCCCTTTCATACATGGGGAATGGATCTTATAGGTCCTATTCATCCCAATTCAAAGGGTAACATCTGGATCTTGACCGCCATTGAGATGTACACAAAGTGGGTAGAAGCAATACCCTTAAAGAGGGCTACAGGACCAGCAGTGGAAAATTTCATCAAGGAGCATATTATTTGTCATTTTGGGATCCCGAATGTCATTTTATCAGACAATGGAACTCCCTTCATCAATAGGGACGTCAAGAGCCTGATAGATAGATACAGGGTAAAACATTACAAATCATCTCCTTACTACCCGAAAGGCAACGGACAAGTAGAGGCCACAAACAAAACTTTGATCAAGATTCTTTCAAAAACCTTGGATGATCACCCGAAAACATGGGCAGAACAATTACCAATAGCACTATGGGCCTATCGAACTTCAAAAAGAAAGCCTTCGGGTGAAACCCCATATCTTGGCTAAGATATGGTGAAAGAAGTTTGCCTTGCCAAATTGAAATAGAGATCCCTTTGGCAAGGATGAGACTCTGAAGCTTAGTCGAGGAAGAGAACCGACCAGCTACTCTAGAAGCCTTAGCTGACTTCCGAGACAAAGCTAAAGAAAAATTAGAATGGTACCATGAAAAACTGCGATAACAATACAATACTGCAGTGGTACCTCGACAAATTCTGGTGGGGGACTTGGTGCTCAAGACAGCGAATCAAGTCATGAGGGGAACACCAACCACCAAGTTTTTCCCCAAATGGGAAGGCCCGTATAGGGTGCGAGAGATCTCCGGCGGCGGTATTGAAAATATCTCGTGTGGGATCGAGATGCTATCTCGAGGCCCGCTAGACTAAATGGGTAAAGAAATATTATACATGAGATAGTCATCACAGAAAAGTTATACTTTCAACTTTAAAAGTAATTAAGGCACCTGAGCTTAAGTCCTTAAATCCAAGAAAGTTACACTTTATCTCTAAAAGTGGCGAACGTTATGCTTTCATCGATGAAAGCAAGATTTATTATTATGACAATCTGAAACGTTATGCTTTTCATTAAAAGCAACATGATTATCAATAAAATGTCAAACTTTCGCTTACACTTGAATATTTTTCTGATTTTAAAAGTATGGATTCAAGTGTTGGTTTGCGAAAAAAAAAACGTGTTTTATTCACATTCATGTTTGCCTTTTTATTATTCAAATTATTGTGTTAGAATATTAATTTGAATAACTTGAGATTCAATGTTAAGCATCGAGTCTTAAAAAAAAAGAAATTTAAATTAAAGATAATTAATAAGGCTAAAGAAACTTTATTCCGATAAAAGGAATATACGTAAATGAGTTTTTTGATATAGGAATTAAAAAAACTACAAAAAGTCATGATCTAAAGGCCATGACATATCAAACTGAAGCGGGGGCAAAGCTAGGGCTTCCAATTTAGTAATGGCAGCATCGCGAGCCTTCACATCAAGCGCTTTCATTTCCGAAAAGTTTGAATATTTGACTTCAAACCCTGAAGTTGGGTCTCTAGTTCGTTTGCGGATTTCTCAAGATCCGAAAGTTGTTCTGAAAATGAGTTATTCTCACATTGATACATAGTAACCTCCGACCGTAGTGCAACAATCTGAAAAGTGGAACTGAGAAGATCCAGCCGAGCACGAAAAGGAGACATATGCCAATAATGGAGAAGTCATTAAGCTCACTGTTAAATCTATCTAAGTCTTCAGCTCGCAAAGAATAGAAAGACAGACTGTGCAACTTAAGAATAAGGCTAGCAAGTCGATCTAAAAAGAAAGTCTGGAAGGGGGCCATGCAGATATTCAGATGGTCAAGTGTTTGTGGAAACCGAGTTAAGAGATGATCGAGAATTTCCTTGCTGGAAGAAGATATCTGAAAACCTCTCCAAGAAATAAGATCTCCACTTGAATTGAAGGAAGCTCTAGTAGGAGCCACTTCAGAAGCCACTATAAAACCACTCGGGACAAAGGATGAGGAAACATGTGGCTGATGTGCTGCTGATGACTCCTTAACAAAGGATGAAGAAACATGCGGCTGTTGTATTACTGATAAATCCTTCAAGCCTTGGTTAGTAGGAGGATAACCAAGGTTATCACTAGACGGCAAGGTGGCGACACCCGGATTGAGAGCATCAAATAAAGCATGCGACTCGACAGAGAAGGGCAAATCTTTCTTCTCACTCTAAAAAAAGAGAAGAAAAAAAATGATAAAACATAATATATTATAGAAAAAAAAGAGAAAAAAATATGTATATATTAACTAAAGAAAATACTCTCACTGATGGATAAAGAGTCATGAGATGCCACTGAAAGAGGAATATCAGCAATAAGCTCAGACGGATTCCTCCTCGAGAAAATTGGAGCATCATCGGTACCTTCTAGACTCTCATGAGGAGGTGATATAATAGGACGTGAAGAGAGAGTTGTACAACCCACAACATGATCCGAACTCACATCAGATAAAGAATCCTCAGCATCAAGACAAACACGATCATCATGCAGTGAAGAAGATTCGACTGCAACAGTGATAGGCTGAGAAGGCTCACAAGTAGTGGAAGCCATGACCGTCTCACTTACATCACCCGCAGGAAACCCAATAGGAACATCATCATCTTCTTCATTAGCATCGACAATCTGCAAAATAAGGAAATAATGACATAGGGAAACACGAAAACAACTGTATGAATGGTTGAAAGGCAAATGAAATGCTACAAATTTTACCAAAATTTTGGGTTGTTTCTTGACCGGATCCTCAGCTGTCGACATACTAGAGCTAGCGTTATAAAGAGGGCACTTTGCCAAAGGCTTTAAGATAAGTGTTTGCCCATTTGGCCTTCATCTAGTGACAGAACGACTAACAAGAACCACGGTAGAATCTGTAGGGGGCATCACCTCTGAGTTAGTAATAGCAGATGCTCTCATTTTAGAAGAAGTAACTTTGATTTCCTCGGCAGTAAAGGATCCCTGGGGAGGAACTGGAGGAGGTATCCGAGGTGAAACCCGTGATGGAAGATTCAAGGAAGTAGTAGGAACCTGTACGGGAGGAACGTATGGGTCTGCTGACTGAGGAAGAAGAGACTCAGACATTAAAGCCCTACGCTCAAGAAGCCGACTACTAGTTGGCAACGCCTCAACGAGCAGTATTAGTTCTAGGAGAACATAACATTCTCGCCCATCAAGACGTTCGGGAGGAGAAATTGGCGGGGAACAAATCATAGTATCATCCTACCATTTTTTAAGGTTGATGAGCTAGTAGTTGCGTTCAAAAGTAGTATAGCGCCCTTGCCGAGAATCATCTGGTATAACGAAATGAAGAGGGTCATAAGGAGTAGTAGATGGTTTTGGAAACTCCAATGCAAATGAGGATGATGTGGGGACAAAATTGAGGAGAGCACTCTCATAATCCCTCTGGCAAGAGCGGCCGAAAGGTCGATTTTGGTCAAATCCAAACTGCCTCATGACTCTATGAGGAGAGTAAAGTACGGTACCAAGACCATCGTCCTCAACAAGATAGGGAAGTTCCGCAGTTCGGAGGAATATGAACCAAGAAAGTGAAGAACCAGTCAATTCCCTGACATTTGAAAAATAACGGAAGTCCCTCTTATATAAGCGAGGCATAGCGTGATAACCCGGGATTTCGAATAATCAAAATTTTACGAATAATTTTTTTTAATTTAATATTGACATTAACTGTTAATATTGTACTGTGTATCTGTAAGACAAGTCCCGAGAACTGGTCAAATTAAGTATTGACTGAAAAAATAGAGTAGAGTTGTGCTTAACAGCTTTAGAAACCCTAACCCTAATTGTTGGATAGGGATTCAGTAGAAAATTCAATTAAAATAATTATTTTGATGAGTATGTGTTTGGACTGTATACAAATATTGACAATGATTGACTAGATAAGGTTTAATATTAATAAACCCTAATAAGAGATTAGAAACCCTAATCTCGGGATTAGAAACCCTAACAAATAATTAGAAACCCTAATCGATAGTTGAAAAACCCTAATTTCAAAACTGGGGATCGTAAACCCTAAATTAGGAAATCCTAACCCTAATTGGCAAGCATAATGTGTTTAATTAAACTTAAATATGATTAGAAAACCCTAATTATATTTCAGTATCTTAATTTTTATTTTTACAAACCCTAATTGTAATTTAGAAATTTTATTTTCTATTATAAAACCCTAATTTTGAAAAATCCTAGAAGTTAGATTTTTAAAACCCATATTAAGACCTTAGGGTTAAACCCTAAGGTCAAACCCTAAGGGTTTGGACAATGACAAGAATACCATTTAATTATATTTTACAAATGACAATAATACCCTTTTTACATTTTTAATAAGCTAACTTGTGAAATTGGCTTTACCTTTAGTAGGTTACCAACTATTTGACTTGTTGACATTTTTATATCAGCCATTTAACACTCCATTTGACATCCAACATCAGATCTTACATGAATCTAGCAATATATAAGAGATTTAGAGAGAGAAAAATCATAATACTTGCTCATTTTTATTGTTGCTCTCACCAACTCCCTCTCTAACCTCAACCTCCGAAAATTAGAAGTAGATCAATCATATTTTAAGCCCCTAGATCAACCCATAACATATTGGAGAGTATAGATCAAGAATTTGAAAGCTAGAAGGTATAACCTAAATTTGATTTTTGATCTTTGTTGCTTAGAAACTTTTTGTGTTTATGGGTTTAAATTTATGTTAGAAGTTCTTTTTAGTTGATCTATGTTGATCCATGATGGATCCATAGCATCAAAGTGGGTAAAAATTCAAGTTTTCAAAATCTTTTCTTGAGTTTGAATGTTGGTCTGACAAGAAATGTCAGTGACCGTAGATCTTATTGTGTTCATGCTTTATAATGTTTTAAAGTTGTAAGTTGTAGCCTGACATGTTGTCATGGATATGCAAGTGAAATCTGGGTCAGTTAATAGCTAGATTTCATTTTATTTAAGGTCAAACATCATTGACCGACATTGTCCATCACGAAATTCAAGCAAATTTCTGAAAAGTTTAAGAAGGCGTCGGACAAGATTTCAAGCTTCCGTGATCCGTCAGTTTTTGGTTTTATGTTGTTGTTGTTGTATCGTAAGTGTTGTTAGTTATGTGCACTCGCAGATCCGGTATTTAGATCTCCTAAAACATCAATAGATTGAACATATCAATTGATCAAAGTAGCCACTCAACACGGATGGGAATTTCGAATTTCCGTAAAAGTGAAGAACACGTTTTTTGATGACTTTTGACCAAGCTATAACTTGAGATCTTGTTGTTTTTCATTTGATCTGTTGTTGTATTATTGTTGGCTGACATATGGAATCTAACTTTGAACCTTGAGATCACTTAAAGCATGAACAGAACGTATATAAAATCAAGCATAAAAGTAGTCAGTCGAAGTTCTGGGTTTCTAAGGAAACCCAAATATGATCTGACAGTGACTTTAAGAGGCTAGATCTAATTTTTTGTTTGTTGTATGACCATGATTCTGATGGGGTATTGTAGAGTTACATTTCTACTTCACGATTGAGTTTTAACCTAGCCCATAACAAGAATAGATTCGATTTTATGATTGGTCAAACAGGCGTACTGATAATTGAAATGCAAAGTTGTTCTTGAGCTCAAGAACACCAACAATGACGCTTTCTCATGCTAAAGACCTGCTGTTTGATTGCTTATTTATTTTCTATATTCTCGCTTTTTCAAAAAATGATTAAAAAATAGAAATAAATTATTAAAATTATTAAAATAGTTTTAAAATTATTTAAAATTATGAAAATAATTTTGATTATTTGGGATATTTTCATTAATATTTATAATTATTTGAATATTAATGATATTTAATTTATTTAATTAGTATATTAAATAAATTAGAAAAAATGATTTAATATTATGAAAACCATTTAAAAAAATATTTTGAGTTATAAAATGTAACTTTTAATATTTTTGGAGATTTGTCATTAATAATTTTATATTAATAATATTAGATTTATTTGATTATTAAATTTAATAAATAAGTTAAAATGATTTTAATGATTTAAAAATCATTTTAATTGAGAATAAAGTGTTAGAAAATAATTTAAATTAGATAATATAACTTTCAATATTTTTGGAGAATTCTCATTAATAAATTAATATTAATGATGTTAGATTTATTTAATTGTTACATTAAATAAATGAATTAAAAATGATTTTATTGATTTAAAATTATTTAAAATGAGAAAAATAATTTAAAAATATTTTAAGTTATAATTAATGACTTTTAATATTTGATAATAATTTTATTAATATTTAAATATTAATGGTGATAATTTACAAATGATTTTAATTACTTTAAAAATCATTTAAGTAGAATATTGATGATTTAAAATATTTTAAGTTATTAAAAATAACTTTAATATTTTGACAAGTATGTTATTAATATTTTTATTAAATATTTATAATGATAAGATTATTTGATAATTAAATCATTTAAAAATGATTCTTATGTTTGAAAATTATTATAAAATGTAATAATTGCTTGATAATTATTAAAAGCTTCCAAAAATATTATAAATGATAATTGACTTATCTAAATTAATATCAAGCTTAGAAACCGATTTTTTCTTGACAATGATCGTGTTAATTGCCTTGATAGGTGACCGTAACAATCGAGAATGGACCGAAGTCCAACCAGACCAAAATAGTTAGACTTGTTATGTGTTTATATAGGTTATAAACACTTATGTAACTATGTGTTGATGTGCCTAGGAGAAATTTGACTGTAAACTACAAAATGTCTTTGTGTGTTATAAATGATCGTACTTAATCATGAGACCGATATTGTTGATTATAGGTCATACGAACACAAGAAATTATATTGTGTAGTATGTAACTCAAAAGAGAGGCAAGTTTCCTAACTCAACCTTGAGTTATATTCATTCAATTATTATAGTGGTAAATTATTGCTAATTATCACATCCAGGGAATTTATTGTTGATTATTCGCAGTTAGTGCATGATTAATAATTCAATTGAATTACTAATTTGGAAATATACATTTGTAGAATGACTATTGTTGGATATTTATATATGTAGAAGCTAGAATTGACAGTACAGATAATTCCTGTTTATTGTCAAATTATACTGAGAAATGTCTTAGCTAATTATACTGGCTAGACGAACATTTGTTAGAACTTGATAGGTTCGAGAAGAGAATTCAATTATTATTAATAGATCGATGCCAATTATTTCGGCTAGATCGAGAAGTAGTTAGAATTTGAAATCATAGTATTTCGTTGTTAAATCAAAATCTTGATTCTAAGACTGAGAAGAACTACCTTTTATATAAAGGGAATAATTTATTGGTCGTATTTTTGGCCTTTGTACGCGATTAAGTATTATGCATAATATAGGGTATACTAAAGCTAATCACTTTATATACTTGCAGAGGGGTATGATTTAATCTTTATGGTTATCTCGACACACTGGTATATCAAAGTATAACTTTGATAGTTACTCGAGAAGAGAAGTTCAAGATCTAATGGATCGCTTCAAGATAAATCGAAAACATTCCACTTTGCTATTTCGTAGAATCAATCCTTGATTATTCATTTGAATATCGTAGAAAACTTTGAAACCGTTGTATTATTTCATTATCAAATTATTGTTACGTAAAATGTGGGAAGGTTTGATATTGATTTCTATATCTTTATCGCATGTCTTAACTTGCGGGGCAAACTTGTTGCTCACCCTTCCTATAAATAAAACTTTTCAAATTTAGGATTTAAGTCATGCAGACCAGGTCTTTGCGAAGAAGAATAAAGGCAAAGGCATCGTAATTAATTAGTTTTATGAACAATATTATTTATATGGTTGTATTGCAAACCCTTTTTGTATATCTAAGGGGTATGTTTGTAACGTTAAGGTTAGTAGACATGGGATTAATGTATTAACAACATATGTTAATGTGGTAATGTATTCCTATTTATAAATGAATGGGTAGTTAGATGTTATATTTTTGTGGATCGTGATCACCAAACTCGGGGGTCAGGTAAAACCGGATTTGGGGTCGTCACATATAGAACCTCCCTCTGGAATAATGGTGTATGGACGGGCAGTGAAACAGAAAAAGTTATCAATATAAAGTCACAAATCTAAAGTAATCCTATGATCAATCCAGCGAGCGTTGCGGGGAACAATATTGGGTGATGAAAAAGGGGATGGATATTTCCTTCGTTTCTGGGACAAGTGCACTGATGTAGAATGGCCCCAAAAGTGCTCGAAGAGGAAGATCTGAAGAAAGGAACATGGAACGAAGCAATTCACGTTAAACCTGAATAAATGAAAGAAATATTAATAAGTAATATATATATATATATATATATATATATATATATATATATAATAAATGAGTGAAACTGAAAAGGCTGAAAAGGGGTACCTTCCGACAGATTCTCTCATGGCGAGGATAGTTTCATCCAAGCGATGATACAAGGTCCCCAAAAAGAGAGTAGCAAGAGGAACTTCCAGACCCCGAGACAACAAAGCCGCTAAGCTAAACATACGGGTCGAGGGACCGTCCATAGGTAAGCCAGGGAAGATAAAGTGGGATAAACACATAGCCAGATAAGCAGCTAAAGGAAAAGGACAAAGTTCCTTATGAAGAGCAAGAACGGACTCTCTATAAACAGAACTATTCCAGTGGCCAAGCTTATAATCCCGAAAGAAATAACAGACCCAAGATAGCCAGGAAGTCTCCGGATGGTTGGGGGTCTCAAAGTCTGAAAGGATTATATTGCCTTGGAACCTCGTGGTGTAATTAGAAGTCCGCGTGAAATCTTCTGTCAAGTACGCGACATATTCGGTATCCCTATGGGACATGCTAGATGAACCACAAGAAGCTGAAGCAGCAACAAGAAGGCTACAAGATATAATTCATAATAAATACATAATCCAAGAAAAATGAGGATGAATATACAAAACAGAAGAAAGAATTACTGGTAAATGGCATAAACATCCTCTAGAGTAGGGGTGAACTCCCCCCAAGCGGTGACAAATGTACATGTAGAAGAACACCAACGTGAAATCAATAAAGTAAGGGCGTCATAGCCCTATTGGATACGAAGATCCCTACATAGTTGAACACAACGCATAATCTTAGCTTTATCCAACAACTTCACATAATCGGAATTCTCGAGGATGAGTCGGATAGGAAGCGAACGAGACTGAAAGGATACTCCTATTTTTTGATGCACATGTGAAGAATGTGAGCAGAGCAGGGAAAGCTATCCGCACTTTCGCTACCTGCAGCATATAGAAATAAACCCCCTTTGTCAGGTGGATGACAAGTTGCATGATCAAAATTCTTCGTTCGTTCCCAGAAATCGTCAAAAGGCCCAAAGAAGGGAGCTTTTCCCCACTCGCTAATGAAGGGGATTTCCTTAGTGGTTTTCGGCTCCGCAGAACGTTCGTTGGAATTAGCCTACAACGAGGGCAATTTAATATGAGAATTGTACGAAACAGGAAAATGAAGTGGAAAGCATTCGAAATATAGTACTTACCATGGTAAAAGAGAAATTATGAATACCGAATAAACAAGGTCGCCTTGAAAACAATCTCCTTTTGATAATGTCGGGTGCAGAAAAGTCTATAGTCGAATAAGAAGATTTAGCCCAAAAAATGAGAGATTAAGGACACCTGAAAAGAAGAAGGAACAAAATTATCAAATGACGGAAAACTCTGTAGGGTTCGATCACCTCGGGATTTGACCATATTGAGATTCGGCCTCCTAAGGTTCAACCACCCTAGGATTTGGTCCCTACTAGGGTTCGCCCGCCCAGGATGATCCAACTATGGTACATTGCTTCCATTCTTGGTTTGTTGTTTAATTTATCGGAATGAAGTGCCGCTTGAAATTCTTTAAAAGTAAGTTTTCCTTTTATATTGGAAAAAAATTTGATACATCACGTTTGTGAACTTCAGTTTGCAGGTTGCGCTATCTCATCATTTAGTATAAAAATAGAACGTGTATAAAAAAAACGTCGCAGCGAAAAAAAAAAATAAAGTTGACAAGCTAGCTTTCTGCAGGATTATAAGTTAATAGCTATTTCTTCTAAAATTTCAATTTCTTGGTGGCGGTTTCATCATTAAGAATTGAGCCTGCATTCAAAAAAAAAATCATAAAAAAAGGCTACAGTACTGAACCATAGGCTTTATATGTGACCATAGCCATGGGGTAATATATATATATATATATATATATATATATATATATATAACGTGAAACATGAAACAGTTAGTACCGTCTCACTCCTCTTATTCATCACATCATCATCTTTCAGTACGTCTCACTTTGATATATGTACATGATAAAGTTTTTTTTTTACCTGAACTTTGTTGCGCAGCTTTCTCTTTCTGAATTAGTTTCTTGAAATCTTCTCTCCAATACAATACTACTGATATTGTATTACCTCATCAATCACAAAGAAAAAGCTCAGCCTTTCCTTTCTATATATACACCAATAGTGATAGAACACAAAGTATCCTATTAAAAGTGTTATTCTACAAGAATCAATCTCTACGAAATTGTTTTATTTTAGATCTCTAATTGTGGGTGTTTGAAGTTTGAACCAATTTCAAAATAAATAAATAAATAAATATTATATTTAAAAAAAATGTTAAACATTGTTTTTGGAATATATACTTATATATCCTAATATTTTATTTATATGACGTCACTAATTTTTTTAAACACAAAACCAAATTCTTCTTGAGGCATATTTTAGTGTTACATTTGCCCTTATAATTAATGCATATTGTCGAGTATTCTATTATGCATCTTCATTTACGAATTATGAATAATTGATATATATTATTAATTGTTGCAACTAATTCTTTGATTAACAAGTTTTCAGATTTAATTTGATTGAGCAACATTTGGAAACAAATTTGATAAATGATTTTCAAGATATTTTGGGAGAGTTCTCTTAGGGTTTCTTTCTCATAAGATTTTTTGTTTTTTTACGAGGCTTGCAAGATCGAGCTCCGCGGATTGTTCAGAAAATTTGAAGCATAATTCAAAGACTCAAAATATTTTTGCACGATCATCACTCCGAAGGCGTGACTCAGATGCAGGGGGCAAATGTGAGTCCGAGTACAAAATTAGGGCTCACGTGTGATTTAAAGAATTAAATGAACCCGGAGAAGTTTCCACGTGTCTCGAGGCAGAAGGCTCGTGGAGACGACTTATTTTGGGGATTGATTGAGGGATTGGATTGGTGGCTAGAAAAACAGGATGATTTAGGCATTACTTAAGTACTTAAGGGTATTTTTGGAATTTCCTCTGAAATCACATGCCAAGCACAAGACCCAGACATGTGCAAGGCACATGACCATTGTTTAGGAAACTCTATAAATACCCCCTTTCATTTCAATAGGAAGGACTTTTGATTCTCTCTGAACTAAAGACTTTGAAGAAGGCTCTTGAATCCTAAGAGTTATGCCACGTGTTACTCGAGCAATTGCTTACCTGTTCTTCTCCCCTCTTCAACCACTCAATCAAGACCATACTCTTTGTGGATTTCTCTCCTCCTCAGTCAACACGAAACCCTAACCCTAGTAAGGTACGGTTTCCTTACCTACATTTATTTGGAGACTCATTGGGAGGTGTAGAATTGTGAAGGGTAGACCTACCCACTCAAACGGAGAACTATAGGAAGAGTTTCACCGACACCTAGCATTACTTCACCAGATCTCGTTCTGAGGCAAACAAATCAATATTTCCAAGGAACAAATCTGGATCTCGATCAACCTCTCGTAGAAGACGTTTCTGAAGGAAGTTCAACATCACCACATTTGGTTGATCAACAACAAACCAATGTCAGACAGATAGGCACAGGAAGACAAGGTGATGAAGCAAGTGGAGAACAAATAACCACGAATGTTGTGCAGTTGGAGATGCTCAAGGCTTTAAAGGAGGCAAGAGAAGGACAAGAGATGATGATGGCCATGATGTCAGAAATGCGAAACTAACAGGAGATGAGAAATATTTGTCAATAGTTAATGCAGATTCCAACCTTCAAAGCTATGTTTCTAGGAAGTTCGCAGGTAGAACGAGCAGGAGTGGATGTCAACAAAGACAATCAAACTATGCCTCCAGCAACAGAGAGTCAGCCGATTCCAATCATCCATTTAGAGCCCCAAACCAGTGGTGACGTACCACAACCCAGAGTGGAAACAAGCCAGCCTCAACCAATCGTCATTCCCACCACACTCCCAGCTTCTTCACAAGTGCAGATACCGACTATACCGAGCCACGCCCAACAAACAAGCCAACAAGTACAAGCAATGCAAGCTTTACATGATGGCAGTGTAAAGAACTTGAATTTTTGGCGTAAGAACTTGAATTTTCCAATAATATTAATCTAAGAAAATAGTGAATAATTTTATTTATTTACTAAATGTGTTATGTGAATGTTTAGAATAACATTTGATTGTGAGATAATAAATATTATACATATATATATATTTTTTTATGTGAGGAAATGAAATTTGATGTGATCAAATTGCATAATAAATTAAATGAAGAAGGTGGTTTAGTTATATAATATTTACATATACTTTACCCAAGAACATTAGAATAAATTCTTAAATGGTATTATTGTTAATGAGTGAAGGATATTATATTTATTATAAGGGAAAAATGTATGTACACAAATTGTAGTAGTACATGCCTCGGCCATGGCGACGGTTTTTAGGGCTATAGTGATTTGCTTCACCTTTATCGCCATAGCTATTTTGGGCTACTTACTTACTTTAATGAACTATCGCCATAGCCTAAAAAACTCGTCGCTATAGCTCGACTATATAATACACATCTGTGTATATACATATATCCCTTATTATAATATCTTAAGGAAGTAAACAAATTATTAAATGAATTTATGTTAATGAGGCAAGAATATTATATTTATAATAATATCTTGAGTAAATAAACAATTGTATTTACATGAGGAATTATGTGTTGTGACACCCCCAAATTCGGGTACTTCATTCGCACGGGATTTGGTGCTCACTATCCAAAACTATTACATCTAACTACCCATAATAAAGGATAAAGACATAATTTAAATAACTTAAAAAATAATATTTCCCATTAAAGGGTTACATCAACTTTAAACAATCCCAGGTAATCTAACCTTAAACTATTACATAAGTCTGTGGAATACATCAAAAAATAAATTAAGTCTTATAATATAATTCATCCAAATAAATTCACATATATCTTCAACACATGGACATCTTGCCTTTTCCTTTGCTGGAAGATGGCTCATCGACTATCTCGACTTTAGCTACAATGTTTAAATGCAAGAGTGAGCAAACAATTGCCCACTAATATAAAGAATAATAAAAAAAAACATGAGTCTGGACAACAAATGTTTAATAATGGTGAACTTGTTCTACGAATCAAGAATAGAAAACAAGCTCGAGTTTTATATCTGAGGGTCTTATGACCACGAACTATGTCCCCAATTATTAGGTATTATTACCTTAACCTTAAGAGTCATTTAGACTATATAGACTCTTCTTTACGTACTTAGGGGGATCATCCCTTTGTACCATGTATTGTGCACAAACATCTAAACATTACACATACATAATCCCCTATATTAGGGTTGTTCATCTCAGTTTGACTTTAGGATTTCTGCACTAAAGAAAGTTTAGCTCGGAACTAGCTTATCGGTGGTTCTAGAATTTTAGAACACTATTCAATTATAAATTAGTCCAATCAATAAGAATTTGCTTACTATTTGAAGGTTCAACATAATAATATAGAATTGAACAAGGTTATTAAAGTCAAAGATTGAATAACAACAATAGACATTTGAAAAACCTCATTTGAAACAATTAATTTAAACAGTATATGCTTTGAATAGCAACAACAATATTTAGGAAAGTGATACTCGCTCAGTGTAAAAAACTATATTACAATAGCTTGTATAATCATAAACAAGATAGAATCAATAGGCTTGCTCAACTTTAATGTAAGATTTAGGAACTCGCACAATGATACATTAGGAATAGAAAGCTTGCTTGACATCAAAAGATAACGTAGTTAAGAAACTTGCATTCATTATAAAGATAATGAAGTTAGGGAACTTGCCTCATGTGTAAGCTACACAAGTATAATAATGTTCGTCAATTACCCTACACATACCATTGAAATTGCAATACCAATTTGGTGTACCATTGTTAGCTTTATAGATTCAATCCACCATTTAAGTCATAACCCTTAACTTAATGTTTAACCATGTTGGTTCACCATTCATATAAATCTGAAAACCCACTATCACCTAATATAAAGCTTTATCATTTACTTCCAACCCTTCTAAACGTCAACTTTTATTCATTACATAACTTGTTTAAATGATCATTTAAAATCTTCTCTTTTTTGGTATCATCACACATAACCATATGTTATTATATCTTATATTATGATTTAACATCTTTATCATGCACACCATACTAGATTAGGTCCTTGTATTATAGTTTACAAATAATCAAAACTCACTGCCTCAACTCAGTAGTACGCAGCCTAGAATGCTACCGCCTTCTCAAGCCTCGGCAACGGCCAAGCAATTTAAGATTGTTGCAAAATCTCGTAGGCCATCCGTACAGCCTAGCATTACACTGCTTACTCACTTCAGGTATTTGTCATGTCACATATACAGAGACGTAGACAAATCAATTGCATAATTACTGCTACACAAAGACACTCCAACTTTTCCCAGTTTCCATAGGAATTCACCATACCTAACAAATAAAACTTTGTAATAACATCAATAAGCATCCAATTCATAATTCTAACAATATAAACATTATATATAACTAACTTTTAAGGATCAAAATCACATTTTTTTCTAATTTCTTCATATTTTAACACTTTTAGCGTTGTTTCTTAACCAAATTAAGCTATTCCAACTACGTTGCTTTCATTTCTTGATATACTAACACAATTTAATACTAATTTACAGATTATATCAAGTATTAGACATCAAATTTTGGACTTATTTAAGCCATTTTTACCCATATACACACTGTTAATCTATCTTTCTTCTTTAAACCCAATTTCACGAATTTGAACACCAACATACGATTATAGATGATAACCAACAGATTCACAACAAGGTTATACATACATAAAATCAATATCTTAAACACATTATAACAAAATCTCAATTTCAAAAAATGAAAATTACAAAAACTAAAAATTAGAATTAGGGTAGATTATACCTTAATCTTTTGATGTTAACAAGGTTCTAACAAATCCTTCTCAATCCTTCTCCTTCTTCTCCAACTCTTAATTCTCTGTAATTCTCTCTTCCTCTCCAACTCTCTGTACTAACCTTAGAAATTAGAAATAATACGCGTAATATAACTAGCCTTGGCCTCTCTCCCACGACGCTGTGTAATAAACCCAACAGATCAAGCCTACCAAATAAGCTAAAAGTCACAAGGCCTTGTTTGGCTATACACAAACTCCCCATCTCTCAATTTATTTTTATAATCTTTATATTATATAGTTTTACTTGTCACACCTTTATATACTTCATTTTATGTTCTTACAATTATAATTATAATAATTATAATTATACTTTATACTTAATAAATCATTATATATCTAATTTAATTATTAAACTAGACTAGAACATTATTTTATTTAATTTAATTATTTTCTTAAATATTAGACAATTCATTCATTTTAATTATTTCATCAAATCAATTTTTCAAACAATAATAAAATTTTAATTAATCAATTTAGTTAACGTACACACTTAACTAAATAATTGCACCACAACGTCTCAATTATTTATTTTTCTCAATAAATAAATTATTTAAAATATTTATTTAATTCAATAAATATTTAAATTAATTACAAAATTTCTCGACCGTTACATTCTTCCCTCTTTAAAAGGATTCTGTCCCCAAAATCACGACTTGATATATTTATTCATTATATTTTCCCCTACTTAACAGGATTTTGTCCCCAGAATTGTTATACAAGATTAAACAAATAATTGAGGATAATTTCTCATCATAACATCTTCGAGTTCCCACGTAACTTCTTCAGCATTGTGGTTTCTCTAGATTACCTTAACAGATGGTATCACTTTATTCCTTAGTACTTGTTCTTTTCTATCGATAATTTGTACAGGGACTTCTTCATATGACAAATTTTTCTCAAACTATAATGACTCATATTCTATAATATGCTTATAATCAGGATTATATGGCCTTAATACCGAGACATGGAAAATATTATGAATATGTTCTAATTCCGGAGGTAAAGCTACCTCGTATGCCACTTCCCCAACTCGTCGTAGCACTTCATTAGGTCCTATAAACCTAGGGCTTAATTTCCCCTTTTTACCAAACTAAATCTTCCTTTTCCAAGGAGACACTTTAAAGGAAACAAAACTACCGATATCGAATTCTCAATTTTGTCGGTGTTGATCGACATATTTCTTCTGTCTATCTTGTGCAGCTATCAATCTTATTCGAATCACCTTGATGATCTTGACAGTTTGTTGTACCAGTTCTGGACCCAATAGCCGACGCTCACCTACTCTCATCCCAAAGATAATCTGAGTTCTCAGATTTCTTTCGCATAACGCTTCGTAAGGCGGCATGCCAATACTCGCATGATAACTATTATTATACGAAAATTCAACCAATGGTAGATGGTCATCCCAATTTCTCTTGAAATTTATAATACATGCTATGAGCATATCCTTTAGTGTCTGGATTGTCCTCCCACTTTGTCTATCAGTTTGAGGATGATACGTTGTGCTCATTCTCAACTGCGTTCCCAAGCATTCTTGTAGTCGTTTCCAAAAATTTGATGTGAAACGTGGATCTATGTTTGATATAATGGACACCGGGACACCGTGTCTTGAAACAATTTCCTTCACGTAAAGTTTCACCAATCGATCTAGGTTAAATCTAATCTTGATTGTTAAAAAGTGTGCCGACTTTGTCAATCGATCTATAATCACCCAGATAGCGTCGTAACCTTCCTGAGTCATTGGAAGACCTAACACAAAATCCATTGTGATATATTCCCATTTCCATTCTGGTATCTCCAATGGTTGCGACAATCCGCTTGGCCATTGATGTTCAGCTTTAACTTTCTAACATGTTAAGCATTTTGCCTCACAGTCAGCCACGTTCTTTTTCATATTCGACCACCAGAAATGATGTCTGAGATCCTGGTACATTTTCGTACTTCCAGGGTGAATCGAATATCATGAGTTATGGGCCTCCCTTAGAATTTGCTCTTTAACTTTTGATACTTGCGGAACCCAAATTCTCCCTTCGAATCAAAGTAACCCTTTCGAATCGATTTTAAATTTGTTTTCCTCACCTTTAGATACTTTTCTTCTTATCTCTTTACAGTTCTCATCCTGAAGTTGTGCATTCTTCACCTTATCTACTAACGTTGAACTGTTTCCCATCTGGAATAATATTTCATTTGATTCCGTCGGATATTTAATTTCCAACTCCATCTTAGCCATTTCCGATACTAGCTTCTCCTGAGCAGTCAACATCATTAATTTCTCCCGTCCCTTTCTACTTAAAGCATCAGCAACAACATTCGTCTTTTCGGGATGATAGTAAATCTTGCAGTCATAGTCTTAAATCAACTCCAACCATCATCTCTGTCTCATATTCAAAACTTTCTGTGTAAAGATATACTTCAAACTTTTATGGTCGGTATATATCTCACACCTCTCTCCATAAAGCTAATGTCTCCAAATCCTTAGAGAAAACACCACCGCAGCCAACTCTAAGTCATGAGTCGGATACTCTTTCTCATAATCTTTCAATTAACGTGATGCATAATCAATAAATTTGTCATTTTGCATAAGCACACAACCTATTCCTTTATGCGATGCGTCATTATATACCACAAAATTCCCTGTATCATCAGGCCATGATAACACATGTGCTAAACTTAACCTCTTCTTTAATTCTAAAAAACATTTCTCACACTTCTCCGTCCAAACAAACTTAACCGCCTTCTTAGTTAAATTTGTCAAAGGGGTTGCGATTTTGGAAAAGTCTTGAATAAAATGCCTATAGTATCCTGCCAATCCTAAGAAACTCCTTACTTCTAACGGTGTCTTCGGTTGATCCCAGTTTATTACAAACTTCCACTTTTGACGGATCTATCGAAATTCCGTTTTATCAATAACGTGCCAGAGAAATTGTACATGTTCTAACCAAAACTCACATTTTGAGAATTTAGCATACAACTTCTCTTTTCTCAATGTCTCCAACGTCACTCTTAAGGGTTCAACATGTTCCTCCTTGGTCTTGGAATACACCAATATGTCATCAATAAATACCACCACAAATTTGTCTAAGAATGGTTTAAACACCCTGTTCATCAAATCCATGAACACTGCAGGTGCATTGGTTAAACCAAAAGACATAACCAAAAACTAGTAATGACCATACTGAGTTCTAAACGCTATTTTTGGTACATCATCCGGCCTTATCTTAAGCTGATGATAACCATTTCTCAAGTCTATCTTTGAGAAATATCTTGCCCCCTTCAGTTGATCGAACAAGTCATCGATTCTTGGTAATGGATACTTATTTTTAATCATGACTTTATTCAATTCTCTATAATCAATGCAGAGCCGCATTGATTCATCTTTCTTCTTAACAAACAACACTGGTGCTCCCCATGGCGATACACTCGGCTGAATATACTTCTTGTTAAGCAATTTTTGCAACTGCACCACCAACTCTTTCATCTCTATTGGGGCCATTCTGTATGGTGCTTTAGATATCGGAGCCATTCCTGGTAGTAATTTAATCACAAACTCGATTTCCCGATCCGGTGGAAGTCCCGACAAATCATCTGGAAATACGTCTGCAAAATCTCTTATGAGCGGTATCTCTTCTAACTTCACACTCTTCTTCTGTGTATCGACTATGTACACTAAGTATCCTACACATCCTTGTCTTAACAACTTCTTGGCTTGCATCACCGTCAAACAACTTGCTTGTCGAGGTGACTTACTGCCATTAAATACTACCTTTGACGGAGTCATAAGGTTAACACATTTCCTTTAGCAATCAATTTTGCTCCGTAATTTAATAACCAATCCATTCCCAGTATAACATCAAACTACCCAAGTTTAATTGGTATTAAATCTACCATCATCTCGTGACCCTTTATAACCACTCTTCAATTCTTATATATAAATCTAACAAGAATCACCTCCCTATTCAAAATCTCTATGTTTAAAGGGTAATCTAATTATTCCTGAGGAAAATCTAAGTTCTCAGCAAATTCATCGGTTATAAATGAACAAGTAGGACCCGAAACAAATAACACATAAGCATTAATACCATTAATCAGAATGATACCTGACACCACATCCTTAGACTGCACAGCATCCTCCACGGTTATATTGAAAGTCCTCACAGTAGGCCGGCTTGATTGTGCTAGTCCAGTTATAGTCAATGTACCACCACCGTTGTTTCCCGTTCCTCCACTTGCACTTCCCGTTGTCTTATTAGGGCAACCACGAGCCACGTGATCCTTCGAACCGCAGGTGAAACATGTTCCTTTCTTTGGGCTAAAACAGTTCGGTGCAATGTGTCCCTCCTGGCCAAAATTGAAACACATCCTCTTACCCTTCAAACACACCCCAGTGTGGTTCTTCCCGCAAGTAGCACAAGCTTCAAACTTTTTCTTTTGATGACTTCCTTGCTGTCCTCTCGCATTAGAATTCTCACTCCATTTCCTCTTCTAATTGTTACTTCCATTATTTCTTCCACCAGCCTTATTTTCATTCTCATTCTTTCTCTTCTTCTATCTTGGTTGTACTTGGTTAAGGCATCGCTTCCACCTTCCTTGATAATTGCCTTTTCTAGTACATCCGCAAATGTATTTAACTGGAACATTGAAACCTTGCTATAAAGACATAGCTTCAACCCTTGTTCGAACCTTTTTGCCTTAAACTCATCGGTATTAACATGATAAGTGGCAAACCTTTCCAACACATTAAACTTCACAACATATTTTGGCACAGTCATGGTTCCTTGTTTTAGCTCCAAAAGTGAACCTCCAACTAATTCTGAGAACTCGTTGGAAAGTACATCTCAAAAAACATCTCTTTAAACCTATCCCACGCTATGATTCCCTGTCCCCCACGAACCTTATTCGCCTACCACTAATAACTAGCTTCAGACTTTAACATGAACGTTACAAAAGTGGTCTTCTGATCCTTGTTGACTCTGGCAACATCGAACACCTTCTCCATTTTGATGATCCAAGTTTGGGCTTCAACTGGATTCATAGAGCCTTGAAACTCTAGCGGTCCAACCGCTTTGAAGTCCTTGAAGGTCGTGACTTGAGTTTGTGATTGATTCGCAAGTGCTCCTGTTAACAAAGTCACCAACTGCTGAATCGGGTTAGTATTGGCCTCGTTATTATTGTTAGTAGGCCCCACATGAGGTGATTGTTGGTGTGGTTGTCTTCTTCTAGGAGGCATTTTCTGTTAAAATATACGCTTATTAGTTCGTTACTCAACTTCTTGAATATTTGAAGTTTAACTTAAACATAAGATTAAAGCTATAACATATAACATTTCAATAAACTTTGATATTTTTATTCATTTAAAACTTTTCATAACATAGTAAGGATAACATCTCTACTTCCAACATTCATTTTCCTGAACTAAACAAGTTTCAGGATTACATCTGTAACAACCCGAAATTTTTTATATAATTAAATAAGAAATTTTGCGTATAATTTTTTTTTTATTTTAAAGGTGGGAATATGTGCAAGGTTATGTACATGTATTTATGCGATAAATAAAATTTATTTATTACATGAATAATTGCAAAAAAAAAATAGAATTATTGATCATTATAAATTATATTTTTATAATTAATTTTGTGGTAAAAAATATTTTATTATTTATTTTGCATGAAAATATGAATATTGTATTATTTAAATAATTTATAAAATGATTATTAGAATTATTATAATTATTATTTTATTATATGAATTTATTCGATTAGTTAAGTTAATTATTTTAACTTAATTAATAATGCTATTTATGCAAGATAAATCAGATATGGAATCCAAACCCTAATTTTGGATTTTGATCAAGGAATGAGAATAATAATATTATATTATTAATATTTCAGTGTTATAATATGTACTGTATGTGTAGATTGATAATGGTTGGTCAATTATGGTGTATCATGACAAACCCTAGTATTATTGTGAGAAACCCTAATTTAAAACTCAAACTGAGTTTAAGATTTGTCAGAAATTGTGTAATGTGATTAATGACATATATTGTATATTTTAAACTTAATTATTAGAAACCCTAATTTTTTTGAAACCCTAATTAGTAATTAGAAATCCTAATTACTAGGCTAGAACCCTAATTGACAAATTATAACCTTAATTTGCTATGTATGAGCCCTAATCGCTAATTTAGCAATCTTAATGCTAATTAGTGAACCTTAAACTTAATTTACATGTTTTATATTATTAGAAAACCTAAACTAATTTAGAAACCCTAAATTTATAATTTAGAAAACCTAATTTTTCCATTTTAGCCCTAAATGTAAAATCCTAAAAAACTAAATTATAGAACTTTAGGCTTAAACCCTAATGGTCAAACCCTAAGGATTGGGACAAGTTACTATAAAGCCATTAAATTTGCAAGCCTAGTGTCCATATTGCACTTTTGTCACATTTTTATTAGATTACTTGCAAATCTTGCAAATATTGGAGTTGGTGAACCACCTTTGACTTCTATGCGACTAAAATATACACATATCAGCCATCTTATATCACTCATTCATTGTATCTAAGTTATATATATAGAATAAGAGAGAAAAATTTCATTATTTAGTCTCATTTGATCACAATACACATCCAAGACTCTCTCTCTCTAAATTTCTGAAATATATTACTAAATCAGTCCCATATTAAGTCCTAAGTTCAATAAGAACAGATCAAGAACCCTAGATTCAAGAATTGTTTAATAGACGTATAAACCCTAATTTCAAATCTGATCTTTGTAGCTATGTTAGATGTGACGCCCCCAAAATAGGTATACACTTCCCATTCTGAGTCGCCAGATATCACACTATAAAAATCAGATACAAACTTCATGTATACAACTGTTGAACTGTCAGATAGAATAATTAATTCACGCTTAAGCCGTGTTTTAATACAATATTGTCTCGTCGTGATGATCCAAACTCAAATTATTACAATGCCATATAAAATACAAGAACAAATATTTTAAGACCCCAAAGAAGAACGAGAAGATTACTATCATATTCATTCTAATGAGGTGCACTTTTGGACGCTTTCAAAGCTCGGCACTCATCACCCCTATTGTTGTTCGCCAAAATCAATTATTAAGTAACGATAAAAAATTATTACACATCTTAGGTCCTCAATACAATTATCTGCCAGATGTCATGCCGCTTTATAATGTATTGAGAAACTTCGACTTGATCTCTTTGACCATCACACTATTTCCTCGTTATCCCCGGCTCAATTCACCCGGATACACTCTTATTACTCGAAAGGAATTGTGAAGCGTAAAGGGTGAGCACAACTAGCCCAAAGAAAGAATATCATGACTAAAGATAATTAAATTATCAATAGCTTTCATCAATAATAAATTAGAGATTTAGAACATATGGTAGATGATAAAACTTTTCAACCATAGTTGCGAAGGAACGAAAGCAATCCATTAGAAGAGTCAAATAGACCATCGTGTCTATTATTTTCTCTATGTTAAAAGTCCACCAATAATGTTTTATCCTCAGAACATCAATCAACAATTCATCGCCCACAATCATATGAATAACTCATAATCATAATCGTGGTTCTAAATTCCTCTTCGCACCCAGGACGAAGATAATTTTCATCACCTATCTTTACCTGAAACATCATAAATCATGGTTATACCAAATCACAATTTTTGCTCATAATCATACTAATTTAAATCATCTTTGCACTACGGCCAAAGATATTCATTATTATCACATCCATTAATTAATATTTCATTGTTGAGACTCAGCTCAATAATTAATCCATATCATCGAATCATCCCTGCACTACAGGCCAAGGATATTCTTTAGTATCACGACCACGAATTATCCATGCACTACGGGCCAAAGATAATCCTGTTTTCATCAACGGTCCTGATCATGCCATAAAATAATTCATCTTTGGACCCTTGGCCGAAGAGAATCCATAGCCATAATCATACCAAAAACTGTCCATCAATGCACTACGCCCAATGAGGACTTTTTCCACATCATTTATAACATTACAGTCATGATTATACCGAATAATCCCTGGTCATAATCATACCAAGTCCATCTATGCACTACAGGCCACAGATGACTTTCAACATAATATAAGCATGAGGATGATGACAATGACATAAAGAATCAATCAAATGAGATAAAGGATAAATATTAAACTTTTATAATATAATTTATCTAGCGTTCAATAATAACCAAATGTTATCAATCACTTAATAAACTCATAATCTAATGTCATTAATATTATAATAATATTTTAATCATTTCTTAAACTTATAAATAATTTATTTCAATTGTTTACACTTTACCAAATAATGCATTTAATCATTCAAAAATGTCATACTCATAAGATTTCATCACCAATGATCAAATCCCTCATCAAAAATCTGCATATAGGGTATATAGGATTCCCAAGCCATAAAATCTTATTTTTCAACTTTGTTACTTCACATAACATATTTAACTTATTTACTCATAACTATATCATTTTAATGAAAAATATCAAATCAGTTCTAAAAATATTTTTTTTTCTGGGATTTAGCAGAATATAGTCCCATATTAAATATATATTTTTCTCGGAATTTTTAAAATTCATTTACTATTTTTCAAAAATCAATTTCTAATTAATTCCTTAAGAAATTAGCTACCTCAAGGTTAACTTCAGAAATTCCCAAATCTTGGCAGGATCTTACACATGTTAACGTGAGCTTCCAGTTTAAATTTCATGGTCATCAGAGTTATAGTACTCCGATTATAGCGTTTTTCGTCGAAAAAACCTAAATATTGAAATGGTCATAACTTGCTTATTTTAAGTCGGAATGAGCTCATTTTTGGGCAGGAGGTACTTTATACAATATATTTCCATGTCCCAAAAGGCCAGATTTTTTCTCATAAATTAAGTGGCCGAAAATTCCCTTTTAAACTGCTTGGCAGTAGCTTTTTTGTAATTTGCAGCTTTTGACTCCTTTGCTAAAATCAGTCCACACGAAAATCTATAACACTTTTTCCAGTGATTCCACTTGGATAAGTTAGGAAACTCATATATCTAACTCTAGAACTTGACCACACTCAAAAATTAGAAATATAATAAGAGATATGGTCAATTGAATTTCATATTCCATTTTCATCAAAATCTGATTTTCAACCCCTTGTGATTTCTAAGAAACTTTCATGTGTTCACATAATAACCAACATAACTCATCATGACAATGACATAATAATTCAATAAAACAAGTTCAAAAATAAATTTTAAAGATTTATATGTTAATTTATCCTGAACTCAATAATGTTCAGATTGTTAACATGATACTTCTTTGTAGAGTAAAATTCAAGAATGCTCAGAAGAATATTTCCATGAATAGATACTGGATGAAGCGCAAATATCAAAGATATTCCACTAATTTCATGGAGTATAGAAGTCAAAGCTTTAACCAACTGAGTATAATACAATGTATGAAACTGCAAATAGATTTTCACCCGCCATGCGGTAATCCACGTATACAGATCATTTCCATAATTTAATAAGGAATGAATACAAAGGATCATTCACCATGCATGTGGTAATCCACATAGACAAAGTTATTCCAACGAATAATAAAAATGGAATAACATAAGGATTCACCATGCGTGCGATATAGATCGCATGCATGTGTTATTCCCAATAGAATAATAAATGATGGAACCAGTCAATGCGTAAATGCAATAAACAGGATATTCCAACAAAATAATAAATAATGGAACCAGTCCGGCGTAAAACATACGCATGGCGGATATTTCGGCGAATAATAAATGATGGAACCAGTCCGACGAAAAAGCGCATTTTACGGTGATATTCCGATAGAATAGTAAAGAATGGAATAATATAAGGATTTCACCATGTATGCGGTACTTCGCATAAACAGGTTATTACAATATAATAATAAAGAATGGAATAACAGAAGAATTTCACCATGTATGTGGTACTTCGCATAAACAGGTTATTCCAATATAACGATAAAGAATGGAATAACAGAAAAATTTCACCAAGTATAGGGTAGCTCGTAGATGACAAAGTTATTCCAATGTAATAATAAAGAATGGAATAACAGAAGTTCTCTTCATGAATACAAAAGAAATAATACCCCTTACCTTTGAAAGAAAAGTATTCCGACTGGTAGGGCGAGGATATACTCGAAGAAAACTTGCATTACGCTCAAAGTTTTCTTAAACTCTAAAGAAATACGCTCAAGATTATAAAAGAAGAACTCTCTCTATAGTTTAATTTCTCTCTCTAGAGTTTCAGTGAATTTGTAAGAAATAATGAAAAAATGAGCTTCTATTTATAAAAGAATGGACTGCATAGTAACTAATTCATGAACGGTCCAGACTGATTTACTTTTAATCGGACGGTCCATATTTAAAGAAAAATATTTTAAAAAAATACAATATATTTTATTTATAATCTAATAAAACGAATAACTTTATAAAAGTATTCATTTTATATAAAAAAAGATTTTACTATACAAAATACTATAGCAGTACTATGCAACACTATGCGTAATAAAATATAATATATTCTATTTATAGAATAACTTTATAAAAGTATTTTGTTTTATATAAAAGATTTTACTATGCAAAACACTATGCATAATAGAATATAATATATTCTATTTATAGAATAACTTTATAAAAGTATTACATTTTATATAAAAGCTTTTCCATTTTATTACATTAATAATACTAATAAAACAAAACCGGTGACTTATCACGTAAGCATTAATAATCAATACCGTAGCTACTATGCAACCACAGCAGTACATCGTATTTCTTTTACTACCGAGTAGTTCAACAGCTTTTAACGATAAAACTTCCGCCGTTATTTTCATAAAAATATTTTTGTCATTTTCTCAATCTGACAATAATTCCGTTGTGGGGTCCACCAATGATTGTACCGTCGTACGGATATTCCCTGATAAAAAGAATATTTTATATCAACTTGCTTACTTTGCAAAAACTTTCACATATTACCCTTAACTTTAAACTTTTATCAATTTAACTATTTAACAAAATAGAAAAATTGAATACTTTTATTTCATAAAATTCGGGGTCTCACATTAGATGTTATGATTTTGTGTTTAAATATGTTGTTTGTAGTCTATATAAGTGATCTGGGTTTATAGAAGGTAGATCCATAACATTTATAGGCTCGGATTTGAAGATTTTAAAAATCTGGGAAAAAAAAGTGAAAAAGGTTGTCTGACAATGAATGTCAGACCTCATAGATCTTTCTCTGTTTGTGATTTATGTTGTTTTAAGCTTTATATTTGTAGTTTGATATGAGTACTGTAATCTGAAAGTGGAATATTGGTCATTCGATGTCTAGAGTACAATATATTGTTGGTCAAAGTCGGTTGACTGACCATGACCAAGGGATTTCTGGGTAACCCAGAAATCCTTTAATAGCGTCTGACAAGATTTTTAAAGACCCATAACTGTCAAGTTTTATGTGTATTGATAATGTTTTTGTATCTATGTTATAGCCTGCTATGTGGACTTTAGATCGATGCCTTTATATCACTCAAATCATCAATTGATTGAATGTAGTGGATGGTCAAAGTAGGCCATCCGGTCATATTTTATGTTTTTTGGAATTACTAGAAACCGGATGAACTAAGTCTTTGACAAGGTTTGACCGGGCTGAATCTGGAATTTGTGAAGTACTTATACTGCTTTGTTGATTCCTATATGTTCATTGGCATGTGTACTACAGAGTTGGACCTTAAGAACAACATATTGATGACCAGAACCTAGATTAAATTGAACTAGAAAGTGCCTATTCGAACTGCCTAGGTTTCTAGGTTACCCAGAAAACCCAGAAATGTTCTGACAGTGACTTTCAGGGCTTGGATCTTCAAATTGTATTGTTGTATGGCCTAGATTGTTGGTGATAATTGTAGTGTTACATAAACAATACAAGATGCAAATCTAAGTTGACCTAGAAACATGATAATCAAATAATTAAACGCGGTCAAACCTAGCACCCTTGTGACTGCCTTTGAAGGTTCTGACATGCTCAAGAATTCTTATAGCGACAATTTAGTCGCTATAGGGCCCTTTAGCGACAGACTAATTACAAAAATATTATTTTTATTAAAAAAATAGTATTAAATGGTTTTTAATTATTAAAAATTCATATTAAATTACTAAAAATTATTTTGAAGCATAAAAATGGGTTTTGAATAATTTTGAATATTTTATTAATATTTAATATTTTGGAATATTAATGGTATTTAATTTATTTAATTATAATATTAAATAAATTACTTAAAAATGATTTTAATACTTGAAAAATCATATTATGGTACAAGAAAATATTTTAAGTTATTTTTAAATAAATTTAATATTATGTGATAAATTTCATTAATTAATTGATATTAATGTTAATTAATTAATTTAATAAATGTATTAAATAAATTGTGGAAATAGAATTAATGATTTAAAATCATATAAAAATTATTTATGTATTATGAAAGTATTTTAAGTTATAAAATATAAATTTTATATTTAAAGGTAAATTTCATTAATAAATTAATATTAATGATATTAGATTTATTTAATAATTATATTAAATAAATAGTTTTAAAATGATTTTATTGATTTAAAAATCATTTAAAAAGGATATAAGTAATTAAAAAATATTTTAAGTAATAATAAATGACTTTTAATATTTTGATAAATAATATATTAATATTTAAATATTAATGGTAATTATTTAAAAATGATTTTTAATTGTTTTAAAAATTATTTAAGGGTAATATTAATACTTTAAAAATATTTTGGGTTATTATAAATAACTTTAATATTTTGGGTAATGGTTTCATTAATAGTTTAATATTAATTAAATATTAATGATAATAGAATTATTTAATATTTAAATTATTTAATAATGATTCTAGTGTTTGAAAAATCATGATAAATTGTAATAATTATTTAATAATTATTATAAGTCATTTAAAAATAATTTGACCAATGTTTAGGTTATTTTGAACTACAGAATAGAGTTTTAGACTTGATAATTACCCGATAAATCCGCTTAATTTTGCAAATATTTCGTAAATTGATCCGACTTATATAAATTGTCTCGTATAATGCGTTTGTTTATGATTCAATATTTATTAAATATATGTGACAATGTGATTAGGTTATGTGCGTACTGCAAATAGAAGTATTGTGTGTTATGATATGTTATTCTAATCGATAGAATGATCTTATTACCGATAGGTCTTGGTATAAAAGATAAAACTAAGTTGCGTAATTGTTGTAAGACCCCAACTTTTTATGAATAAAATCAAATTTTCTCTAATTATTATTGTGAATAATAACATGTTAATTTCATATAATGTTTTGATTACAGGTGAAATGTGCAAATTTTGCAAAATAAGAAAATGGTTATAAAATATTTATTTTTTCGGGGAATATTCGTTTGGTCGTGGAATATTCTTACTATCGGGGAATATTCGTACGACAGAGCAGCCATTTATAGGTCCCATAATGGAAAACGGTCGAATGAAGAAAAAGACAGGTTTGAGTTTTTATAAATAACGACGTAATGGTAACCGTTAATACTGTTAGAATACCCGGTGGTTAAAATACGATGTCTGGCTTGTTGCACAAAGAGCAGACACTTCAGTATTGCACAATATTTTTGAATTATTGATTCTTACGTAAGAAGGTAGTACTCAATAATTGTTACAGTTATTACTGTTCAATATTTTATTTTATTGATTCAATAATTGCTGCGTTGATATTTTATATTATTATTGTTTCAATAATTGGCATTGCACAGTATTTCTCATTATCAGATCAATAATTCATATTATTTGAATAATATTATTAGATGGCATTATTGGCAATGTTTAAGGAAGTTATGTCTAGAAAAGGGGTTTGGTCACCTAATTGCGTGCCAGTAAGGATAAATCCTTATCAGAAAGCCCCCTCTTTCCTGGAAACGACTTGGTGGTCATAATTGTGATTCTGCAATATTATTTGTGAATAATTAATTATTGATTTATAAGATAAGGAAATATATATTTTTATATGGATATAAATGAAGGAATTAATGCTGAGGTATTTTATTAGTATTTTGTCGAAATGATGAACGAAATTTGGAAATTTTCCAAAAATTAGTTTATTACTTGATTTTGTAAAATCTATAACTCTTTGTGTATAATGAGTTAGGAGATGAGCCATATATCAAAAGAAAGCCATGGAAGTAAGATAAACGTAGAAAATTGAATCACCCAAAAATTCTTTGTGGATTTTTCGTGGTGTATTTTGAGTGAAATCGCACGAGGGACTTATAGTCCAAAATCAAATCGAAGTTCTTAAGCTCTATTATGTGAGTTATAATTTTGATCCGACCGTTGGATCGTTGTGATTTTTGGATATGTTATACATATATAAGTTGAGTATATGTCCACAAATTTTGAACCGTTAAAAATTAACGTATGATTTGTTATGATTTTAAGAGGTGTTGAAAATTGTCTATATGTGGATGTCAGTCATTTTTCGTTTGGAATTTGGAAAAACTTTCTTCTACAAAGTTGTAGAGAATTTGATTTCCTATGGAATAGACATGATATTTGAATTTTTCTGATAAAAGGGCGATTTATTATGAATTATTGAAGTTTCAGAAATAAATATTTTTATTAAAAATATGGGTGGGCCCCACTTTTGGTTGTTAGGAAAAGTTGGTTGATTTTTGGTAGGCCCCACTTGTGGTGGCTGAGTTTTGTTCAAAGGTGACATGCGTAGAAGAAGAAAAAAAATATTTTATTAATTTAGTCTCCTTTGGCGTTCTAGCATTTTTCCTATAAATAGGGTGCTTAGTTAGAATTGAAAATCACACCAGAAATAAGTTTTTTCTCTCTCTATATATTATCGAGCGTATTTTGTGAGTATTTAGATACTTTGAGAGTTTCTATTTAGTACAAGTTTCCTTCGGCTTTACATCCGATATTCTAATCAGAAGTACTATTTTTTTGAGGTAAGGGATGTTATTTTCTTCATAAATGATATTATTTTCTTCAATATCATTATGCTGAAATATTGATATAAATTTTATTGTAGAATTTATATCTTTTTGTGTCGGGGTTACTATTTACGTATACGACATTATTCACGTATACGGTACTATTCACAAATACAACACTATTCACCGAAAAATGAAATTTTCTCTTCTTTGTCCCAGATGTCTATTATGGTTATTATCTTAGATAGTATCCATGTTTTGATTTTCATTCTTGAAGTTTACTCCACTATGGTTTATTATGGAGAATTTTTAAACTTGGATTATCTAAAGTACGAATCCCTAATCTTTGTCCTTTTATCTCATCGGATTCATTCTCTAAAATGTTTTTCATCATCCTCGGTCTTTAATGATGATACTTGATGAATATCTTTGGCCTGTAGTGCAAAGATGAATGATTAGCTGACGAATATCTTTGGTCCGTAGTGCAAAGAAGATGAATGTGTGTTGAGATGAACATGACCAACCTTGGTGATACAAATGAATATCTTTGGCCCGTAGTGCAAAGATGAATATATGATGCAAGATGTATATTGATTGATGTTACAGGGATAAAATATTGATGATGGACTTTTAAATTCATAGATGATTGTAGATTTCATTCTCTACTTAATTCTTCTAATGAATTGTTGTTTCCGCTGCAGTTGTTGATCTAAAACTTGTTGTCTATTATATTCTATCAGATTTTTCCCTGTTAAAGACTAAGGATAATTTGCTGTATATTATCTTAGTCATAATATTCTTTATTAGACTAGTTGAGCTCACCCTTTTTCTTTTTGTTCCATTTTTCTTCTCAGGAAGCGAGAATATAACGGGGAGTAGTCGGGGTGTGGAGTGATGTTCCATGGCAGTTGTTATAGTAGTCCTCACTATTTGTGAAATAGTGTATCAATAATTGTAATAAGGACTTATTTAAGTGTGGATATTGTCTAGAGGACAATATTTGTATTTAAACTCACAGTATTTGTGTTGTCGTATTTTGCACGACAATTGTAATAATGAAGTTGTAGTTGTTTTCTGTACCATGTATTTGGTGACACAGAATGGGTGATGTATACCTATTTTGGGGGGCGTCACTGTTGGTATCAGAGCTTAGGGATATGGTCTCTGGCGGAGATCGAGGAATAGAACTAGGAGGTGAGAGATGAGTATATCCTTCGCTAGTGTGTCCTACCTAAGCTTATTTGTTGGTTGGTCATAATATAGGGATATTATGTGATATGTTAATTTGTTTAATTAACCCTTATTATGACAATTTTTAAGAATGGCAGCTGAGAACGTTAACAATGGAGTGTATAAGACCGTGGAACAACCTTCAATCACCAACCAGGAGAATGTGCAACAGGAAAGAAATATTCCTCCTGTAAACAACACTACCGAGCAAACGATGAATGATGGAATATTTAGAAGCTTTTTGCAGTTCATGCAAAATCAGACGAGGGAGACTCGTGTACAAAATAAGGGTGGAAATGATAAAAATGCGTGGCTTGTCACAGCCAAGTAGTTCAAGGAGTTGGGACCACCAGATTTCTGGGGAAAGCCAGATTTGATCAAGGCAGAAACGTGGGTTAAGCAAATTACCAAGATATTTGATGTCTTGGGATGCATGGAGGAACAGAAGGTTTCATTCACCACCTTTATGTTCCGTGGTGAGGCATATTATTGGTGGGAATCTGTGAAGCGTACCCAGCCTGCCGCACTCAATATGTCTTGGGAAACATTTTAGAAACTGTTCGATTACAAGTACTTTCCTGAAAGTATTCGTCACATGAAGGAAGTAGAGTTCATCAAGCTGGAGCAAAACAATATGAACGTGTCGCAGTACGAAGCTAAGTTTGCCGAGTTGTCCCAATTTGCGTCCTATTTGGTTGATACTGAGGAGAGAATGACGCGAATGTTTCTGTGAGGTTTAAAACCAGAAATATGTCAATACCTCATTTTTCACAAACTTTGTTTATATTCAGATGTTGTGAATAGGGCTCAGTTATTGGAGCGCAATAATGAGTCAGCACAACCGAAGAATAACGACCAACAACTCGATTATAATCGCATCATAAGGTGCAATTAGTCATCTAACAATGATAACCATCATGGAGGAAATTATCATGCCAGAAATGGTAACCACTTCGGTGGTAATCATGGCCAAGATAATAGAAGAAATATTTTAAGAGGAAATCTCAAGAAGATAAGATTTAACGATGACTGGAAGACGTAGCCAGCAGCACCAGCACCAGCAATAAATTCTAAGGGAGGAGAACGACCGCCAGTTAGATGCTACAGATGTGGAGACGAAGGACATATAAGTCCAAATTGTTCACAGCCTTCCAAAGTATGTTTTAGTTACGGAAAAGACGGTCACATAGCTCAATTTTGTCCTGTAGCAAAATCAAGTCCAGCTGGGACGGTGGCACCAAAGGCGGATACGGACAAAACAAAGTTGGCAATTTAGGAAAAGCGTTTTTCGTGACTTCTCAAAAAGCAAGTAACCCAAACGAAGTTAGCACGAGTTAGTTAATTATAAACTCTTGTGAAGTTTATACCTTATTAGATATCGGTTCCACCCATTCTTTTATTTCACTAGCTTGTGCTCAACGTTTGAACTTGACTTCGGAGAAATTAGACTTTGACTTATCTATTGAAACTCCTTTAGGAGAAACTTTCGTTACATCTACAGTTTATAAATCTTGCTTGATCCATGTTGGCACCATCACATTACTTGTTGATCTTATCTCTTTAAAGATACTTACATTTGATGTGATTTAAGGATTGATTGGTTAACCACTCACCGTGCTAAAATTGATTGTTTTTGTAAAGTTGTTAGTTTTTATATCCCTAACCAACCTATTATGCGAATTCAAGCAACCAAACCACTAAAGTCAAACACTTTCATATTAAGCCATAAAGTCATTCGTTTATTGAAAAATGGATGTCAAGCTTTCTTAGCCCATGTTATGGACTTGAACAAAAATACGTCAGATTTGAATAATATTTCTATTGTTAGTGAATCTCTTGATGTATTTCCTGAGGAACTTCCTGGCCTACCCCAGAGTATGATATTGAATTTTATATCGACTTTGAACCCGGTACAAACCCCATTTTCAAAACTCCATATCAAATGGCTCCTATTGAACTTCAGTAGTTAGAAACCCAACTACAAGAGTTGGTACCCGAGCCTCTATCTGGTGACTTCCTTTGTGGAATGTACCAAAGCCAGACTCTCCGTAGGGGACTCTATATTTGTGTGGTGGTAAAACGATAGGTGTCATTATGACGTGCTATCCAAGATTGGGATATGAGTCACAGTTGAGAGCAACCTAAGTCAGTAATCGAAATATCTAGCTTTCTAAGCTTAGCTGGTTATTATCGGAGATTCGAGGAAGGATTTTCTTGAATCACTACTCCGTTAACTCAGCTGACTCGAAAAAATACAAAATTTGAATGGAGCGAGGAATGTGAGAAGAGCTTCTAAGAACTCAACATGAGACTCATTTCGGCACCTGTTCTGACCATACCATCTTGGAAAAACGAATGTGGTAGCTGATGCATTGAGTAGAAGATCGTATGCAAGTACGAGTGCGATATTGTCGAACGCAAAGACCTATTTTGTATAATTTACAAATGATAAAGATAGAGTTAAAGACTCTAGGGACCCACGTGATGATGTCAAATATACGAGTAGAACCGACTTTATTCGATAAATTTAAAGATGCTCAAGCTATAGACCTGGAGCTGATGAATATGAAGAAGGAGATGCAAGAAATCGTTATTCCAAAATATGAGAATCGGCGATGTGAGGAAAGCTCAAACCTTCGATTTATTAGTCCATTTAAAATCCTTGATCGAGTAGGAACTGTGGCCTATAGACTCGCTTGACCGCCAAGTATGTCTCATGTTCATAACGTGTTTCACATATCCATGCTACATAAATATGTGAAAGACTCAAACCACATTATTGTGTTAGAACTAGACGAAATAGCCGAAGATTTAACGTACGAGAAGGTACCTGTCAAGATCTTGGATAAGAAAGAGCATGTCCTATGCACAAAGGTTATACCACAAGTTAAGGTTTTGTGGAGGAACCATGCTATTGAAGAAATGACCTGGGAGTTGGAACCAGAAATGAAAGCGAGGTATCCTCACCTTTTCGAAACACCAGGTACGTACGTCAATTTTGAGGACAAAATTTCATAAGGAGGGGAGGTTATAAGACCCCAACTTTTTATAAATAAAATTAAATTTCCTCTAATTATTATTATGAATAATAAGGTGTTAATTTGATATAATATTTTGATTATGGGTGAAATGTGCAAATTTTGTAAAATAAGCAAGTCGTTATAAAATATTCATTTTGTCGGGGAATATTCGTTTAGTCGTGGAATATTCTTGCTGTTGGGGAATATTCGTACGACGGCGCAACTATTACAGATGAAGAAAATGACAAGTTTGAGTTTTATAAATAATGGCGTAATGGTTACCGTTAATACTGTTATAATACTCGGTGGTTAAAATACAGTAATACGCATGGTTGCACAGTAGCACACGGTATTGCACATTATTTTTGAATTATTGATTCTAATGTAAGAAGGCACTACTTAATAATTGTTATAGTTATTACTGTTCAATATTTTATTTTATTGATTCAATAATTGCTGCGTTGATATTTTATATTATTGTTGTTTAAATAAATGTCATTGCACAGTATTTTCCATTATCAGATCAATAATTCATATTATTTGAATAATATTATTAGATAGCATTATTGGCAATGTCTAAGGAAGTTCTATTTAGGAAAGGGGTTTGGTCACCTAATTGCGCGCCAGTAAAGAGAAATTCTTATCGGAAAGCCCCCTCTTTCCTGGGAACGATCTGGTTGTCATAATTGTGATTTTATAATATTATTTATGAATAATTAATTATTAATTTATATGATAAGGAAATATATATTTTTATATGGATATAAATGGAATTAATGCTGAGGTGTTTTATTAGTATTTTGTCGAAATGATGAACGAAATTTGGAAATTTTCCAAAAATTAGTTTATTACTTGATTTTGTAAAATCTGTAAATCTTTGTGTATAATGAGTTAGGAGATGAACCATATATCAAAAGAAAGCCATGGAAGTAAGCTAAACGTAGAAATTTAAATCACCTAAAAAATTTTTGTGGATTTTTCGTGGTGACTATTTGAGTGAAACTGGTACGAGGGACTTTTTCGTGTATAATGAGTTACGACCGTTGGATCGTTGTGATTTTTGGATATGTTATACATATATAAGTTGAGTATATGTCCACAAATTTTAAACCGTTAAAAATTAATGTATGATTTGTTATGATTTTTAAGAGGTGTTGAAAATTGTCTGTATATGGATTTCGGTCATTTTTCGTTTGGAATTTGGAGAAACTTTCTTCTACAAAGTTGTAGAGAATTCGATTTCCTATGGAATAAACATGAGATTCAAAATTTTCTAATAAAAGGACTTTTTATTATGAATTATTGAAGTTTCAGAAATAAATATTTTTATTAAAAATATGGGTGGGCCCCACTTTTGATTGTTGGGAAAAGTTGGCTAGTTTTTGGTGGGCCCCACTTGTGGTGGCTGAGTTTTGTTTAAAGGTGACATGCGTAGAAGAAGAAAAAGAAAATATAATATAATATTTTATTAATTTAGTCTCCTTTGGCGTTCTAGTATTTTCCTATAAATAGGTTGCTTAGTTAGAATTTAAAATCACACCAGAAACAAGTTTTCTCTCTTTATATATATTATCGAGTGCATTTTTTTGAGTATTTAGATACTTTGAGAGTTGCTATTCAGTGCAAGTTTTCTTCGGCTTTACATCCGATATTCCGGTCAGAAGTACTGTTCTTTTGAGGTAAGAGATGTTATTTTCTTCGTAAATGATATTATTTTCTTCAATATCATTATGCTAAAATATTGATATAAATTTTATTGTAGAAATTTATACCTTTTTGTGTCAGGGTTACTATTCACGTATACGACACTATTCACGTATACGCTACTATTCACAAATACGACACTATTCACCAAAAAATAAAATTTTCTCTTCTTTGTCCCAGATGTTTATTATGGTTATTATCTTTGATTGTATCCATGTTTTGAACTTCATTCTTGAAGTTTACTCCACTATGATTTATTATGGAGAATTTTTAAACTTGGATTATCTAAAGTACGAATCCCTAATCTTTGTCCTTTTATCTCATTGGATTTGTTCTCTAAAATATTTTTCATCATCCACAGTCTTTAATGGTGATACTTAATGAATATCTTTGGCCTGTAGTGCAAAGATGAATGATTACGTGATGAATATCTTTGGCCCGTAGTGCAAAGATGAACAGGTGTTGAGATGAACATAACCAACTGGTGATACAAATGAATATCTTTGGCCCATAGTGCAAAGATGAATATCTGATGCAAGATATATATTGATTGATGTTACATGGATAAAATTTTGATGATTTACTTTTAAATTCATAGGTTATAGTAAATTTCATTCTCTACTTAACTCTTCTAATGAATTTTTGTTTCCGCTGCAGTTATTGATCTAAAACTTGTTGTCTATTATATTCTATCAAATTTTTCCCTATTGAAGACTAAGGATAATTTGTTGTATATTATCTTAGTCATAATATTCGTTACTGGGCTAGTTGAGTTCACCCTTTTTCTTTTTGTTCCATTTTCTTCTCAGGAGTTGAGAATGTAGTGGGGAGTAGTCGGGGTGTGGAATGATGTTCCATGGCAGTTATTGTAGTAGTCCTCACTATTTATAAAATAATGTATCAATAATTGTAATGAGGACTTATTTGAGTGTGGATATTGTCTAGAGGACAATATTTGTATTTAAACTCACAGTATTTGTGTTGTCGTATTTTGCACGACAATTGTAATAATGAAGTTGTAGTTGTTTTCTGTACCATGTATTTGGCGAATCAGAATGGGTGATGTATACCTATTTTGGGGGGCAACACAATTGTAAGTAGCAGATCAGGCAAGTATCCTACCCTTTGCATTTACTTTATGCAATGGTCATGTGTAAGCCAGTTTCAGAACTCTATTGTTATTGTTATTGTTCATGTATCTATAATCTTATAATCATGCCAATTTTTGGATTTCATTCAATTATTGTTTTTAATACAGTATTACCATATAATCACGATTTATATATTCTATTCGTTAATTTCTAAGCATGGTTATACAAGTGTCCTCACTTGGATAACTTATTATATTTAATCAAATGTTGATACATACTTTTGGTTTTCAGTATGTATACATTGACTTAAAAGCTGTTTAAGCTATTTGACTCGGCTAGACATAGATTTAAAATAGCGTTGAGATATGTCTTAGCTAATTATTCTGGCTAGACGAACATTTGATTAGAACTTGATAGGTTCGAGAATAGAACTCAATTATTATTGATAGATCGATGCCAATTATTTTGGCTAGATCGAAAAAGCGATTAGATTTTAAAATCGTAGTATTTCATTGTTATAATTCAAATTCTGGTTATAAGACTGAGAAGAACAACCTTTTTATATAAAAGGGGAGATTTTTGGTCATATATTCGGCCATTGCGCGCGTTTTAAGTATTATGCATAATATAGGGTATAATTAACCTGATCACTTATTATACTTGCAGAGGGGTATGACTTAATCTTTATGGTTATCTCGACACACTGGTATATCAAAGTAAACCTTTGATAGTTACTCGAGAAGAGAAGTTCAAGATCCTTAGGGATCACTCAGCATAAACTCTGGAAAATATTCCACTTTGTTATTGCGTATAATTAATTCTTGTTTTTTAATTGAATATCGATAAATCGAAAACAAAGTTCATAGTCTTTTGACTACTCACCAATTATAGTCAGTACGCAGTTTCAAAATTTGAAATACATTTGATATATTCATTAAAATTGTTTCAGTTTACTTCACAACTGTTGATTCGTTGTAGAAGTGCCTTTTAAAGAAAACATTTACTTCTTTCAGCTAATGTTTATTGTCTGCTATTACTTGTTGGGCACCCAAATGCTCATTCTTGCTTTAAATGTAAATGTTTTCTGCTATGCGTGTTCAACCTGAAGGTTCAGACAAGAATAAAGGAAAGGGAAAGCTAGCAGAATAAGTTTATGCTATATTTTGTAATAGTTAGACATTATTAATGCAATGATATTTATTATCTATCATGTAATGTAATGTAGTAAAGGTTGAGAAACTGGGATTAGACTCTGATATATGTAAATTAAGTTTGATATGTATATTATTGTTATTATTATTAGTATGATTCCATTTATAGAATTGGTATCGTGAAGCACCGAGTTCGGGTTTCAAGTACCTGAGTTGGGGGCGTCACAACATCCTCACACTAACCCTTTATTTATTTCATAATAAGGGACTTACAATTTATTTATTCACATACTTAATCATATATCATTATTATTCTTATTCTTTCTATCTAGGCATATTAAGACGTCGAGAGGCTTCTCTACACTCTTCCTCCATAATATGATACGCCGTCCTACGATCCATCACGAACCACATTGAGTCTTCAAACTGAGGTGGGTAATAAAAGACTCGATCCTGGGCCCTATCAATCGCAGAATGAAAGGCATAATCCATTTCATTCATCTTGGCCTTCTTCATTTGGACCATGACTTCAACACGGTTTGCACGCTTAGCTGACTCCTCCTTTAAGTCATCTTTAAGCTTCTCCACTTCAGTCTTAATCTTCTCATTCTCAGTTAACAGATCCTCTTGTTGTCCATTTGTATTAGCTAGATCCCACTCCGTGTTTGATGAATCTTAGCCAGCTCCTTCAACTCCTCAACCGTATCATGTAATTCTATGTTTCTATCATATAACGCATTATACATCTCAGCTGATATGAAGTTTGGTGGAAACTCCACAGGATCCTCTTCCTCATCCTCCTCCTCTATCTGCTAAGAGCTTTCCTCCTCAGGATTAAACACAGGCTCATCCTCTTGTTCTTCCTCAGCAATCAATAGAGAAGGCTCCCTCTGTATCAAATATTCTCGCACAATGTGGACATCTCGGGGTTCCTCATCTCTAGGTATCTGAGGTATCACTTCCCTAGATGGATTGGATCCTCCAACGTTAGACATCTTGACAACAAAATACTTTTAGGTTTTATTATTATGTGACATTCTTCGATACTCGCAAGCACATAAGTTATTAACACATAACACATAATGTCTTTTATTGTTTAGCTTCAATGGTTGCCTTAATCCATTCCTTAAACCTCGATAAGATTTTGACACCACTATGTTTTTTGTCTCCTTAAAGGTTACATCCTAAGGTTCCCCACCTATGTTTCATAACCTAAAGCTTTGATACCAACTCGTGACACCCTTAAATCTAGGTACTCCATTCCCATGGGATTTGGTGCTCACTATCCAAAACTATTACATCTAACTACCCATAATAAAGGATAAAGACATAATTTAAATAACTTAAACAATAATCTTTACCATTAAAGGTTTACATCAACTTTAAACAATCCCAGGTACTCTAACCTTGAACTATTACATAAGTCTGTGGAATACATCAGAAAATAAATTAAGTCTTATAATATAATTCATCCAAATAAATTCACATATATCTTCAACACTTGGACATCTTGCCATTTCCTTTGCTGGAAGATGACTCATCGACTTTCTCGACTTTAGCTGCTATGTTTAAATGCAAGAGTGAGCAAACAACTGCCCACTAATATAAAGAATAATAATAATAACAACATGAGTCTGGACAACAGATGCTTAATAATGGTGAACTTGTTCTACGAATCAAGAATAGAAAACAAGCTCGAGTTGTATATCTGAGGGTCTTATGACCACGAACTATGTCCCGGGTTATTAGGTATTATTACCTTAACCTTAAGAGTCATTTAGACTATACAGACCCTTCTTTACGTACTTAGAGGGATCAGCCATTTGTACCATGTATTGTGCACAACCATCTAAACATTACACGTACATAATACCCTATATCAGGGTTGTTCATCTCAGTTTGACTTTAGGATTTATGCACTAAAGAAAGTTTAGCTCGGAACTAGATTATCGGTGGTTCTAGAATTTTAGAACACTATTCAATTATAGATTAGTCCAATCAATAAGATTTTGCTTACTATTTGAAGGTTCAACATAATAATATAGAATTGAACAGGTTATTAAAGTCAAAGATTGAATAACAACAATAGACATTTGAATACACATGGCATATATGCAAAGTACTATATCCAAAAGAGTTAGAAAAATCTCATTTGAAACAATGAATTTAAACAGTATATGCTTTGAATAACAACAACGAGATTTAAGAAAGTGATACTCGCTCAATGTAATGAATTAGATTACAAGAGCTTGCATAATCATACACAAGATAGAATCAATTGGCTTGCTCAACTTTAATGTAATATTTAGGAACTTGCACAATGATACATTAGAAATAGAAAGCTTGCTTGAAATCAAAAGATAACATAGTTATGAAACTTGCATTCATTATAAAGAGAATGAAGTTAGGGAAATTGCCTTATGTGTAAGCTACACAAGTATAATAATGTTCGCTAATTACCCTACATATACCATTGAAATTGCAATACCAATTAGTTGTACCATTGTTAGCCTTATAGATTTAATGCACCATTTAAGTCATAACCCTTAACTTAATGTCTAACCATGTTGGTTCACCATTCACACAAATCTAAAACCCAAACCCACTATCACCTAATATAAAGCTTTATCATTCACTTCCAACCCTTGTAAACATCAACTTTTATTCATTACATAACTTGTTTAAATGATCATTTAAAATCTTCTCTTTTTTGGTATCACCAAACATAACCATCTGTTATTGTATCTTATATTATGATTTAACATCTTTATCATGCATACCATACTAGATTAGGTCCTTGTATTATAGTCTATAAATAATCAAAACTCATTGCCTCGGCTCTGGCACAATGCAGCAATTTCTGTTTCCAAGCCTTAACATAAAGCACTGTAGACTATGCTTGTCAGAGAATCTCGAGAAAACCATCTGCGGCTCGATTCTTGCTTTTTGCCTTTAAATATCGACGCGTTGCACAGTACATGTGAACAGCTATGATTCTTGATGTACTGTTACACAACACACTCCAAATTTTCCCAATTTCCACATAAATTCGCCATACCTAACAACTAAAAATTTGTAATAACATCAATAAGCATGCAATTCATAATTCTAACAACATAAACCTTATATATAATTAACTTTTAAGGATCAAAATCACATTTTTTTTCCCAATTTCTTCATATTTTAACACTTTTAGCGAATTTAATTGCCAAAACTTTGTTTCTTAACCAAATCAAGTCATTCCAACTACGTTGCTTTCGTTCTTGATATACTAACACAATCTAATACCAATTTATAGATTATATCAAGTATTAGACATAAAATTTTGGACTTATTTAAACCATTTTTACCCATATACACACTATTAATCTATCTTTCTTCTTTAAACCCAATTTCACGAATTTGAACACCAACATACGATTATAGATGATAACCAACAGATTCACAACAAGGTTATACATACATAAAATCAATATCTTAAACACATTATAATAAAATCTCCATTTCAGATAATGAAAATTATAAAAACTAAAAATTAGAATTAGGGGTAGATTATACCTTAATCCTTTGATGTTAATAAGGTTCTAGCAAATCCTTCTCCTTCTTCTCCAACTCTCAATTCTCTGTAATTCTCTCTTCCTCTTCAACTCTCTATACTAGCCTTAGAAATTAGAAATAATACGCATAATATAACTGGCCTTGGCCTGTCTCCCACGTACGTCAGGTAACAAACCCAACATGCTTCATCAGTTCAAATAAGCCAAAGGCCACAAGGCCTTGTTTGGCTAGACACAAACTCTCCATCTATCAATTTATTTTTATAATCTTTATATTTTATAGTTTTACTTGTCACACATTTATTTACTTCATTTTATGTTCTTACAATTATAATTTTCATTATAATTATACTTTATACTTAATAAATCATTATATATCTAATTTAATTAATAAACTAGACTAGAATATTATTTTATTTAATTTAATTATTTTCTTAAATATTAGATAATTCATTCAATTTAATTATTTCATTAAATAAAATTTTCAAACAATATTAAAATTTCTATTAATCAATTTAGTTAACGTACACACTTAACTAAATTATTGCACTCAAACGTCATCAATTATTTATTTTTCTCAATAAATAAATTATTTAAAATATTTATTTAATTCAATAAATATTTAAATTAATTATAAAATTTCTCGACCGTTACACGTGTAGCATATTTTTTTGTAATTATAAAATAAATATGTAATTTAAGTAGGTTATGTTATGTTTTATATAGTTGATATATCAAAGATGGGTTATATAAATTATATGTTACCAAGTGGGTAATACATTTTAGCGTGGGTGAATTAGTAACTTGGGAGTCAAAACCTAGTTACTAACTATTGCGTAATTCAAGTATTCAAAATAGTTATTAAGAGAATAATTTGGTAAGCATTTAATTTAGGAAAATAGATTAAATTTTCAATTACTCAAGTCACTATTCAAAATTTAATTTCAAAGCCGTGAAAGAAAAGGAGAAGAGAAAGTGTGAAGGCTACTCAATATTCTTCTTGGGCTACAAGTAGTTTAGCTTTCAAAGTTGGAAACTCACTCCTCCCTTATTCCCCATATTGCTGAAACTCTTTCCCTCTCTTATTGCTTGAAATTTTAAAATTTTCTAAATATGGTGAAGTGAAGAACCGTGAGTTTATAGAGCCATAGAAAAAAATTGGGATCAAGAAAAGGTTAAATTGGAAGATAAAAAAGCTTGGATTTAATAAAGGAAGAGAGCATAAGGTATAATCTTTACTTAATTTGGAGTTTAATTGAAGTTATAGAATATGTAATTTTTATGGCTAAACTTGAGATTTAGGAAGTATAGTAAGTTTTGTTGTAATTTTTAATGAAATTCTTTCGTAGTGATTTAAGTTTTGGTCTAGGTATGTGTTATATGTAATTAGAATTTATTTTGAATCAATAGAACAAAATTTGATTTATTAGTAAGCTTTAGTTTACTAAAAATAATTTTAGTTTGATTTATGCTTGAATTGTGATTGGAATCATGGACTTAGGGACTTGGTGGTTAGGTTTGGGTTGTGCAGTGATATAAGGATGGAAATTGTGGTAAAACCGCTAACAAATGGACAAGAAATCAAGTTGAATGGTAATCACACATATTATGTTCATATAAATTTAACAAAGAGTAAAAATGATTAATAACTTGAAATTTTTCGAAGTCGAGACCTTAGATCAGTCCTAATATGTTAATTAGGGCTTAGTTGTGAAGAAAGTTGGGTTAAATCAAGTTACAACGAGTTTTGGATGTAAAATGAAAAGTTGGAAATTAGTGTGAACGTTCATTTTTGACTCATTATTTTGCCAGCTTAATGATCTCGGATTGGGGGAGTTATATTTTTTTAAAAACAATCTCATATGATACGTAAAACATATCCAAAATTGGAATCAATCTGCTTAACGAGCAATGCGTAAGAAAATTGCAAAGTGGCTGATTTGATAAATCAAGCAATGAGAGCTTTAAGCTAACACAAATTTGGCGCATACGCCATCCGCAGACCGTTGTTGTCATACGTTCTTGTAGGTTCTTTGGTTTCTGCATTGTACATCTTGATTTTTGAGACTTGTTTTGATTTGTTTCTGTGATTTGTTTTTGCGGTTAGATTTTTTCTAAAAATACTATGCCATGAGGTCTATAGCATACCAAGATTTTGATGTTATCCAATTTATGGGTTTAGAATTAAAAATAGGTGAGCAGGCATGTCAGAACAAAATTTTGGGTGATGCCGAACGTAGCCATGATGGGTTGTTTTGACATTCGTCGTTCTAAATCGCGTTTGGGCTAGATTTTAAGCAATGTTAAGTCTAATAAAGTCTAAAAAGAGAAGTTTTGATGTTATGTGATAATTTATGCCATGGAACCTCCTTTCGATCATAAATAATGCAATAAAAATATAATATAAATATGATTTTTCATATTTAAGCGAATGTAAGCCAAATATAGTATGTAAAATGGTTTTGTGATAAAACAAAAAGTATGGAACCATTAAAAAGGTGTAACGATCATAATAATGATGTAATGAAAATTTTTGGAGTTCAAAATAAAGTTTTGAGCTGAGATTTATGTAGCGGAGTATATATATACTTACTATATAATACGAAAAGAAAATGCGAGTTATTAGCCAAATGAAAGATGAAGTTAATGTGCGAAGCGGGATAAAATATTTATTTATGAGGCAATGGTCCGAGTTGACTCATGATCAAATAAAAAGAGATAAAGATTATTTAAATCAAAGAAATAGTATAGTAAACTGAGTTTTACTATAAAAGCTATATAATATCTATTTAAATCCAAAATTTGAGAGTAAAGGCAAAAGATATTCCTAAAATGGAATTTTTATCCGAATTATATAATGACAAATATGAGCAAGTGCACACGGTCAATATAGTAATAAAGAAGTAAGAAGTGTATTGAACCCACAGGGAACAATTACTAACAATTAATCTAATTACCATATTTTTATGAATTCAAATTCACTTAAACAGTTAATTCAATTGTTTTGTGAAAATTATTTTAATTAAGAACAAATAAAAAGAAAACTAAATTACCTAACAATTATTGATCACCGGATGATAAAGACATAGGAATACAATTTCTCCAATTGCTCAACAATAATCTCCTTAGCTTATCCCCACTTGATTATTCCAACAAGTTGCCAACTAGGATTGTCTATCAATTTATTAACATCTTTCAATGACTAATAAAAAGAACTATTTCAGTTATTTTGCTACTTTCGTGCAAGATACTTAAAATAGATTCATTAAGCACCAAATCCTAACAAAGTTACACATGACATACAAATACTATTATATCATACACTGTTATCATGTTATCCTAAAAAGAATCTACAAATTCATGCATTATTATATTCAGATCTAATCTAAGATTTCCTATTTTAATTCCATCAAAGATATCAAATTAATTGCTAGCTAGAAAATTTATAGATTAAGCACAAAATATAATAATCAACTTAATAGGATCATCAAGTGAAAATAATGATAATTGAATTAGAGCTTTGCGAAAGATTCCATTGTACTCCTAATTGAGAAATTAGTTCATCATCATAATAGAAACAAGAAGGTTAAAACTAAATAGAATCCCAAGAATAAATAAATTAAGAGAAAAGAAGAAAACTATGTTGAGGATCTCCAATCTCTGTCTTGATGTGCTCTCCAAGCAAATCTGCAAGTCTCCAATAGATGTGGCTCTCAATAAATTATAGTCAAAAGTCTAATTCTACTCCTGCTCATACTCTAAATTGTATTATTCTCTAGGTTGTATCTCTCCCCAAATCCAAGTTATAATCAACTATTTATAGCTCCAAAAGAAACCCTAGTACATAAGGTAAGTAGAACTCCTCTTCTGAATCAACTTTAGACAAAAAGGAAATAAAATATGTTGAAGATCTCTGTTAAGATAAAAAGGAAATAAAATTTGTTGAAGATCTCTATCTGGCACCCCCTGCGCTTGATTCCTTCTTTATCTAGCGCACCTCGCGCTATTGGTGCAGAACTTTTAAATCTTCTGGCGCGGCCCGTGCTAATACCAGTACACAAGCAGCGTGGCCTTCCTACTCTGCCAGTTTTCCCAATTTATTCAGTTCTTCTCCCTTTTCATCTTTTAATCCCATCCATGCTCCTTTCCTGAAAAGTGACACAAAATAAAAAAAGTAACAAGGAAAATTACCAACAATACCCAATTCATAGGCTTTCAACCCACTCATCAAATACCCCTAAACTTGAACCATTGCTTGTCCCTAAGCAATCTTAACATAACTTAGATTGACACAAGCACAACACAATGAATGCAACTAACAATTGAGCAAGAACCACAGTAGTAAATAATGAAAATGCCTCAGCGATAAACACTTAGCTTATAGTCAACCCCACATCATGTACAATCATAACCTCTTACATCCTCACCTCATTAACACCACTCTAGCCCTTTTTGCGCGTGTGTGTCAAATATTATATCAACAGTTTCAAAGTCATTTATGTGATCAATTTCATGTACACACTCACCCTTCTCACATATATTCAACTGAGCATGGCATCCACATAAAGAATAGGGAAATCAAGCTTTAAATCAAAAAAAATATAAGACATTAAATACTCATCCTTTGTGGGTGCATTTTATGCTCCATCCCACCGATTATTTTTCGTCTGACTTGTGCAATGTCTAACCCCCTTAGGCTTTTCAAAGTTACCCGTATAACAGACTTTCGACCAATGACTCCTAAACCAGATAGCTAACCCAATTTTTATAGGTTATTAAAATAGGAATTTAATAATTAAAATTCTTATTATGAGATGTTTTGAGTTTGAGTATTTATATATATGTGCTATATATTTTTTCATTTTGTAATATGTGATCTGATTGTGTGATGAGAAATATATATTCATATATTGGGAAAGTGAGGTTTAATAGTTAATTTAACTATTGAAGAAATTAAATGAATTTGTTATGAAAAGAAAATTAACTTGAATAAGATTAGTAAATTAAATAAATATTTTGGTTGATTTATTTGTTAAATAAATTAAATTCATGGATGTTGTTATGGAGTAATTTTATTAAAGTGTCTAAATGATAATTTAATTATAAATTTAAATTAGAGAATTATTAAATTAAAAATTAATAAATAAAAGAATAATATAATTAAAGGATAATTAAATTAGAAGATTAGTATTTATTAAATAAATATTGAGAATTATATTGGTTAAATAAATATTATAAGGTTAAATAATGATTGTGATTTAAATTGAATAAATGTGACAATTGAACTATATTATATAAGTAATATAAAAATAAACTAAAATGAGATTTTAAGAGGATTGCCAAACATGGCCTTGTGGCCTTTGGCATATTATAACTGATAAAGCCTTTTTGGTTTTTAACGTATTATATCAGTTAGTGTATACGTATAATCCTAAGGCTAAAGCTAGAAGAGAAACACAGAGAGTTTAGGGAGAGCTTGGTGAGGAAGGAGAAGTTGTTGTCACCATCTCTTGCTAGCATACAACTAGGGTTTGAAGGTATAACCTACTCTAATTTTAACTCTTGTTTTTGAAATTGCTATTAATAATTATGTTGGATTGATACATATACATGTTGGTAGGGTTTATAATCTTTCAATCATTATATATAAGGGTTGTTTGAGTATCAAACACATGAAATTGGGTTTGTAGGAAGAAAAAATAAATGACATTGTTTATGTTTGAAAATGGCTTTAGAAAGTACAAAATTTCATGTCCTATATGTGCTATAATCTGCAAATTGGTGTTGGATTATGTTAGTACGTTAAGAAACGAAAACGGTATAGTTTGAATCATGTCAATTGGTTAAGAAACGAAGTCGTGGCGATTGAATTCGCTAAATGTGTTTAAAACATGAAATAGTGTATGAACATGTGTTTTGGGTCAAATTTTAGGTTGGTTAATGTTTTTATAAACTGTTATAATTCTAGTATGTTGTAGTTCTATGAATTACGAATCCATAGAATCAAAAATGGACTAATTTGGATGTGTATAACTCAAGTTATGAAGATTAGTAGGAGAAAAAGGTCAAAAATCGCATGAACAAAGAACCTTGAGTCCGTTTACGCTAATTGAGCGCATTGCTACTTGTGCTCCTAAGTCATTTGGGGACAAGCTTCCTTTAGGGCACATAACGCTTTTGCCCAAGGCTAAGGCTAAATTAAGCGCAAGCATTACCCAAAGTGTGTCAGTGTGACTTTGCTTTGACCTATTTTAGTAAAAAATAGGCATAACGTTTTCATACAAACTCCGATTGAGGTGATTCAAGATGATCCGAAACGAGGAAGAATAAACCTACAACTTTTATTCTTTAAGGTTTTCAATTTGAGGTCGGGAACAGTAGTCAAAATGGTCATCTTTGTGACTGATGCGTATTCGGAGGCAATCGGAGGGCGTCGGTCATGCACATACACAAGTATAGTGATGTTGACGCTAATAGATGTTGTTCTAAGTTATAGAACATGAATATTATGAAGTATAATGATGCTTAACATTAATAAATGATATATTAGATAAGTTGAATATGCATACCAAGCACACACAAGAGAGACAAATTGGGCGTATGACGAATAAACGTCGAAACGCCGTGATAAGTGATAATGAGCGTAAAAAGTGTTTTAAGTCAATTGAAATGAACATTATAAGGTATGAAATGGGTTTAATATAAAACCAATAATGATTTCTAGCAAGACTTAAACACAGAATGAACTTCGAATATGAAATATAGTGAGCTATAAGTTGAAAGTTAACACAATCAAACTGAACATTGTGTATTTATGATTGGGAAGGTTATGAGATGTAGAGTAAAGTTTACATTAAAACTACTATGCATTTTTATGTGACTAATAGTTAATATGAATGATTATATAATTGTGTAGGGCATGTGAAGTGCAGATATCTGTAAGCTGTTAAACGTTTATTGGTAAACAACGATCAAGGCAAGTCTTTCAGTTCCTATTTGCTATGTGAATTTGATTGTTTTAAATCTTTGCTGAAAAGAGCATGATGTTTTATATATATGTTGAATGTATGAAATGTTAAAGTCAACTTATGACTACGTTGATTGAATAAAGCATCTTTGATTGAGTAAGGAACTCAATCTTTATACTTGTTATATGAACTATAAAATGTATGTTATGTTAGTCCAATGTTTATGAGATATATGTTGAGCATGTTATTATGTGCTACGTGATGCATGAAAACTTTTAGATTTTGCTGGGCTGTCGAGCTCAACCTTGCAAATAACCATTTTTGCGGGTTAAGGATCAAGGTAACACTATGTGCTACTTGAATGACGTGGATCATAAATAATACACGAAGATTAATATTTTAGCTAAAGTTGTTATTTCTTTAAACCATGATTAAGATTCATGAGATGTACTAAATGTTTTATGATGTATAGTTTTATGTTGAGTTGTAAAGTTAAAGTTTGAGTTATCCGATATGTAAAGGTTATCGAGATTGAAATGTAAAATTTGATATAATAATTGATGAAGTGAATCATGGATTATATATGATTCAAAGACATGTAGATGATAAAGGTTTTGATTCGTGGAATTAAAGTAAAAGGATAGAAAAGTTTAAATTATTCCGCATTTTATAAAGTTTAACATCGAATAAGGATGTAAAATTAGAAGGTAGATGTGTTATTAACGACCGAAGTTGAGAATTATATTGTATGAATTTTGGGGTCGTTACAGTTGGTATCAAAGCTGTAGGTTATAAACCTTAGGTAGGAGTACCATAGGCTATAACCTTAGGAAAGGAATGCGAAGATAATGAAAGAATAAGCTCAAGTGGAGTTTGAATAATAAGAAGTAATTTAAGAAATTTTTAAAGAAGGGATTAAAACATGCGTGAGAGGATTCAAAGAAGAATCTCGCAGAGTTATAAGGAATATGAATGTGGGGTTACCCAACTCCAATAATAAGAATGTAAGGTGATAATAAATATGTCTATAAGAAGAAATGATAAAGAAGATAAGAATAAAAAGTTATATTTAAGTATGGTACAATTGTACTCTTTAATAGTTGATGTATGGTATCTGGGCTAAACGATTCCTTCATAGAAGCGGAGGTATATACGAACTAGCAACTCGAAACCTAGTTTGTTGGTTGTTTGTGGGAAACCACTCAGTGTACCATATTGAAACTATTAGAGACTCGATGTGTACCAAGTATAGAAAGTGGATACGTATGATGAAAATGTGGAACTTAAATGAAATGTTGAGCAATGTAAATGAAGTTAGAAATTCTTAAAGAATAATTGTTATATAAACAAGAAATTCAAAGAAGAATCTTGAAGATAAAAAAATGGCAATAGCTATATAACTTAATAATAATGTAAATAAATGATGAAAAAGGAAAGAAAGAGGATCGTAAAACAAAACCGATCACGAGCTAAGAAAAGAATTTTAAGGAGATGAATATAGAATAAGATCATGATGTGATCTATTTAAGTTATAAAGAAAGATGGTTTGTAATGTTTGAATAATTATAGCTTGATGCTATGAAGATGATGTACTATGATATAGTATGAGATAACTCACGAGGAGTTATATATGATGTGATACGAGGAATTCGTATCGAGCAAAGAGCAAGTTAAGAGTAAGATAGAGTTAGGTGGGATTTCAATTGAGGACTCATGTGATGGTTGAGTTGTACAAATCTTTGTATGGGCGAGGGTTTTGTGCTTGCACTCAGTTTATCACATTGATAATCATTGGAATGTTGGTGTCGCGCTATCAATGTATATGTGGTGAAAAGGTGATTCTTTTCTCATGTGTATGTTTGATAGTTAGAAACTATTAAGATTAGTCAGATATTATTAGGATTAGGTGCGGTTCTTAAAACTAATGCATATGGTAAGTTCGTGACTCACAATAATATGGTATGTTTTGAACCCCTCAGCGAATGGACGCCTATGGTCTGACTAGGATAAGTTCTTAAACTCATATTATTGTGGCAAGTTCCTGAATTTCCAATGTGCAGTAAGTTTGATGAACTATATTGGGGTATAGATAAGTTATGAATGAAGAATTGAGAATTATGGGAATATATAGAATTATTAAGCAATGGATCAGTATAGAAAGTGGAGACATAGGTTTTCCAAATCTTCTAGCTTTGCTAGATTTTTGAAATTTATTGACTTCGTGCCAATGGTTATACTTTTGATTTTTGGAAAAAAAAATGTTGGGTCACACTAGTGAACCAAAGAATTTTTAAAAATAGTGTTATTATTCGTATGTCTATGCTAATTGCTTTGGCTAGACAAAAATGATTTGAAATATATCAAAATATATATTTTTTTATATATATAATGCATCATGGAACCTAGTGCGAGAGATAATAAAAGCGATGGAGTCATCAATGCAATTATTACTTAGTGTTGGATGTGATCTAAGGATCGTCAGCCCACTATGGTATGATGTAGTATGATAAAATCACCAAATGACGGAATCCTCAAACGGACTGTAAATATAGTATGGTATCATGACGTCATAAAAATATTTTTGAGATTTCTTTAAGATATGAGAATATATATATATATATATATATTTCGATTGATGTCCGATTGATGTAAAAGTCTATGCTATTTGATTCACTTTGAACGAATATTGAAAGATGTTCATGAAATTCAAGCGTTTCTTGAGAAGTTATGCCAAACCAAATTGTTTTGGTGCGGATTCGAGATGTTGAAAAGTCGAGGTGAACAACCCCGTAAAAGGGGACATGTTATCGGAGACAATGGTTTGAAAAGTAACGCATATAGTCGTTACGATGTTAAGATGTAATATGTTGTGCACGCGTAGGGTACGATATAGTGATCACCTAGAGTACTTGCAGAGAGTGTGTTTCGATTTGTGTGATTGCTAAACATTACGTTAAAGATGGTTTATGGTGGTGATGCATTGTTTAAACAACTTAGAGAAGAGTTCAAGGTCCGTATAGTCTTATGATGACTATTAAAGTTTCAAGTCGAGATATTTGATAACCTAGGGACGTAGTTCAAGGTCTTATGACCCCTCAACATGATTTGGAATCTTTTAAATTCACTCATTATTCATATCGCTTCCAAATTATTGAGCAATTGTGGAAGATTCTTGTTATTCTAAAAGGTGAAAAGTGGAAAGGATGAGAAAATTAAGCAAAACATAATAATTTCAAGAAAGAATGAAATTCCTGAGAAAGAGAGAAAATGTGAAACTCTTAAAAGAGGAAGAGGTGAGAAATATGATGATCTTAGAAAGATCTTTAGAGAAAGAATTTGGTTGCAGAACCCAATGAATGAATAAAATATTAACATAAAATCTATTTTGATAGATTGAATGAATGAAGATTAATAAATAAAATTTTTGAGGACGAAATTCTTAGAAGAATGGGTGAATGTAATATCCCGAGTGTTTATGATAACTATGATAATAACGATCCTTAGAAAAGAAATGAATGGGTTAAAGAATATATAATACTCAAATATAATTGAGTTCAAGTAAAGGTTATGAAATAAAACTTACAAGAATTTATTATCAAGAATGGTGAGAGTAGAAAATATAAAACCTATATTAAGGTAATGTGTTGAAGTTATTCAACGATAAATTTTGAAAAGAGATTTGATGAAAACCCAGTAAGGTAGGGTTTGATGATTCCGAGGACGGAATCCTTATAAGGAGGGAAGGATGTGACAACCCGAATTTTTATAAATTATTAAAATAGAATTTAATAATTAAAATTCTTATTATGAGATGTTTTGAGTTTGAGTATTTATATATATGTGCTATATATTTTGAAATATGTGATCTGGTGTGAAGAAAAATATATATATATATATTGGAAAGTGTGAGGTTTAATAGTTAATTTAACTATTGAAGAAATTAAATGAATTTGTTATGAAAAGAAAATTAATCAATAAGATTAGTAAATTAAATAAATATTTTGGTTGATTTATTTGTTAAATAAATTAAATTCATGGATGTTGTTATGGAGTAATTTTATTAAAGTGTGTTTGATGATAATTTAATTAGAGACTAATTAAATTATAGAATTATTAAATTAAAAGAATAATATAATTAAAGGGATAATTAAATTAGAAGATTAGTATTTATTAAATAAATATTGAGAATTATATTGGTTAAATAAATATTATAAGGTTAAATAATGATTGTGATTTAAATTGAATAAATGTGACAATTGAACTATATTATATAAGTAATATAAAAATAAACTAAAATGAGATTTTAAGAGGATTGCCAAACATGGCCTTGTGGCCTTTGGCATATTATAACTGATAAAGCCTTTTTGGTTTTTAACGTATTATATCAGTTAGTGTATACGATAATCCTAAGGCTAAAGCTAGAAGAAAAAACAGAGGGAGAGTTTAGGGAGAGCTTGGTGAGGAAGGAGAAGTTGTTGTCACCATCTCTCTAGCAATTCTCTAGCATACAACTAGGGTTTGAAGGTATAACCTACTCTAATTTTAACTCTTGTTTTTGAAATTTCTATTAATAATTATGTTGGATTGATACATATACATGTTGGTAGGGTTTATAATCTGTCAATCATTATATATAAGGATTGTTTGAGTATCAAACACATGAAATTGGGTTTGTAGGAAGAAAAAATAAATAACATTGTTTATGTATGAAATTGGCTTTAGAAAGTACAAAATTTCATGTCCTATATGTGCTATAATCTGCAAATTGATGTTGGATTATGTTAGTATGTTAAAAAACAAAAACAACGTAGTTTGAATCATGTCAATTGGTTAAGAAAACGAAGTCGTGGCGATTGAATTCGCTAAATGTGTTTAAAACATGAAATAGTGTATGAACATGTGTTTTGGGTCAAATTTTAGGTTGGTTAATGTTTTTATAAACAATTTATAATTCTAGTATGTTGTAGTTCTATGAATTACTAATCCATAGAATCAAAAACGGACTAATTTGGATGTATATAACTCAAGTTATGAAGATTAAGTAGGAGAAAAAAGGTCAAAAATCATGAAAACAAGAACTTCAGTGTCAGTTTTACGCTAACAGTAGCAATGCTATCTTTGTGTCCCTAAGTCATTTGGGGTGTAGTCATACCTGAGAGGCAGCAATTGTCTCTGTGCCCAAGGCTAAATTAGGTGCAATTACACCCAAAGTGTGTCAGGTGTGACTACTTTGACCTATTTTAGTAAAATAGGCATAACGTTTTCATACGAACTCCGATTGAGGTGATTCAAGATGATCCGGAATGAGGACGAATAGACCTACAACTTTTATTCTTTAAGGTTTTTCAATTTGAGGTAGGGAACAGTAATCAAAATGGTCATCTTTGTGACTGATGCGTATTCGGAGGCAATCGGAGGCGTCGGACATGCACATACACAAGTATAGTGATGTCGATTTATAATAGATGTTGTTCTAAGGTATAGAACATGAATATTATGAAGTATAATGATGCTTAACATTAATAAATGATATATTAAATAAGTTGAATACGCATACCAAACACACACAAGAGAGATAAATTGGGTGTATGACTAATAAACGTCGAAACGCCGTGATAAGTGATAATGAATGTAAAAAGTGTATTAAATCAAATGAAATGAACATTATAAGGTATGAAATGGGTTTAATATAAAACCAATAATGATTTCTAGCATGACTTAAACACGTGAATGAACTTCGAATATGAAATATAGTGAGCTATAAGTTGAAAGTTAACACAATCAAACTGAACATTGTGTATTTATGATAGGGAAGGTTATGAGATGTAGAGTAAAGTTTATATTAAAACTACTATGTGTTGTTATGTGACTAATAGTTAATATGAATGATTATATAATTGTGTAGGGCACGTGAAGTGCAGATATCTGTAAGATGTTAAACGTTTATTGGTAAACAACGATCAAGGCAAGTCTTTCAGTTCCTATTTGCTATGTGAATTTGATTGTTTTAAATCTTTGTTGAAAATCTTTTTTGCAAAGAGCATGATGTGTTATATATATGTTGAATGTATGAAATGTTAAGGTCAACTTATGACTACGTTGCTTGAGTAAAGCATGTTGATTGAGTAAGTGACTCAATCTTTATACTTGTTATATGAACTGTAAGATGTATGTTATGTTAGTCCAATGTTTATGAGATATATGTTGAGCATGTTATTATGTGCTATGTGATGCATGAAAACTTTAGATTTTGTGGTTTTGTCGAGCTCAACCTTGCAAATAATCATTTTTGCAGTTAAGGATTGAGGTAACACTATGTGCTACTTGAATGACGTGGATCAAATAATACACACGAGATTAATATTTTAGCTAAAGTTGTTATTTTTTAATACCGTGATTAAGATTCATGAGATGTACTAAATGTTTTATGATGTGTAGTTTTATGTTGAGTTGGAAGGCTAAAGTTAGAGTTATTTGATATGTAAAGGTTATCGAATTGAAATATAAAATTTTATATAATAACTGTGATGAAGTTAATCATGGATTATATATGATTCAAAGACATATAGATGATAAAGGTTTTGATTCAGGGAATTAAAGTAAAAGGATAGAAAAGTTTAAATTATTTCGCATTTTATAAAATTTAACATCGAATAAGGATGTAAAATTAGAAGGTTGATGTGTTATTAACGAACGAAGTTGAGAATTATATTATATGAATTTTGGGGTCGGTTGTTATTGAATAATTTTTTTCAATCTGCACAGTTCACCTCAGTCATATCATAGAATTCCACACCAAAACAATTTGGTTCAGTAAAATTTTCAAAGAACGCTTAGAGTTTTAATAAACGTTGGTCTAGCCAAATCGAATAACTTAGACTAATATCGATAATCAATTTCAAACGAAATATTATGGTATAGCCAAACCCCGTTGGCAAATTAAAATTTTGAAAATAGTTTGAAAATGACGTTATGATGCCGTACTGTATTAACAGCTTGTTTGAGGATGCCGTTGTGAGGCCCCAAAACAGGTATACATCACCCATCTTGAGTCGCCAAATACATGGTACACAATTCAAATACAACTTAATTATACAACAGTCGTGTAAAATACGACAAAACATAATCTAAGAGTTTTAATAAGAATATTGTCATCTAGACAATATCCACACTCAATGGAGTCCTCATTACATTTATTGTCACACTATTTAACGAAATAGTGAGGACTACTAACGCTTATTATCTCGGACCCGTCACTCCGGTTCCCGACTAGTCCCGCCACGCTTCTCATTTCTGAAGAGAAACGGTGAAAGAAAGGGTGAGCTCAACTAGCCCAATAAGAAATATTATGACTATGATAATGCAGAATAAATTATCATTAGCCTTCAACATTGTTAAACTGATAAAATATAATAGACAACAAGTTTAACTGCAGCGGAACAAGCAATCCATTAGAAGAGTCAAGTAGAGCATAAAATCTACCATCTTCTATGATTTAAAAAGTTTTTCGTCAACTTTATCGCTGAGACTCAGCTTAATAAACAAAATAGAATCATCCATGCATCACAACCAATGATATTCATGTAATCATCAATGGTCATGACTATACCGAATAATCCCTGGTCATAATCACACCAATAACTGTCAATCAATGAACTACAGGCCAATGAGGACTTTTACCACATCATTCGTCACATTATGGTCATGATTATACCGAATAATCCCTGGTCATAAACATACCAAGTCCATCTATGCACGTAAGCCAAAGATGACTTTAGTCACAATATAAGCATGATGATGATGGCAATGACATAATAATTCAATAAAACAAGTTCAAGGATAAATTCTAAAGATTTATAATTTAATTTATCCAGAAATCAATAACGTCCAAATTGTCAACATGATACTGCTTTGTAGAGTAAAATTTAAGAATGCTCAGAAGAATATTTTCATGAAAAGATACTGGATGAAGCACAAATATCTAGGATATTCTACTAATTTCATGGAGTATAGAAGCCAAAGCTTTAACCAACTTAGTATAATAGAATATATGAAACTGCAAATGGATTTTCGCCCGCCATGCGGTGATCCACGTAGACAGATCATTTCCACAATTTAATAAGGAATAAATACAAAGGTTCATTCACCATGCATGCGGTAATCCACATAGATAGGTTATTCCAACATAATAATAAAGAATGGAATAGCAGAAGAATTCACCATGCATGCGATAGACCGCACAGAAAAATTATTCCCAATAGAATAATAAAGAATAGAACCAGGTCATGCGTAATCCGCACAGACAGGATATTCCAATAGAATAATAAAGAATTGAACCAGGTCATGCATAATGCGCACAGAAAGGATATTCCAACAGAATAATAAAGAATGGAATACAATAAAATTCACCGGGGCATGCGATGATCAAATGCAGATGAGTTATTCCAACAATGAATAATAAAGAATGGAATAATGAAGGAATTTCACCATGTATGCGGTATTAGATGACAAAAGTTATTCCAACATAATAATAAAGAATGGAATAACAACCCTTACGAGTATTCAAAGAAAATAACTCTCTACATGAATACGAAAGAATAATAACCTTAGAAAAAACTGGATATTGGAATAATGAGGTAGCAGACTTCTCTTCATCTTTCTCTCTATAATTTCTCTCTATAATAATTACTCTATAGCTTTTGTGAACTGGTGAGAAATGAAGGAAGAATGAGCTTCTATTTATAGGAAAATATAGTTTCGATAATTGCACGTTTTGGGGCTCAAAATATTACAATATAATACCTTCCTCTTTTTCTTTATTTTTAATTTAGTCCTGCGAGTATTATCAAACTTGCACCACCTCCCCTAATAGTAAATAATGTGAATCAATAGTTCAATCATGTGAATCAATAGTTATAATCATGTGAAAATACGAATTATAGTATAGTACCTCCATCTATACCTCCATTTTTAACTTAGTCATGCAAGTATTATCAATCTTTCACCAACTCCTCTAATAGTACAAGAATGTGAATCAATAGTACACATATGTGAACAAATAGTTATAATCATGTGAATTAATAGAAATTAATTTCTCATTTATCCGATTAATTACCCGACTGGTCAGTATAACTTCCATACATCAATTAATATCGAAATAAATGTCGATTTCCACTAACACTAATAATTCCAACACAATGGAACTATTAATTTCATCTTTAATCAACACAAACTTATTCATCATTAATATTATAACTCACAATATTTAACAACCAGGTCATTCCTAGGAAAGAGGGGGCTTTCCGATAAGGATTTCTCCTTATTGGCGCGCAATTAGATAACCAAACCTCTCCTTGACAGAACTTTTAGACATTGTAAATATTGCAATTTAATAATATGAATAACTTCATCGTCTCAATTTTTGATTTAATAATATAACATATTATGCAGATGATACTGTGACAATAATTGAATCAATAATATGAGAGATATGATGCTGCAAAATTTGGGGTCCACCAATGATTGTGCCGTCGTACGAATATTTCCTGTTAAAACGAATATTCCCTGACCAATCGAATATTATATAACCACTTGCTTACTTTGCAAAATTTGTAAATATTACCCACAACTATAACATTATATCAAATCCACACCATAATATTCAAAAATATATTTCTAGAAAATTATTCTTTATTCATAAAAGTTGGGGTCTTACAACCTCCCCTTCTTATGAAATTTCGTCCTTGAAATTAGGGTACGTACCTGGTATATCAAAGAGGTGAGGATATCTTGACTTTATCTCAGATTCTAACTCCCAAGTCATTTCTTCCACATCGTGGTTTCTCCACTAAACTTTGACTTGAGGTATAACCTTGGAGCGTAGAATATGATCCTTCTTATCCAAGATTTTAACAGGTACCTCTTCATATGTTAAATCTTCCTCTGTCTCGTCTGGTTCTAATTCAATAATGTGGTTCAGGTCTTTCACATATTTACGTAACATAGATATGTGAAAAGCGTTATGAACATTCGAGACATACTTAAGCGATAAGGCGAGTCATAAGCGGCGATTCTTACTCGTTCAAGAAGTATAAATGGGCCAATGAATCGAGGATTGAGCTTTCCTCTCTTTCCAAATCTCGTAACTCCTTTCCATGGAGCAACACGTAACAACACATGATCTCCAATATTGAATTCCACGTCCTTTCGATGAAGATCAGCATAACTCTTTTGTCGATCTTGTGAGGTTTTTATACGTTGTCAGAACATTTGAATCTTTTCCATAGTCATACGTTCTAGCTCTGGTCCCAACAACGTTGCTTCACCCACCTCATCCCAGCATACGGGAGAACGACACTTTCTTCCATACAACGCCTCAAATGGAGCCATGCCAATACTTGCTTGATAACTATTATTGTAGGAAAACTCCACCAATGGTAAGAACTTGTCCTAACTTCCCTTGAAGTCAAGGACACAGAGACTTAATAAATCTTCAAGAGTTTGAATAGTCCTTTCTTACTGCCCATCCGTTTGAGGATGATATGCCGAACTCAATCGTAAATTCGTGCCCATAGCTTTTTGCAAACTAACCCAAAATCTTGAAGTGAATCTTGGGTATCAATCAAAAAATATGGATACTGGCATACCATGCAATCTTACAATTTTGTTTATGTACATACTAGCAAGACGTTCAAGTGTATAAGTTTCTCATATCGGTAAGAAATGAGCAGACTTGGTCAATCTATCAACAATGACCCAAATCGCATCTATGCCTTGAGAAACCTTGGGAAGACTAGTAACGAAATCCATGGTAATGTGCTCCCACTTCCATTCTGGAACTTCAAGTGGTTGCAATGGACCTTTTGGCACTTGATGCTCCGCTCTGACTCGTTGACAAGTTAGACACCTTGAGATAAACCCCGCTATCTCTCTCTTCATATTGTTCCACCAAAATGTATGTCGAAGATCACGATACATTTTGGTACTCCCAGGATGGATTGCAAATGTTGTGTTGTGTGCCTCCATCATGATTTTATACTTTAAGTCAGAATCGTTAGGAACACAAAGTCTGGAGTTGACTCGAAGTATTCCTTCTTCATCGATTCTTGCTTCCGGAATATCACCTTCTTGTACTTTCTTCCTCATACGTATCAGCTCCAGGTCTGTAGCTTGAGCAGCTTTAACTTTATCGATTAAATTCGGTTCAACTCGCATATTCGCCATCATAACATGGGTCCTTTGAGTCTTTAACTCTATTTCCATCCTTTGTAAGTTATATAAAATGGGCCTTTGTATTGACAATATCGCACTCATACCCGCATATGATCTTCTACTCAATGCTTCGGCTACCACGTTCGCTTTTCCAGGATGGTATTGGATGGTATGATCATAATCTTTCATTAGCTCAAGCCATCGTCGTTGCCGCATGTTGAGTGAAGAAATATTTGAGGCTTTTATGATCCGTATAAATCTCCACCTTCTCTCCATATAGGTAATGCCTCCAAATCTTAAGCGCAAAAACGACTGCTGCCAACTCTAGATCATGAGTCGAATAATTCCTCTCATATTCTTTGAGTTATCGAGAGGCATAGGCTATGACTTTCCCATGTTGCATGAGAACACATCCTAACCCTTTGCTTGAAGCATCACTGTATAAGATGACAAATCCCTCTAATCCAGATGGTATTGTCAGAACAGGTGCTGAAATGAGTCTCCTCTTGAGTTCTTGAATACTCTTTTCACATTCCTTGCTCCAACCGAACTTTGTATCTTTTTGAGTCAGCTGAGTTAATCGAATAGCGATTCGAGAAAACCCTTCTACAAATCTCTGATAATAACCAGCTAAGCTAAGAAAGCTACGTACTTCGGTCATTGACTTAGGTTGCTCCCAGCTTTGAATTGCTTCAATCTTTCTTAAGGTCAATGGATATTCCATGATTTGATATCACGTGCCCAAGGAATGCAACTTCCTCAAGCCAGAACTCAAATTTCTTTAACTTGGCATACAGCTTGTTTTCACGAAGCTTTTGAAGTATCAGCCTCAAGAGTTGCTCATGATCTTCATGGGTTTTGGAGTATATGAGGATGTCATCAATAAAGACGACCATAAAGTGATCCAAATATTTCTTGAATACTCGGTACATCATGTCCATGAAGGCAGAAGGAGCATTAGTCAATCCAAAAGACATGACTATGAATTCATAATGCCTGCATCAGAGTTTAAAGCGCCTTTGGAATGTCATCAGTTTTAATCTTGAACAGATGATATCCGAAACGAAGATCAATCTTTGAAAAGAATTTGGCTCTTTGCAACTGGTCAAACAGGTCATCACTGCGAGGCAATGGGTACCTATTTTGGATGGTGACATGATTCAACTCCCGATAATCAATACAAAGTCACATACTTCCATCTTTCTTCTTCACAAATAGAACAGGAGCACCCCAAGGAGACATACTAGGATGAATGAAACCGATGTCTAATAATTCCTGTAGTTGGGTTTTTAACTCCTGATGTTCAATAGGAGCCATTCGATATGGGGCTTTGGAAATGGGTTTTGTACCGGATTCAAGGTCGATACAAAATTCAATTTCACGCTCTGAGGGTAGGCCAGGAAGTTCTTCAAGGAATACGTCAGGAAATTTATTAACAATAGAAATATCATTCAAATTTGACGTATTTTTGTTTAAATCTATGACATGGGCTAAGAAAGCTTAACATCCATTTTTCAATAAACGAATAGCTTTATGACTTGATATGACAGTGATTGATTTTAGTGGTTTGGTTGCTTGAATTCAAATAATAGGTTGGTTAGGAATATAAAAGCTAACACCCTTATGAAAATAATCGATTTTGGCATGATGAGTAGTTAACCAATCAATCCCTAAAATCACATCAAATGCAAGTATTTTCAAGGAAATAAGATCGATAGGTAACGTGCAGTTACCGATTTGAATCATTATAAACAGTGGATGTAATGAAGGTTTCTCCCAACGGAGTTTCAACAGATAAGTCAAAGTCTAATTTCTCCGAAGTCAAATTTAAACGTTGAGCGCAAGTAGGAGAAATAAAAGAATGGGTAGAACCGGTATCAAATAAAGTATAAACTTCGCTAGAGTTTATAATTAGGTTACCCGTGATCACCTCGTTCAGATTCCTCGCTTTTGGGAGGTTACAACAAACACTCTCCTTGAACTCTTCGGTTTTGTCTTATGCAGGACACCTTTGATGCATCCATCCCAGCTGGACTTGACTTTGGTGCACGACAAAATCGGGCTAGGTGACCTTCTTTTCCACAATTGTAACACGCTTTGGACTGCATCACGCAGTTTAGATTGATATGTCCCTCCCCTCCGCATTTGTAACAAACGATTAGTGGTTGTTCTCCTTCCTTAACAACAGGTGCTGGTGTTGACGTCTTTCCATCATTGTTGAATCTCCTTTTCTTGAAATATCCACTCTTATTGTCATGTATACATCACCCATTTTGTCATGTATACCAACTATGACTCCCCCAAAACAGGTATACATCACCCATCTTGAGTCACCAAATATATGGTACAAAATTGAAATACAACTTAATTATACAACAGTCGTGTAAAATATGACAAAACATAATCTAAGAGTTTTAATAAGAATATTTTCATCTAGACAATATCCACACTCAATGGAGTCCTCATTACATTTATTGTCACACTATTTAACAGAATAGTGAGGACTACTAACGCTATCATCTGGACCATTACTCCGTTCCCCGACTAGTCTCGGCTACGTTCTCATTTCTTGAAGAGAACAGTGAAAGAAAGGGTGAGCTCAACTAGCCCAATAAGAAATATTATGACTATGATAATGCAGAATAAATTATCATTAGCCTTCAACAATGTTAAACTGATAAAATATAATAGACAACAAGTTTAACTGCAGCGGAACAAACAATCCATTAGAAGAGTCAAGTAGAGCATAAAATCTACCATCTTCTATGATTTAAAAAGTTTTTCATCAACTTTATCGCTGAGACTCAGCTTAATAAACAAAATCGAATCATCCATGCATCACAACCAATGATATTCTTGTAATCATCAATGGTCATGACTATACCGAATAATCCCTAGTCATAATCACACCAACAACTGTCCATTAATGAACTACAGGCCAATGAGGACTTTTACCACATCATTCGTCACATTATGGTCATGATTATACCGAATAATCCCTGGTCATAAATATACCAAGTCCATCTATGCACGTAAGCCAAAGATGACTTTAGTCACAATATAAGCATGATGATGATGGCAATGACATAATAATTCAATAAAACAAGTTCAAGGATAAATTCTAAAGATTTATTATTTAATTTATCCAAAAATCAATAACGTCCAAATTATCAACATGATACTGCTTTGTAGAGTAAAATTCAAGAATGCTCAGAAGAATATTTCCATGAAAAGATACTGGATGAAGCACTAATATCCAGGATATTCTACTAATTTCATGGAGTATAGAAGCCAAAGCTTTAACCAAATGAGTATAATAGAATATATAAGCTATCGCAAATGAATTTTTTGCTCGCCAAATGCAGTAATCCACGTGAGATGATCATTTCCATAATTTAATAAGGAATGAATACAAAGGATCATTCACCATGCATGGGGTAATCCACATAGATAGGTTATTCCAATAGAATAATAAAGAATGGAATAAAAGAAGAATTCACCATTCATGCGATAAACCGCACAGACAGGTTATTCCCAAAAGAATAATACAGAATGGAAACAGGTCATGCTTAATCCGCACATACAGAATATTCCAAAAGAATAAAAAGAATGGAACCAGGTCATGCGTAATCCGCACAGACAGGATATTCCAACAGAATAATAAAGAATGGAATACAACAAAATTCACCAAGCATGCGATAGACCACACAAATAGGTTATTCCAACAGAATAATAAAGATTGGAATAACAGAAGAATTTCACCATGTATGCGGTACTTCACATAGACATGTTATTCCAACATAATAATAAAGAATAAAATAACAACCCTTACGAGTATCGAAAGAAAATAACTTTCTTCATGAATACGAAAGAATAATACCCTATACCTTAGAAAAAATTGGATATTGGAATAGTGAGGTAGCAGACTTCTCTTCTTCTTTCTCTCTATAATTTCTCTCTATAATAATTGCTCTATAGCTTTTGTGAATTGGTGAGAAATGAAGGAAGAATGAGCTTCTATTTATAGGAAAATATAGTTTCGATAATTGCACATTTTGGGGCTTGAAATATTACAGTATAATACCTTCCTCTTTTTCTTCATTTTTAATTTAGTCCTGCAAGTATTATCAAACTTGCACCACCTCCCCTAAAAGTAAATAATGTGAATCAATAGTTAAATCATGTGAATCAATAGTTATAATCATGTGAAAATATGAATTACAATTATAATCAATAGAGTTCGACCACGGATATATATATATATATATATATATATATATATATATATATATATATATATATATATATATATATATATATATATATATATATATATATATATAATGAATAAACGCTCTGAGATGTGAATCCAGAGGCTCAACGTGAATAGTTGTGTGTGCAAAAAGTGGAGAAAGCTTTAAGAAATGTAAGAAGTCTTATAGTGGGCTGCCAAGAAGACTTCAAATGGCTTTAATTGAATGAACACTCAGTTTCCACTGGTAAAATATGACAAAGAACGAGCTCACAAGTGTTTAAAATGATAAAGCACTCAATTTATAGTGTATACAGAGAAAAATGGACTTGGCTTCCTCGCCATTTTTCTATGCAAAATGGCCATCCCAAGCCCTCTATTTATAGAGGGGGGAGTTGCAGGTGCACCTGCGGCTTCCCGGGGTGCCCCGGGCTCTGCGGGTTCTGCCGTCTCGAAGTACGTGCATGCATGCAATGCGTTGTCTGCTCAAACCTTCATAAATCCATTATGGGCATCCGATTGAGGTGTATAAGACCTTTTCAAAGTGCTATTGTCGAGAGCTACACAAATGACATGGGATTAGAGGTTGTACGAAGTTGGGAAGATGGGACCATGCCCAGATCTTCAGGTCTTCAAATTCTATTCGGTGTGCTGTCTTGTGTAGTAGTCACTCGGGATTGAAGCTATGGTTCTTGTAGGACACTTATGTGTAGAATGTTTGTTAAAATGTTGTTGAGATGGCACAAATGTGGGATCGAGGTAGAAAAATGATAATTTTCCCCTCACCAGGGTTATCTCTAGTTCTGGGCTGATTTAGTAGTCGTTGCTCTGGGTTATCTCTGAGATTGAGTTGTTGCAAGTGCTGAATTTCCTCAAGGTTGTCTCTAAGGTGTGCTTGATCTCCCGAGGTTATCTCCGAGTTTGGTAATTAAGTGCCCCGGGGTTATCTCCGAGGTTGAAGCTGACTGCTAGGTAGAACAAACATTTCCGGGGTTATCTCCAGAACTGCAACTGCATTCCTCGGGGTTATCTGTGAGGTTGAAACTGAAACTCCCGGGGTTGTCTCTGGGACTAGAACTGGATATCTCGGGGTTTTCTCCAAGATGGAAATGACTTCTACAGTGTTATTTCTGGAATTGGAACTGCATTCTTCGGGGTTATCTCCGAGGTTAAAACTAAAACTCCCAGGGTTGTCTCCGAGACTGGAAATGGATATCTTGGGGTTATCTCGAAGATGGAAAAAATTGAATATTCTGGGGTTGTCTCCGGGATTGAGCTGATTTGACCTCCAAGGTTATCTTTGGAAGACGATTTTGCCCTCCTATAAGGTTAGTAACAGGAATGCAAAATTTCGAGTGTCTACAGATGCCCCTCTTTATCATATTCATGCAATGTAATGGCATGGATAGGATAAGGAATACTAGAGACTTGAAATGTGACAAGATAAACATAATACAATGTACAATAGCATGATGCAAATGTATAATAAATGTGGTTTGTAGGATCGTTTTCCAACGGAATGTGATGATTGTTTGTTCCCACGACTTCTGATGGAACTGGAGTCATCACTGACGACTCTGATGAAATGCTTGGATGTGTGATCCAAAGCTCTCAGGAACTTCCAGGATGTTGACGTTTGGGTTATCACCAAAGTCTTTATTCCTTGGCACATGCTTTCCATTGAAGATATATCTCTCATGTACAAGAGACTCTGGGGAATAGAGCTTTGTTTGCTAAAGATGTATATAACATATTCCATCATCGGTCCTCCCCGATGAGGGTGTTCTTCCCTGGTTTGTATTTCCAGGTCTTTCAAGTGTTCTGTCGGGGTTATGGCCAACAGTCTATATTTGACATGGTTGCCTGATCTTTGCTGAAATGTGCATCAACGGGTACCATCATCGAATCATTTCTGATGCTTCATTGGGTTTAAAAACAAACAGCTGATGATGTCAAGGTTGCTTGACCTTCGTTGAAATGTACATCAACGACTGAAATCATCGGATGGCTTCTAACGCCTCGCTGGATTTAATTGCCAATGGCTGAAATAACGTCAAGGTTGCTTGACCTTCATTGAAATGTACTTCAACGGCTGAGTTGTATGAATTTTCCGCTAGGGAGAAGTGTTTTAGACTTGTGACCCCAAATTAACGGCATCGAACCTTTGTGGGGTATTGCCGAGTGTAGTTTGTAATAGTTGTGATCATCGGTATAGTAAACCCCATGTATGGGTGAATACTAATGAGTGACATGTAGACCCGTAGTTTGGTCTATAAAAACCAGGATTTCAGGCTTTTCCTCTCAATCGCGTAGCATCCTTTTTCCTGATTTGACTTTTTCCACTTATAAGACCTCCTTTGCAACTCAAACTTGACAGAGCCAGATGGGTGGGACCCACCTATGGGAGCCACAAGTACACCCGCGGCCAACTGTGGGTAGTTTTAAATGGTATGTCATCGTACAAGTGTTCTACACTGTCCTGGTAACGTATGCATGTCTTCTTTTCCAGTTTTTATCAGTTGGAAAATGAATTATCATATGAAATACGTCTAAGCACATATTAGTAAATATGCATGCTCATATGACTTGATAAAAATTATTCAACATAGTAAATGTTAGTATTTAACCATGTTGAACATAATGATGTGAAAAAATTTGACTTTGGAAACAGTCAAATTGGCACCTTTTTCGACTATTTCTTATCCTATTTGAGGACAAATGAGCAAAGGTGGTAAAACAAAGTAATCCTGGTAATTAGGCTACCCTTACAGATTATGACTTTGATATATCTATGCATATAGGATGTTTATGACTGTGGGCATGTGTGTTACTGAATGGTCACCTAGTCATGCCTATGTGCATGTGGATAGTCCTGTGTACAAAGGAAACTATGGCAAAAAAATTTCTAAAGTCTAGGCATTGGGTAGTCATGCATTTTTAACTCTACTGTAGGCGTATATTAAAGTAATGCATGCATATAATCATAAAATGTATTGAAAAAGCTCCAGGTTAGAATTTACCACACCCCTTTTGAGGTGATTTGGAGACTTGTGTCCAATTATATGGATCCGGATCAGCCGAGTAGTTCACGTAGGACCACTTCAAGTGTGTGGAGGAGGGCTTCTGACGTGCCTCGACCACGTTCGTTTAGACAGCCTCGTCGTTTAGTGAAGGCGGTGATCTTTCCTATCTGGGTTGATGTACCGGATGTTGAAGACGAGGAGGAGGACGTACCTGTAGCAGCTCCCGCTCCTGTTGTAAGACCCCAAATTTTATGAAATAAAAGTATTCAATTTTCTTATAATTATTATTTTATTTAGTAATGGTTAAATTGATAAAGGTTAAAGTTAAGGGTGATATTTGAAAATTTTGCAAAGTAAGCAAGTTGATATAAAATATTTGTTGTGTCGGGGAATATTCGATTGGTCGGAGAATATTCGTTTTAATAGGGAATATTCGTACGACGACATAATCATTGGTGGACTCCACAATGGAAGTATTGTTAGAGTTAGAAAATGACAGAAATATTTTTTTATAAAAATAACGACGAAAGTGTTACCGTTAAACTGTTGAACTACCTGGTAGTAAAAGTAAAGTAATACGCGTGGTTTCATAGTAACAAACGATATTGATTATTGATGCTTACGTAAGAAGTCACTCAGTTATACTTAATTATTGCTACAGTAATTGTTGCATAATATCTCTCATATTATTGATTCAATTATTATCACAGTATCATCTGCATAATATTTATTATTCTTAAATCAATAATTGAGACGACAAAGTTATTCTTATTATTATTTGTAATATTGACGATGTCTAGAAAGTTCTGTCGAGGAGAGGTTTGGTCATCTAATTGCGCGCCAATAGGGAGAAATCCTTATCAGAAAGCCCCATCTTTCCTGGGAATGATCTGGTTGTTAAATATTGTGAGTTATAATATTAACGATGAATAAGTTCGTGTTGATTAAAGATGAAATTGATATTTTTATTGTGTTAAGATTATTAGTGTTAGTGGAAATTGACATCTATTCTGATATTAATTGATGTCTGGAGGTTATATTGACCAATCAGGTAATTAGTCGGATAAATGAGCAATTAATTACTATTAATTCACATGCTTATAACTATGTGTTCACATATATGTACTATTAGGGGAGGTGGTGCAAGATTGATAATACTTACATGACTAAATTAAAGATGAAGGTATAGATGAAGGTACTATACTATAATTATTTTTTTCACATGTATAGAACTATTGAGTCACATGATTGTAGTATTGATTCACATGATATACTATTAGGGGAGGTGGTGCAAGTTTGATAATACTTACAGGACTAAATTAAAAATAAAAGAAAAGATGAAGGTATTATATTGTAATATTTCGAACCCCAAAATGTGCAATTATCGAAACTATGTTTTCCTATAAATAAAAGATCATTCTTCCTTCATTCTCACAAATTCACTAAGACTCACAAGAGCAATTATAGAGAGAAGTTATAGAGAGAAAGTAGAAGAGTAGTCTGCTACTACACTATTCCAGTATCCAGTCTTCTTCTGAGGTAAGTCGTATTATTTATTTCATATTCTGAAGAGATATTATTTTTCGTATTCGTATGAATATTATTTTCATTCAATATTCGTAAGGAATATCATCTTCGTTAAATATTCGTAGGAATATTATTTTCGTTCAACAGTTGTAAGGGGTATTATTTCTTTCGTATTCATGAAGAGAGTTATTTTCTTTTAATACTCGTAAGGGTTGTTATTCTATTCTTTATTATTCTATTGGAATAACCTGTCTACGCGGATTACCGCATGCATGGTGAAATTCTTCTGTTATTCCATTCTTTATTACTCTGTTGGAATAACCATCTACGCGGACTACCACATGCATGGTGAAATTCTTCTGTTATTCCATTCTTTATTATTCTGTTGGAATAACTTGTCTACGTAGACTACCGCATGCATGGTGAATGACCCTTCGTATTCATTCTTTATTAAATTATGGAAATTATCTATCTACGTGGATTACCGCATTGCAGATGAAAATCCATTTGCAATTTCGTATATTCTATTATACTCGTATGAGATATCCTTTCTTTTGTACTCATCATGGAATATCGTTTTCTTTTGTATTTTCCTTTTATGAGTACTATTCACAGGTACTATTCACAAAGTACTATTCACAAAATATTATTCACAAAGTACTATTCACTAGTATTATTCACATAGTACTATTCTCGAAGTACTATTCACGGGGTACTATTCACCCGGGTATTATTCACCTGGAGTACTATTCATGACAAAAATTGATTTCTTTTCGGTCCAAATCATTTTTGATACAATATCATTCTTGAATTTTACTCCACAAAGCAGTATCATGTTGACAATTTGGATATATTTAAACTCTGAAAAAATTTAAAGTCTTTAATATTTATCCTTGATTTCGTTTGATTAATGCTTATATCATTGTCATCATCCTCATACTTATATTGTGATGAAAGTCATCTTTGGCTTACGTGCATAGATGGACTGTTGATTGTTATGATTATGACCAGGGATCATTCGGTATAATCATGACCATTGATGATTACATGAATATCCGTGGCCCGTAGTAAAGGGATGATTCGATGATGTGGTTTATTTATTAAGCTGAGTCTCAGCGATAAAGTTGATGAAAAACTTTTTAAATCATAGAAGAAAGTAGATATCATGCTCTACTTGACTCTTCTAATGGATTGCTTGTTCATTGCGATTTGTTGATCTAAAACTTGTTGTCTATTATATTCTATCAGTTATTATACTGTTGAAGGCTAAGGATAATTTATTCTGCATTATCTTAGTCATAATATTTCTTACTGGGCTAGTTGTGCTCACCCTTTTCTTTCATTATTCTCTTTAGAAAATGAGAATATAGTTGTGACGAGACGGTGAATGGAGTTATGGTTTAGGATAAGTGGCTTTAGTAGTCCTCACTATTCTATGAAATAGTGTGATAATAATTGTAATGGGGACTCCATTGAGTGTGGACATTGTGTAGAAGACAATATTCGTGTTAAAACTCTCAGCTTATGTTTTGTCGTATTTTACATGATAGTTGTATAATTAAGTTTTTATTTGTATTCTGTACCGTGTATTTGGCGACTCAGAATGGGTGATGTATACCTATTTTGGGGGCGTCACACCTGTTCCTCATGCTCCCCGCAGGGATCTTCCAGGCATTGTTCTGATGATACTAGAGCTTCTAGGTGATTTAAGTCGCAACCCCTCGGTTTACTTGCATGTAAATGAGGTAAAAACTAGGTTTGATCTTCCTTTTTTCCTATTGACAAGGAGTAAAGATTCTGATGTTGATCTTCTTTGTGATATAGGTTCCCAACTTTACACAACCTCTAGGGAACTGGTTTAACATACACTCTCTGTATCAGGCTTTGCATCCAGATTATCGAGAGATTATGCATTGGGGCTTTGAGGTGTTCTTTTCTATCCACCCCCGTTGTTGTCCCTGGGGTTATCTCAGGGCATTGTCTGAGCGCTGGTTTCACCAGACTCAGTCTCTCTATTTGTTGGATTGTGAGGTGATGATGACACCGATGGATTGTCGGTTTATCACCGGTATGGAGTTTGGAGGGGCGCCAGTGCCATGTACAACGAATATTACCCCGACTGCCGTCAGATCCTTGCTAGGATTCCTGTTGAGGTGCTCAACGGCAGGACAGTTCGTACAGGTCCTTTGAGCGTAGATGCTATGAGTGGTGTGACAACCCGATAATTTAAATATTTATTAAAATCTTAAAATATTGAATTAAGGTTAAATAATAAACTTAGACAGAAAATAAGTGAATGGATTTGGCATTTTTGAAGGATTTTTATGGATTTAAAAATTTTTGTGGTGAATTGTTCAAGATTAAGTATATAAGTGTATATGTTCTGTGTATAATGTTATGTATGTGTACAGAATGTGATTAAGGGTCAAGGATTGACCAGATAAATTTTATCAGTGTCAAACCCTAATATTATTGTCGAATATCGACGTTCAGTTAGAAAACCCTTACGACTGATAAGAAACCCTAAAAATTGGTTCTAGAAATCCTAATTTCAGTTTCGGGAATCCGAAATCCTAATTCGAAAGTTGGAAACCCTAAATTGGGAACTTAATGGCTTAACTGTATTGATTATGAACTTAATTAGGGTAAAACCTAACAAAATAGTTAGAAAACCCTAATTTGTAAAATTAGAAATCCTAATTACAAAATTAGGAACCCTAATTGCTAATTAGAAACCCTAATTGCTAATTAAGAAAGTTTGATGTTAATTAGGAAACATTAATCCTAATATTCAACTCTAAGTAATTAGGAAACCCTAATCTAATTAGGAAATCCTAAATATAATTTAGAAACCCTAAATCTTGGATTATAAACCCTAATGTACAATTGTGAACCAAATTGCTAAATTAGCAATTTTAATTAGGAAATATTAAATCCTAATTAGCAAGCTTGAATTTATGATTAGGAAATTTTAGTATAATTATAGAATCCTAATTATAATTTAGAAATATTAATTTTTCTATTTTGAAAACCTAAGTTGGAAATCCTAGAATATTGAATTTGTAAAACCTTAGGTTTTAACTCTAAGGGTCAAACCGTAAGGGTTAAACCCAAAGGGTTTGCATATGTTATCATTTTTCCATTAAAATTTTAAATCAAAAGACTAAAGTGCCCTTGTAGCATTATTGAAGGTAGCTTGCATATCTTTCAAAAATGGGAGTTGGTGACCAACCTAGATCATCCCATGTGATAAAAATCACAGCCATCAGCCACTTCATCCGCTTTATACATTACATTGTATGAAAATAAATAGATTAGAGAGAGAAAATACAACTTTACTTCTCATTTTCTTCTAGACCATTTCCCTCTCTAGATTTTCGGGGTTGAGAGTAAAAGTGTGTGATACACAAAGCCAAGAACACTTCTTAGCTTAACAATAACAGATCACAAAGATTAGATCCAAGAATCAAAGTCTAAAGAGGTATAAACCCTAAAATTTCTAAATCATATGATTTGATGTTTGATTTTGTTGTTTAAAGTTGTGTTAGAGGGTGTCAATTAGTGATCTGGGTTGCTAGAACATAGATCCATAACATCAAAGTACTCGAAAATCAAGTTTTTAGAAATCTGGAAAAATTGAAAAATTTGTCTGATAACCATATGTCAGGGCTCGTAGAATAGTGTGTGTTAGGTGTTATATGTGTTTTATGTTATGGATCTGTTCTATGCCATGTGGTCTTTATTCTGGAACTTGAATCAAGCCTAGATAATGTTTATATTGCAAGTTATTAGTGGTCAAAGGTCGTTGACCGACCATGACCGAACGAATCTGGGTAACCCAGATTACCTAGAAAAGTCTGACAGCGTTTTTGCAGGCTCTTTATCTTGCTGATCTTTGTTAGTTAAGTCATGTTGTTGGTTGAATCTTGTAGATTGATATGTAGGCTATACATCTAAGCTTTTATCTTACCAATATCGTAAACAGAATTGAAGTTATTTGTGGTTAAACAAGCGTTGACCATCATGCCGGATGAAGATTCTAGGCAACCCAAAATTTTCAAAGGCAGTTTTTGGCATGCACTTTGACCGATCTAGATCTCTTAGATTTGTTGTTGTTATGATGATCTAATGTTATAAAATTGTAAACTGACATTAATACAACATGACTGAATCAATAAAACACACTAAGCAAGCTGGGGATGTAGAGATTCAAAGGACCAAAGTACCACCCATGAACTATTCTTCATTTCTGGAAAACCCAGAAATGAAGAACAGCTCTGACATGAAATTTGAGAGCCTATAACTCTCTGATCTGTTGTATTATGGCCATGAACTCGATTGATAATGGTAGTATTACACTTATACTACAACCTAACACTTTATCCAGCCCAGAAAATCTTAGGATCATAGATTAAATTGTGGTCAAACGTAGAACCTTGAACACTGACATGAGTTTCTGGGTTTTTGCCAAGAACACCAATAGTCACGGTTTTGTCACCAAAGCCACCTTTAGCGACACTTAATTTCAAAAAAATTAATTATTTTATTAAATAAATAGAAAAAAATAGTTTTTAATTATTAAAATACATAATAAATTATTAAAATTATTTTAAAGTCCCAAAATTAGTCTTTAATAATTTTGAATATATTTCATAAATATTTAATATTTTGGAATATTAATGGTATTTAATTTATTTAATTATAATATTAAATAAATTATTTAAAAATGATTTTAATACATGAAAATCAATTAAATATATATTATGGTATACCAAAATATTTTAAATTATTTTCAATAACTTTTAATATTTTGTGATGAATTTCGATAATAAATTAATATTAATGGTGATTAATTTGTTTGATAAATATATTAAATAAATTATGGAAAAATTGAGTTAATGTTTTAAAAATCATATAAAAATGGTTAAAGGGTTAGAAAAATATTTTAAGTTATAAAATATAACTTTTGATATTTTGTCATGAAAATATTAATATTTTAATATTCATGTCAATTATTGGATAATGGATTTAAAGGTTTAAAAATCATATAAATATTATTTTAAGATATTATAAATACTTTGATATATTATAAATATATTATAATATTATTTTATGATTTTCATTAATATTTAATATTAAATAAATATTAATGATAATGGATTATATGGTATTTAAATTATATAAATACGATATTAATGATTGAAAAATCATGATAAATGGTAATAATTATCTGAAAATTATTACGAGCTTATGAAAAATATTTTAACTGATAATAAATTATCTAAAATATCTGTGAACCAGTTTAAACTGAGTCTTAGTAATTTTAGACTCGAGATTTATCCGACTAGACCGTCGGGATGTCAAATTTGTGTTGGTTTCAACTCAGACTTAAATAGTTTGACTTGATACTGAGTCTTAGGTAGTTTGTGGATTGATAGGGTTATGTGTTATGTGTTTAGGTTATTCTATGATTATATATAATAGTATTATATTGTGATGATATTATTCTAATTTGTATATCGATATTATTTATATATATTAGGTCTTCAAACAAAAATAAATAAATTGTGTAACAGTAATCGACTGAATAAGCATGTTTTTCTTAACCCGACCTCGAGTTCTTTCATTCAAATATACTTGTGGTTAATCATTGCTGATTGCCATGTCAAAGAATTGTTGAATCGTACTCTATGCATATTGCATGTATTCATCAGGTATGAAAGGCTGATCACCTTCATTACCATTCGGTTCTGATATATAATTGATATGTTCATGTTCAATGTTCGTTCAGCTATGAAAGTTTGTTCATTCTAGTTCTCAATTATATTATAGAATTATAGCCAGCTTATTGTTCAATTCTTTCCATCATGATATATCCTTAAATAAACTTATACTTGCTGAGCAAACTTATGATCACCCTTCATATATCATGATAAACATTGCAGATTAAGATGACTTCGTCGGATATAAGGAAAGATTAAAGATAGTTCCAACTTTAGTTTATGTGTGCAGCTAAATTTGTAACAGTATTGTATAATAATAATATTGTATGTTAGATAGGTTATTGATTCAAGTTTATATGAAGGTTCTCGACTTTGGGGTTAGTGTGTAAAGTTTAATATATAAACAATTTATATTTATATCTTCCGCAATAGTTATAGAAATAGTAAACCAAATTCGTAGTGATTTGGGACCCGGATTTGGGGATGCTACAGTTGGTATCAAAGCTGTTGGTTATGAACCTTAGCTGTTGTGTACACGATCAACAAGTAATAAAGTGATAAGATAGAGTGTCGAACCCACAGAGAATTCTAATCAATAAATTCCAACTACTAGCACTATATCAATCCAATTTTATTTAAACAACCATAAAGTGTGATTTTCAAAATAATAAAACTAAACTAAGTAATTAAAATAAATTATTCTAAAATAAATCCAATAAATAAAACTAAGATTTTAACGACTAGATTCAGATAAATAAAGATTAAGACTTCAATATTCACAATTATGAACTATAAATCAATTATCCAATTATCCCAATTATTATGCCTGCTGAATTGTTAACAGGAATTCTCAAATGCCAAAAGTCCTTTTCCAAGTGATCAATTGACTTCTATTTAATCTAGATTAATCTTGCTATATTCCTATGCAAAACAATTGAATTAAACTCATTCAATTCCAATTCCTTATGTGTTACATGCGGTGAATAGATATTTCCATTCAATTCACGAACCTAATTATTTTCCATGCAAATAATAAAGTCACATGTTATGTGATGACCCCAAATCCAGGTACTTAAAACCCGAACTCGGTTCTCCACGATACCATTTCTTTAAGCTGAATAATACTAAATAATAATACATTCGAACTTAATTTACATACATCAAAGTTTACTTCCCGTGTGCGTGACCTTCAAATACATTCCCCGACAATACTTGAATAGATACCAATACAACTATAACCATTAACTCATAATACACACTTATTCGATCACCTTTCCTTTTCCTTTTGTTTCGTGTACGAGCCTTGGTGTTGCTCATACATAATCGAAAACATTTAATTTAAGCAAGGATGAGCATTTAAGTGCCCAAAGAAGTAATAGCAATTATATATAAGGTCGAAAGAATATAAGTATTCTCTTTACATAACACTTCTACAACAAATTGAAAGTTGTGAAGTAATCATCTTGATAAAAATTCACATAACAACTCTCTTTCAAATTCATTAAATTTGGCTCTGGCTCTACCCTTGAATAGGGTTTAAGAAACATACTATGAACATTCTTTTCATTTTCGAAAAGGTTTAGCGGAATTCTATCCTCAAACCGTCATAACTTACGGGCACGGAGGGTGATTAGCCCCGTTGTACCCTGTATTGATCAATACTACATAACTTGAATGAAATTCATCGCTCACTCTATCCGCCTTGCGCAAAAAATCTTCCCATATAGGGATGTTCATACATGCCTGGTTCCAAACCCGAAGGTTTTTAATCTTGCTCAACAATAATATGTAATTCAACATATATATATACGGGTAATTGACAAAGGTGTATCAACATGTGAATAAATGCCATGATTATCCAAGTGGGGACACTTGTATAACCATTTATAGAAATCAATGAATGTATATATATATCGAAAGTTAACATGTCGATAATCAAAGAGTACATAATGCATGCGAGGATAGAATAATTCTGAAACTTCTTACTCATGTCCATTGCATAAAGGAAGTGCAAAGGTAGGATACTTGCCTGATTCGCTGATTACAAATCTCAACTTAGGTTTTATCTCTTTATCACAACCTATCAATAATCAGATCATTCGTTCGATTAGAACAATATATCTTAACATATAGTACTGTCTATTACAGTCAGCACATAGTCCAATCACATAATCACAGTGATCATACTTTTAGTTCCTATTCTATACTTGAAATATTTTTATATATTTTTCAAATATCTCATCCATGCTCTTACAAAGAGTGTTTTCTTTATTTTATAAGGTCCGACATTTGTTTCACGTATCCACGACTTTATCGGGTAAAATCATTGAGTCTAAGACTCTTATTCTATACCTCAACATCTCAAATATCGGACATCTTATTTTTAATCATTTTCGCAATTTCGAAAATTGAAAAATTTAAAATAATTCAAATCATCACTAAAGGGCCTATAGTGATATAATCATTACTATAGGTGTTCTTCTTCAAATTCGAACTTCATAATCTGTTCTCAAGTCGACTAGTTTGGTAGGGCTATAACTTTCAAATATCGAATCATAATTAAATGATTTAAACATTAAACAATTCCATTATCATTAATAGTTTAATTAATACTAAACTATTAATGAAACCATCGCTAAAATATAAAAGTTATTTATAATAACTCAAACTATTTTTAAAACATTTATATTACCCAAATAATTACCATTAATATTTAAATATTAATGTACTATTTATCCAAATATTAAAAGTCATTAATTATAACTTAAAATATTTTTAAATCCTTAATATCCTCTTTTAAAATGGTTTTTAAATAAGTAAAACCATTTTTAAACTATTTATTTAATATTAATCATTAAATAAACTAAATATCATTAATATTATCTTAATATCATTAATATTTAATTATTAATGAAATTATCATTTAAATATTAAAAGTTATATTTTATAACTTAAAATATTTTTAAATACCTTATTTTCATTTAAAATGATTATTATAATATTAAAATCATTTTTAAACTAAATTATTTAATATAATCATTAAATAACTTTAATATCATTAATAATTATTAATTAATGAAATTCATCCCAAAATATTAAAAATCATCACAAATAACTCATTTACATAATCAATTCCAAGCCAAAATAAACATAGTAAACTAACTAGTTTATTAACAACACTAACTAAACTTCAAAAATTCAAACTTTAACTAACAATTAAAAATAATAACATTACAAAAATTAAATAAGAAACATATCCTAAAATACTGAATTCCACAATTTGAATCGCACTTCCACGCCTAAAATTTAACTAAGGAGATCTTTATAAAAAGTTCTCCCACAACAAAGCCTTTCTCAAAAATTGGAGGCCTTATCGTTGGTGAATGAAACAAAGGCCAAGCCCTTCTATTTATAGGTTTAGAAAATGGTGAAGTTCTCAATTTAGTCGATGTGGGACTTGGTTTATACTAATTTTTCAATAGCTAACTTTACGATTTTCTAACGCATTGCTCATAACTCGATTAATCTGATTTTTGGATATGTTATACATGGTATGTAAGACTATTTTAAAAAAATACTGAATTACCCAATTCGGGTTCATTAGGTAGCCCAAACAGGTCGTCAAAAGTGGGCGTTCATAACAGCTTTTCAATCTCGTTTCAGCTTTACCTCTCTTCCGCTAAAACAATCATAACTCTTTCATTTTAGAACATTTTTGAGCGATTCTTGAGCCCACGCTAAGCTAACTTCTGGGGCTACAACTTTTATTCTTTGACCATTTCCAAATTTTGAACACATCAGCCCGAAATTTCGTTCAAATGGATACTGCACCGCACTTGTTGGGAAGTTTTGACACTACTACTTTGAAATGTCATAACTCTCTCCTCCGATATCGGATTTAGTCCGTTTTGAGTCTATAAAATCTTATTGGTGTGCTATAACATACCAAAAGCCCGAACGTTTTGGAAACATTAACTGATCAAAACAGTATTCCGAATAGCACATCCTCATTAGCCGACTTTCGAGGTTTGAGAAATTTGACACATTTCCTTCCAATCACCGTAATTCCCTCATCCGAGGTCGGAATGTGGTCATTCCAAAGCCTATGGCTTCCTAACTCAGTGCACTACAACATATCAAAAGTCCCGACCTTTTAAAGCACAAAAGTGGACGAGAATGCCCCATTACTGGTCGCCAAAAATAGTTTATCATGATCGGTCAACCATGTTTGACCATCTATAACTTCTAATCTATACATGATATGGACTTGATTCTTTTTGCAGATTAAAGACCACATATCAGGCTACACATAACAACTTTTGAAGAACAAAACTCATGATCGAGCAAAGAGTTATTGCCTCTGACATTTGGTGAAAAAATAACAGAATTCGGTTTTTCCAACTTGCTTAAATCTTCAAATTTGTGCACTTTGATGTTATGGGTCTTTGATTTATCAACCCATATCATCAATTAACATTCTATTAAACAACTTTAAATAATCAATTGCATCAAATAACATCGAATCAAAGGATTTCTAGGTTTAGTGTTCTTATACCCTTTTTGCCAAAAATTCTTGATCTTTGCTTCTGATTTGTTATGGGTGATGGTTGGGCTTTGTTTAAGAGTGTATGGACAATCTAGTACAAGGCAATTAAATGTAATATTTAATCACTAGATTTAATTCTTATAATTTACCAATTAACTTCTATCCTTTGGTAAATTAAAACACTTATATAATAACATCGAAATTAAACCCGGTAATTAAAATTAGGGTTTCTCAACGTCATCAATTAGGGTTTCTAATTGACCATTAGTGGTTCTTTAATTATCTGTGTATGTTACTAACACAATCGTTACTTCTTTCTAATTTCAACCTGTTGAGGTTATAATAATTAGGGTTTGTCTAATTATCGACGTCTGACAACAATAATTAGGGTTTCTTCTAATTACCATATTCTTATTCACAAGAACTTCATATACATAGTCACTACTCATAAATACCCCATAACCGAGTTTAATAATTAGGGTTTCACAAAGACGGTAAATATCTTTATGACCTAATTGATCGTCATTGCTTTCAATATTATCTCATCACATATACCCAAAGACATAATTATGGTATTTGTAAAATCATTATATAAATAATATAATATTATTATTCTCATCTCTTGATCACAATCCCAATCCGAGGTTTGGATCTCATGTCCGACTTTATTCTTCGTACACACATCAATAATCAAGTTAAAATAATTAACTTAAATATTACGAACAATTCATATAATAAAATATTTATTATATAAATTTAATTATCACTTCATATATTATTTCCAATCATGTTTTCATGGAAAATAATTAATAAAAACATTCCTACCACAAAAATTTATTACCATATAATTTGTGGTAATTAATAATTCCAAAATTATTTCTAATTTTTCAAGTAATAAATGTATTCGCATTTATCGTTCACTTTACTTGACACTTAGTCTCGTCATTAAATAAAATAAAAATTTATACGCAAAATTTCTTATTTATTTTATATAGAAAATCTCGGGTTATTACATGTTATCATGCCCATTTCTAACCCTAGAATTCCTCTTTCAATTCCTTCTAGAGTAACAAGGTAATTATTGATCAGATAATTAATCAATAAGCTCAAGACAAGATAAAAAATTTACTTTGACATAAATAATTGGAATAAATTGAATAACTAATTTATAGACATAAAAGGTTCAATTGAAATATTAATAAAAGAATTAGTTCATGATTAATGAATTAAAACCAAGAATCCACAATTGAATAGACATTAAAAGATAAAAGTAAGATTAGAGTGAAGAATAAATCTGTTGTCAACAAATCTCCATCTTCCTCGAGCTCCTGCTCGTTTTCTTCAATGGTCTTCAAGTTGCTTCAATCTCCAAAACTAATAAGAACTAGGGTTATGTTCTAATCTAATGGAGTGTATCTCTAATCTAATCTATGTAGTCTTCCCTTATTTTATGCCTTAGATCATGTATTTATAGGTTACAAGTCCAATTTTTAGCTTAGGAACAAACCCAATCCAATTTGGAGTCAAAAAAGTGTCAAAATTCACCCCAAAACGCGTCCAAGCTTGACCAAACTCTTCCCCAGGCCTTGATCAAACATGGCACGACGCCGAACACTTGCCCCTAGCTCCCTAAGTCTTTGGGCATAGGTTCTGAAATTGGGCGCCCCGGCGCTGGTCACTTTTCCAGAAATTTTCTGCTCTAATGTCCTTTTGTGAAAATGGCCATAATTTCTTCGTTCGAACTCCAACTTTGATGATTCAAGATATTCCGGAGAGAGGAGACGTAGATGTACAACTTTCATTCTTTGAGTGTTTCAAAATAAGGTTCAGAACAATACTCAAATTGGCTCTGAAGTGACTATTGTGTAAATAACAAGCCAAAAACGTGAATCTAGCCACCCCGAACGTCGATCCATGTAAATTTTATCCCAATTCCTACAAAACAACATAAAACATGCATGAATAGACACAAACACTTCAAATCAACCAAAAGATTAAGCTCAAACGCACTCAATTCATGTGTATAAAACTCACTCATCAAATACCCCCAAACTTAAACATTTGCTTGTCTTCAAGTAAAAACACAAAAGAACTAAAAATAGACAATGTAACTCGACTACATGAATGCATATGCGTGATCTACTTCCTAATATACCTACGAACCCAATATTAAATTAGTATGATATATAGCAATAGGCCTCAACGATACCAATGATACTCAAACAATATATCCAATCAAGTCAAAATTCATAACTCTGACCAATTAGTCAATCCAAACCTGTCATCACCCATGTTGTGCGTGTGTGCTTGTTAACCATTCTAACCAACCACAGTTCAAGATAATTACATAACAAGCTTCTTAGAAGGAAAATTTTAGTTCCAATTCAATTACTTTTGTGAACAAGACAACTCCAGTTAAAACTAAGCAATTACCAAGTCTAAGGGTAAATACAAGATTTATTTATACTTTTATTCAACCACGAGGGCATTTTTGCTCTTTCTCGTGTTTTTTTTATTTTTTTATTTTTTTCTCATAGCTGTGCAATGTCTTATTCTCTTAGGCTTTTCAGTGCTACCTTAACGAGCTTTCGACCAACGACTCCAAAGCCATTAAGACCTTAGGGCGCTTGGTGTAAAGACAATCCCCTCGGGGTTACTTACTCAAGTAACAAAGGCCACAAAACTAGACAAGCATGCCACGATGTTTATACTCTTTTTTTTTCTTTTTCTGGATTTTCTATTTTTTTTCTTTTCATCATTTCTTTCTTCTTTCTTTTTTTCATTTTCATTTTGTATATATATACCCCATAGATTCCCCCAAACTCAAGCTTTTACATCATTCCAACCTTTACCGCCAGTTCACTAAGATTTTTCCTCAGAAACAAATTATGAAACCCTTGAACCAAGTGGATTAAAATAGTTAAACTTTAAGTGCTAACCAGTTACATAAGTTTAAGACAGGCTCAGATTATCATCATGATTAAAATTAGAACTCATCATCAATTATCAACACTGTTCAAGTTAACATGCAAAACCAATCTTATCATAGGCCGAGCTAAGACCACACCAACTGATCACACAGATTCATGCAAAAAATTAAAAAAAATGCAATTATACTACATGGACACATACTACTGCAACACATATATGAATATGCAAATAACTACCATGTATTATATGCAACCTAAACAAACACAATGCTAACACACAAAAAACAAACTACAATGCAGATAACTAACTATATGTAATACGACACTAAAGTGCCCCCAAACTTAAACTAGACATTGTCTTCAATGGCTGAAATAGAAAAAAGTATAGCAGATGACTTCCTTAAAAATATAACAATCTTCCTCCTTGTCCACTAATTTTGGAGACTGGGCTAAGCACATGGAACAAATTGGGCACCACACTTGAATTTGACTTGAATAACCTGTAAACCATGATAGATGCAATTTTATTAAATCCTAAATAAATGCAAATTCAAAGCTACTAATATAAAACCTAATAAAAACTAAAAAAAATAAAAATTAAACTTGGGTTTCCTCCCAATAAGCGCTTGTTTTATAGTCTCAACTTGACTTCTTCAATTCTCTATCCAATTCCCCTTCAAAAATTGAGGAACCCTTCATCCATCAGTAACAATGTCTCTTTTGGGAGTTTCCCATTAGTAATGACCTTTGAATGAAAGTCACCTAGCATGCTCTTTGTATATATGTTCCCTATTAAGAACGTCCAACAACTAGGTATTTTCTCCATTATGTCTATGATCAGATTGGGGCATTGAAGCTTAGTAAACACAATGTGATCTTCCTCTATCTTCTCTTTTTCATCCCACCATAACTCCACAACTGTACTAGCTCTTATGTCACAAAGAGCTTTGCTTAAGCTTGATTTACATGATCGCTTGAATTGGGCACCTGGTTTTGCAAAACTGCCCGGATTATTGAACTTTGGTGGAGAAGGCACATGGGATACTAATGAAATCGGTTCATCTTTGTTGAATCTTACAGTTAAATCTTTGTCGATCTCCTTTTCTTGGTTCCCAATTGTTTCCTCTCTTTCAACATCTTCTCGCTCATCTAGTTGCGATTTTTGTTCGGGCTCTCCATCGGTCTCTAATCCATGTCATAGGCCAAGTGTATTGAGGACAAATGTTCAAACATTGGCTAGTTGTTCCATTTGGTTCGTAAAATTTTGACTCAATATCTCTCGATTAATCCTCCACTCCTCACCTGAAGCTATGAACTTGGACAAAGCTTCCTCCCAATTTGATTGTTCTTCATGTTGTAGTGGAGGTGGACACGAGAAATCTGGTGGGTATGTTGGACTTGGAGCATAAAATTGATCTTGATGAGTATGGCTACATGAAAAATCCGGGTGATACCCCCAATCTTGATAATAGTTATTGGGATAGACATAATTGTTGAGGTAATCACCACCATACTGTACCGGCTCAAAACTGATGGCGCATTGATGAGTCATATAATTTTCAGCACAATAATCACAAGTACCCGCCACACTTTGACGACGTTGAGCTTCAAAAGCGTCTAACCTCCTCGAAAGTGTCTCAATCTGTGCTGACAATGCAGAAAGTGTCGCGAGTCTATCAATCTTCACTTCCCTTGACTGAGTCATTTTTGCCATCCTTCGACTCTGTTGGGTTGCGATAACCTCCAACGTCTTCGAATTTGCCTCAATTTGTAATGGCTCTCCAGAAAATGTATTAAGTCCATCAATCCCTGTTTCCCTTGGTTGAGTCATGTTCGTGTATGGCCATTGATACGTAAAGTCATCCATAGTACCTAAAAAGAGAGAAATATAGGAAGAGAATTAAAAATAAAAATAAAAATGTTTAAATTAAGACTAATTTGATTGAAATTAATATTGGTAAATAATTATTAAATTAATTCCTCGGCAACGGCGCCAAAAACTTGTTGATTGATTTCATAATCAATGAATACGAGCAAGTGTACATGGTCAACAAGTAATAAACTGATAAGATAGAGTGTCGAACCCACAAAGAATTCTAATCAATAAATTCCAACTACTAGCACTATATCAATCCAATTTTATTTAAGCAACTATAAAGTGTGATTTTTAAAATAATAAAACTAAAATAAGTAATTAAAATAAATTATTCTAAAATAAATCAAATAAATAAAACTAAGATTTTAACGACTGAATTCAGAAAAATAAAGATTAAGACTTCAATATCCCCAATTATGAACTATAAATCAATTATCCAATTATCCCTATTATTATGCCTACTGAATTGTTAACAGGAATTCTCAAATGCCAAAAGTTCTTTTCCAAGTGATCAATTGACTTCTATTTAATCTAGATTAATCTTGCTATATTCCTATGCAAAACAATTGAATTAAATTCCTTCAATTCCAATTCCTTATGTGTTAAATGTGGTGAACAGATATTTCCATTCAATTCACGAACCTAATTATTTGTCATGCAAATAACTAAGTCACATGCTATCATTCCCAGTTCTAACCCTAGAATTCCTCTTTAAATTCCTTCTAGAGTAACAAGGTAATTACTGATCAGATAATTAATCAATAAGCTCAAGACAAGATAAACAATTCATATTGACATAAATAATTGGAATAAATTGAATAACTAATTTATAGACATAAAAGGTTCAATTGAAATCTTAATAAAAGAATTAGTTCATGATTAATGAATTAAAACCAAGAATCCATAATTGAATAGACATTAAAAGATAAAAGTAAGATTAGAGTGAAGAATAAATCTGTTTTTAGCAAATCTCCATCTTCCTCAAGCTCCTGCTCTTTTTCTTCAATGGTCTCCAAGTTTCTTGAATCTCCAAAACTAATAAGAACTAGGGTTATGTTCTAATCTAATGGAGTGTATCTCTAATATAATCTATGTAATTTTCCCTTATTTTATGCCTTAAATCATGTATTTATAGGTTACAAGTCCAATTTTTAGCTTAGGAACAAACTCAATCCAATTTGGAGTTAAAATAGTGTCAAAATTCGCCCCAAAACGTGTCCAAGCTTGATCAAACTCTTCTCCAGTGCCCCGACGCTTGGCATGGCGCTGGAACACTGCCCCCCTAGCACCCCGACGCTGGGCATAGGCCTGAAATGGGCGCCCCGACACTGGCCACTTTTCCGGAAATTTTCTACTCTGACATCCTTTGGGAAAATGGCCATAACCTCTTCGTCCGAACTCCAATTTTGATGATACAAGATATTCCAGAAAGAGGAGACATAGATCTACAACTTTCGTTGTTTGAATTTTTCAAAATAAGGTCCAGAGCAATACTCAAATTGGCTCTGAAGTGACTGTTGTGTAAATAGCAAGCCGAAAACGCGAATCTAGCAACCCCGAACGTCGATCCAAGTAACTTTTGTCCCAATTCCTAAAAAACAACATAAAACATGCATGAATAGACACAAATACTTAAAATCAACCAAAATATTAAGCTCAAACGCACTCAATTCATGTGTATAAAACTCACTCATCAGGTAAAAATACATGAGACCAATAACCGTAGTGATTAGAATAAGTACTAACTCACATAGAGTTAGTTGGTCGGTAAGATTCAAAGACGAATCTCAACGAGTTATAAAAGATACAGAGTTCCCTAACTTTGATAATAAAGTTGAACAATAGTGATGAATAGATAGAGTCTAAAAGACTAATAATACCGGGATAGAAGATCGTAAAACAAAATGATAATAGTATAGTGATGAGTGAGTTTTATACCCATGAATTGGATACATTCGGGCTTAATTTATTGTTGTTCTTAAGTCTTTTAGGATGTTTTTATGTGTTTGTGTCTATTCATGCATGTTTTATGTTATTTTATAGGAATTGGGACAAAAGTTACATGGATCGATGTTTGGGGTGGCTAGATTCGCGTTTTCGGCTTGCCATTTACACAACAGCTACTTCGGAGCCAATTTGACTATATCTCCTGATATTATTTCGACAAACTTCAAGAATGAAAGTTGTAGATCTACTTCTTCTCTTTTCGGAACATCTTGAATCATCAAAATCGGAGTTCGGACGAAGAAGTTATGACCATTTTCCCAAAGGACGCTTGAGCAGAAAATGTCGATTTTGGAGGCAGCCACGGGGCGCGATTTTAGTGTATTTTACAAATATTGGGGGCGCTAGAGGGCAGAACTCCAATACTGTTGCCCAGGTATTTGGGGCAAGGCCGTGGGAAGGGTTTGGTGCGGCTGACGCTGCTTTTGGGCTAATTTTGACACCTTTTTGACTCGAAATAGGATAGGTTGTTCCAAAACTAAAAATTGTACTTGTAACCTATAAATACATGATGTAAGACATAAAATAAAGGGAGATACATAGCTTAGCCTAGATTAAACACTCCTTTAGATTAGAAAATAACCCTAGTTCTTATTAGTTTTGGAGATTGAAGCAACTTGGAGACCATTGAAGATCAAGAGCAAGAGCAAGAGGGGAGCATCGATTTGGCTCGACAGCAGATTCTATTCTCTTCTCTCATCTTACTTTTATCTTTTGATGTCTATTCAATTAGGATTCTTGGTTTTAATTCATTAATTATGAACTAACTATTTTTGAGATTTCAATTGAACTTTTTATGGCTATGAATTAGTTATTCATTATATTCTAATTATTTATGTTAAAGTGAGTTGTTTATCTTGTCTTGTGCTTATTGCTTAATTATTTGATCAAGAATTACTTTGTTACTCTAGAAGGAATTGGAAGAGGAATTCTAGGGTTAGAACCGGGCATGATATCATGTGACTTAGTTATTTGCATGGTGAATAATTAGGTTTGTGAATTGAATGGAAATATCTGTTTCTTTAGCATGTAACACGTAAGAATTGGGATTGGAAAGAGTTTAATTCAATTATTTTGCATAGAATATAGCAAGATTAATCTGATTAAATAGAAGGCAATTGATCACTTGAAAAGGACTTTGGCATTTGAGAATTCCTCAAGCTAATAATTCACTAGGCATAATAATTGGGATAATTGGATAATTGATTTATAATTCATAATTGGGGATATTGAAGTCTTAATCTTTATTTATTTGAATTCATTCGTTAAAATCTTAGTTTTAATTAGTTAATTTAGTTTTCTTAATTAGAAAAAACACGATTTGAGATTGTTTAAATAAAATTAGTTTGGTTAAGAATTAGTACTTGGTGATTTTTATTAAATAATTCCTCGTGGGAACGATACTCTACTTTCACTTTATTACTTGTTGACCGTGTATATACTTGCACGTATTCATTGATTGCAAAATCGATCAACAAGTTTTTTTGCGCGCCGTTGGGGAATTAATTTAATAATTATTTTCCAATATTAATTTCAATCAAATTAGTCTTAATTTAAACATTTTATTTTTATTTTAATTCTCTTCTATATTTCTCTTTTCGTAAAATTATGGATGGCTTTGTGTATCAATGGCCATACTCGAACATGACTCAAACCAAGGGAGCGAGATTGAAAGACTCGAAAACTTTCTCGCATTGTCGCAGTACAGATTGAGACACTTTCGAGGATGTTTGAAGCTTTTGAAGCTCAAATATCGTCCAAAGTATGGCGGTTACATTTGTGATTATTGTCTTGGAAATCATACGAGTAATCAATGCGCCATCGCCGAGTTTAAGATGCGATAGTGGTGATTACCCCAATAATTATGCCTATCCCAACAACTATCATCGATTGGGGGTATCACCGGATTTTCATGGAGTAACAATCAAGCCGCAATTTCAACCACCTGAGACAACAAAACACCTCCGGATTTCAAAATCCCACTCAACAACCAGAGAGGATATCAAGTTTGGAAGAAGACTTGGAAAAATTCATTAGAGCTTCCGACAAAAGAACGAGGAACAAGATAAGAAATTGAATCAAGTAGATCTTACTTTGCAATGCCATGGGGCATCGTTAAAGAATCTGGAAAATCAAGTGGAACAGATAGCACATGCGTTGAATGGTATGTCCCTCAATACACTGGACCTATGACATGGATTCCAGACCGATGGAGAGCCCGAGCCAAATCTACAATCGGATGAACCACGAGATGAAAAAGAGGAGACAAGTGGGGATAATGACAACAAGGTTTGTGAAGAACTAATTGTGAGAACCAATGATGATGAGCCAATGTTATTTATGCCTCAAGTGCCTTCTCCTCCACGGATTCAAGAGTCCCAAGTAGATTTGCAAAACCTTGTCCGATTGGTAGTCATGTCGCTTAAAATACTCTCTGTGATGTAAAATCAAGTACACCTTGAAAACTATGGTGCGATGAGTGGAGAAGATAGAAGAAGAAATCTGCAGTCTCGACAAGCTTCAATACCGTAATATATTCGCAGACATTAATGGAGAAACCACCTAGATCTTTGGGCGTTCTTGAATGTGATCTTATCTAAAGAAAGCATGCTAGGTGACTTTAATACAATGGCTATCGTAAATGGGAACCTACCAAAAACTATATTATTTCCGATGGATGGAGGTTCCTCAACTTTCGTGGGGAATTGGATAGAGAATTGAAGAAGTCAAATTTGAGACTATAAAACAAGCGCTTATTGGGAGGCAACCCAAGTTTAATTTTTATTTTTAGTTTTTATTAAGTTTTATATTAGTAGTTTTGAATTTGCATTTATTTAGGATTTAATAAAATTGCTTCTATCATGGTTTTACAAAAGTTATTCAAGTCAAATTCAAGTGTGGTGCCCAATTTGTTCCATGTGCTTAGCCTATTCTCTAAACTTAGCGGCAAGGAGGAAGATTGCTATATTTTTCAGGAAGTCCTCTCGCTTTAATTTTTCTATTTCACCATTGAGGACAATGTCTAGTTTAAGTTTGGGGGCATTTAGTGTCAGTATTGCATATAGTTAGTTATTTACATTGTAGTTCGTTATGTTTTCGGGTTATTTACATTTAGTTGTTGCATTCGTTTTTTTTTTTTTAAAAAAAAAATTTAAAAATCGCAAAAATAGTAGTTAGTTTACTATGTTTGTTGCAGTTAGTTTATATTTGCATGATTCCAACTGTTAGATAGTAAAAGTCTATTTTGGCCAATGATGAGACTAGAGTTAAGTAGATAAGTATAGTATTGAATATTCAGGCTTTGATGTGATTTCTTGTTATGAATTGAATCTTTTCCTGTTTGAAACTGGTATAATCAAGGTTAGCACGTTAATAACAAAATATATTAATCGATTAAGTTTAAATTGATACATAATGGATTTCTTAAGTATAATACTAGTGTGAAGGAATGAAAGACATGAAATAAAGTGAGATGGCTAAATTTTGATAAAAACTTAAGTTTGGGGGGAAATTTTGGGGTATATAAGCTTTAAAAAAAAAAAACATGTTGAGTCTTGTGGTGGGTTGAGGAGAAACACTCCCCATAAACACAAGCGTGAGATGGAGCGTAAACGCACTCACCAACCATCTATAAAAAAAAAAAAAAAAAAAAAAATACCGTGGCTAGTTTTGTTTTGGGGGCCTTTGTTACTTGAGTAAGTATGCCTGAAGAAAGTATCTTAAAACCTAGTGCCCTAAGGTCTTATATGGTCTAGGAGTCGTTGGTCGGCTCGCTAAGGGGTGACAATTATTAGCCTAATGGAATGAGACATTGCCCGCTTATTGTTAAAAAAAAAAAAAAACAATAAAACGGAAAAGAGCAAAAAGCCCCGTAATGAAAAGTAAAGCATAAGTATCCTGATTGGACTCTTGAACTTGGTGGATGTTTGACTTTAGTTGGATCTAGCTTGTTCGTGAATTTTGTGAATTTGCACCGTTGTATGATGCCTTCAAGATATGTATTATGTCTTAAATTTGATTTTATATCGCTTAACATTGTTGTGGAGCACACACGCACTATATCTCGGTGATAATGATCTAAGATTTGATGATTGATTGGGAAATTACTTGATTTGTTTTAATATGATGTATTATCATGTTTACTTGATTTCTCTAAAAATTCATTGAATAGACTTGTTTACATGTCATTCTTGTTGGATTAAGAGGCATATAGATTAGTTTCATTACATTGCATTGCATAACATTTTGTGTTTTTGCTTGAGGACAAACAAAGATTTAAGTTTGGGGTATTTGATGAGTGAGTTTTATACCCATGAATTGGATACATTCGGGCTTAATTTATTGTTGTTCTTAAGTCTTTTAGGATGTTTTTATGTGTTTGTGTCTATTCATGCATGTTTTATGTTATTTATAGGAATTGGGACAAAAGTTACATGGATCGATGTTTGGGGTGGCTAGATTCGCGTTTTGAACTTGCCATTTACACAAAGAGCTACTTCAGAGCCAATTTGACTATATCTCCTGATATTATTTCGACAAACTTCAAGAATGAAAGTTGTAGATCAACTTCTCCTTTCGGAACATCTTGAATCATCAAAATCGGAGTTCTGGACGAAGACGTTATGGCCATTTTCTCAAAGGGCGTCGGAGCGAAAATGTCGATTTTGGGCGCCAACCGGGGCGCGATTTTTAGTGTATTTTACAGCGGCACGGGCGCTTAGGGGGCGAACTCATTGCATTTGCCCGGTATTTGAGGAGCCTTTGGGGAAGGGTTTGAGTGCGGCTGGACCGCTTTTGGGCTAATTTTGACACATTTTTGACTCCAAATAGGATAGGGCTTGTTCCAAAACTAAAAATTGTACTTGTAACCTATAAATACATGATGTAAGACATAAAATAAAGGGAGATACATAGCTTAGCCTAGATTAAACACTCCTTTAGATTAGAAAATAACCCTAGTTCTTATTAGTTTTGGAGATTGAAGCAACTTGGAGACCATTGAAGATCAAGAGCAAAGAGCAAGAGGGAGCATCAGATTTTCGACAACAGATTCTATTCTCTTCTCTCATCTTACTTTTATCTTTTGATGTCTATTCAGGTTGTGGATTCTTGGTTTTAATTCATTAATTATGAACTAACTATTTTTGAGATTTCAATTGAACTTTTTATGGCTATGAATTAGTTATTCATTATATTCTAATTATTTATGTTAAAGTGAGTTGTTTATCTTGTCTTGTGCTTATTGCTAATTATTTGATCGAGAATTACTTTGTTACTCTAGAAGGAATTGGAAGAGGAATTCTAGGGTTAGAATCGGGCATGATATCATGTGACTTAGTTATTTGCATGGTGAATAATTAGGTTTGTGAATTGAATGGAAATATCTGTTTACGCATGTAACACGTGAAGGAATTGGGATTGGAAAGAGTTTAATTCAATTGTTTTGCATAGGAATATAGCTAGATTAACTGGATTAAATAGAAGGCAATTGATCACTTGGAAAAGGACTTTTGGCATTTGAGAATTCTCATTAACAATTCAAAGAGGCATAATAATTGGGATAATTGGATAATTGATTTATAATTCATAATTGGGGATATTGAAGTCTTAATCTTTATTTATTTGAATTCATTCGTTAAAATCTTAGTTTTAATTAGTTAATTTAGTTTTCTTAATTAGAAAAAACACGATTTGAGATTATTTAAATAAAATTAGTTTGGTTAAGAATTAGTACTTGGTGAATTAGTACTTGGTGATTTTTATTAAATAATTCCTCGTGGGAACGATACTCTACTTTTACTTTATTACTTGTTGACCGTGTATACTTGCACGTATTCATTGATTGCGAAATCGATCAACATATAGAAATGAATCGTAATATATAAGATGAGATCACCCCGTGATCTGATAAGGTGATAGCAGGGAAAAGAATCAATCTAATAATTGAAAAGTTTACAGCAAAGATTGTTGTATGTCATTTGTACTATGAATTGGTACAGATTCAAGAAAGGATTATGAATACGAGTTCAATGAAATTCGTATTGAGAAGAGAGTTAGGATTAAGTGGGGATTATGAAATGTTTATGTCACACTATTTGTTATATACCTGTTGAGAGGGTGATTCCTTTCTCATGTGTATAACATATAGATAGGTTCTAAGTAGAGAATATCAGGTTAAGTATGAGTTCTTAAAACTCATACTTATGGTACATTCGTGACCCATGATTATATGAAATGTTTATGAACCCCTCAGCGAATGGACACCAAAGGTCTGACTAGGACAAGTTCTTAAATTCATATAATTGTGGAAAGTTCTTGAACTCATGATTGTGGTTTGACGAACTGGGAGTAGTTATGTGTGACTGAAGAATTGAGGATTATAAGAATAGATAGATTACTAAGCAATTGATCATTAGTGGAGACATTAGGTTTTGCAAATCTTTAGCTATGCTAAACTCGAAATTTTGACATCAAGCTAAAAACACACTATGCTTTTGAAAAATGAATTTCTATTCTCAACTCTTGGTGACTATTGTGTATGTGTGGACTTCGGGCCACCGACGCCTCGTTCCCTGTTGAGATGGTAAAATAGATTTGTAATGATTTTTGAACGGTTTAAAGTATAGTCTATGCTACTTGTTTCGGCTAGACGTTAATGATTTGAAATATCAAAATATATTTTCTATTTATCACTCATGTACCATGTAACCTGGTGCAGAGATGATAAAAAGTTGATGGAGTTGTAAATACAGAAATAATTAGTGTTGAATTCGATCTAAAAATCATTGTTCCACTATTGTATGATGTGTTATGACAAAGTCATACAATGACGACATCCTCAAACGGGCTGTTAATACAATACAACATCATGACCTCATTCTCAAAAAATATTTTCAAAATTTTAATTTGCCAATGGGGTTTGGCTATACCTAAATATTTCAATTGAATTGAATTAATGATATGAGTCTATGCTATTTGATTCAGTTAGACCACCTTTTATGAAAATTCTAAGCGTTCTTTGAAAACTTTCCCGAATAAAATTGTTTTAGTGCGGATTCCGATAAAGATTGAGGTAGGAAATTTTGTGCGCCTAAGTCAGATGGAATAGAAGGAACAGGGAAAAATTGTTCCAACCAGTATTGCTGGGCCAGAATAGGGCATGCTGGACTAATTACCCATTATGTCTTTAAGATAAGACCGTTTGCGGATGAATTTCCATAAAACCTTTGCAAAAATGAAAATTCATAATCTATATGACTCCTCAGCATAATTTGAAAATTTTTACTCTTGTGAAATGTATTGGGTAGCATGTGATGATGTGTATGAATGGTGTATGGTGCATGGTATAAGGTAAATTTCAAGGACAAAATTTTTAGAAGAAGGGGTGAATGTGACAACCCGAGAATTTGGATATTTATTAAAATCTTAAAAGATTGAATTAAGGTTAAATAATAAACCTAGACAGAAAATAAGTGAATGGATTTGGCATTTTTGAAGGATTTTTATGGATATAAAAATTTTTGTGGTGAATTATTCAAGATTAAGTATACAAGTGTATATGTTCTGTGTATATGGTTATGTATGTGTACAGAATGTGGTTAAGGGTCAAGGGTTGACCAGATAAATTTTATCTATGTGAAACCCTAATATTATTGTTGAATATCGACGTTCAGTTAGAAAACCCTAACGACTGATAAGAAACCCTAGAAACCGGTTCTAGAAACCCTAATTTCAGTTCTGAGAATCCGAAATCCTAATTCGAAAGTTGGAAACCCTAAATTGGGAACTTAATGGCTTAAGTGTATTGATTATAAACTTAATTAGGGTAAAACCTAACAAAATAGTTAGAAAACCCTAATTTGTAAAATTAGAAACCCTAATTGCAAAATTAGGAATCCTAATTGCTAATTAGAAACCCTAATTTCTAATTAAGAAAGTTTGATATTAATTAGGGAACATTAATCCTAATGTTCAAGTCTAAGTAATTAGGAAACCCTAATCTAATTAGGAAATCCTAAATATAATTTAGAAACCTGGATTATAAACCATAATGTATAATTGTGAACCAAATTCCTAAATTAGCAATTTTAATTAGGAAATATTAAATCCTAATTAACAAGCTTGAATTTATGATTAGGATATCTTAGTATAATTATAAAATTCTAATTATAATTTAGAAATATTAATTTTTCTATTTTGAAAACCTAAGTCGGAAATCCTAGAATATTAACCCTTCTTACACGGTCAGTTTACAATCAAAAAGAAGGTAAACTACCTCTTCCATACTTAGGCAATCAACCCATCGTATAACCCCATTTCAAGGTATGTTCACGTCAGACTTAATCATTAGATTCCGCACCAAAACAATTTCAATGATTGTCACAAACCTCCCATAAGTATGAGTTTCAAAAACTCGCACCTTATCTTAACCTTCTTTACCTATCATATATATATACATGGGAAAAGATTCACTTTCTCGTCATATACATCTTGATAGCGCGACCAATTTCAATGATTATCACTGTAATAAACCGAGTGGTTGTTACACCAAGCACAAACCTCTGCCCATACAAAGGTTCATACAACTCAGCTATCACATGAGTCCTCAATTGAAATCTTACAACTTCTAACTTTCTCTTTACTTAATACGAATTTTCTTTAATTCGTATGCTATCCTTTACAACTCAATCTGAGTTCTTCTTTCCCGTACTACTTCGTAGTACCATTCATTCATAGCATTGGCTATAAATCATTCATCGTTTAACAACTCATCTGTTACTACGATTTACTATGATCACGTGGTGATCTTCTTCCTTAATCGTTTAACTCAACAATCTTCTTATCATTCTCTCTACGATTATAGTCTTAGGTACTCATACCTAAGATTTATAACCTATCAGCTTTGATACCACTCTGTAACGTCCCGAAATCCGGTCTATTTTCACATCCGGATTTCGTACGTCACGATCCCATCTTCATCCAAATATACATCATTATATAGCTAAATATAAAAACCTACATCCTCATATCCCAGGTTCTAAAACCTTATAACCTCTTTCATTACAAATAATGATAATTACATTATTCTTTACATCTTGCACGAGTGACTTTTATCTACCACTAAGGATACATAATCGTTCATTAAACTATTCTATAGTTTAATTCTATCATTCTATATTACAAGTCTTCACTTGATCTTCACGCTCATTCATATAATGAATGGCATCTCTTCTGGATACCGATCAACTTGATCTTTACGGGATCCTTAAGTTTTTCTAATATCGTTCGCTGAAAATGTTTTTATTTAAAGCAAGTGTGAGCATTCAATTGCCCAGCAAGTCATAACAGTTGAACAAAAAACTTTAAGAATTCAAACATTCTTTCAAAAACTCAATAACCGAATAAAGGTTATGAAGCAGCTTGAATAATAGGAATAATCTCGATTCCTAACATTTTAAAATATTAGCCACATTCACTTTGAAATACTTTCATTCTCTACTCTCTTTCATACACATTTTGTCTGATTAGAACCAATAGCACAGACTTAACAATATCGGTTCATGTACAAACAAAGCATTCTCATATTGAACAGTTCAATCACAGAACAGTTCATATCATAGAAACACCGAAGTGTTCACATTGTGGCACAAGGCCTCATATATTCTAACACCTTGTACAAATATCACACATTTGCACATAGACAGTGTGAGATTCCGAATTTTATGAAATAAAAGTATTCAATTTTTCTATTTTGGTAAATAGTTAAATTGATAAAACTTTAAAGTTAAGGGTGATATTTGAAAAATTTTCAAAGTAAGCAAGTTGTTATAAAATATTCGTTATGTCGGGAAATATTCGTTTGATCGGGGAATATTCTTTTTGTCGGGGAATATTTGTACGATGAAAGAATCATTGGTGGACCCCATAACGAAAGTATTGTCGTAGTTAGAAAATGACAGAAATATCTTTTTAAAAAAGAAAATAACGGCGAAAGTGTTACCGTTAAACTGTTGAATTACCCGGTAGTAAAAGTATAGTAATGCACGTGGTTGCATAGTAGCACACGGTATTGATTATTGATACTTACGTGAGAAGTCACTCAATTATACTCAATTATTGCTACAGTAATTGTTGCATCATATCTCTCATATTATTGATTCAATTATTGTCACAGTATCATTTGCATAATATTTTATATTATTAATTCAATAATTGAGACGATAAAGTTATTCATATTATTATTTGCAATATTGACAATGTATAGAAGTTTTTTCAAGGAGAGGTTTGGTCACCTAATTGCGCGCTAATAAGGAGAAATCCTTATCGGGAAGCCCCCTCTTTCCTGGGAACGACCTGGTTGTTAAATATTGTGAGTTATAATATTAATGGTGAATAGGTCCGTGTTAATTAAAGAGGAAATTGATGGTTCCATTGTGTTGGGATTATTAGTGTTAGTGGAAATCGACATTTATTTCGATAATAATTGATGTCTGGAAGTTATATTGACCAATCGGGTAATTAATCGGATAAATGAGCAATTAATTGCTATTAATTCACATGCTTATAACTATGTGTTCACATGTGTACTATTGATTCACATGCATGTACTATTAGGGGAGGTGGTGCAAGGTTGATAATACTTGCATGACTAAATTAAAAATAGAGGTATAGATGAAGGTACTATACTGTAATTATTTTTTTCACATGTATAGAACTATTGAGTCACATGATTGTACTATTGATTCACATGATATACTATTAGGGGAGGTGGTGCAAGTTCGATAATACTTGTAGGACTAAATTAAAAATGAAGGAAAAGATGAAGGTATTATACTGTAATATTTCGAGCCCCAAAATGTGCAATTATCGAAACTATGTTTTCCTATAAATAGAAGCTCATTGTTCCTTCATTCTTACCAATTCACTAAGACTCACAAGAGCAATTATAGAGAGAGAAGCTATAGAGAGAGAAACTATAGAGAGAAAGAAAAAGAGAAGTCTGTTACTTCACTATTCCAGTATCAAGTCTTCTTCTGAGGTAAGGGGTATTATTTCTTTCGTATTCATGAAGAGAGTTATTTTCTTTCAATACTCGAAAGGGTTGATATTCCAATCTTTATTATTCTGTTGGAATAACCTGTATACGCGGACTACCTCATGCATGGTGAAATTCTTCTTTTATTCCATTCTTTGTTATTCTGTTGGAATAACCTGTCTACGCAGACTACCGCATGCATGGTGAAATTCTTCTGTTATTCCATTCTTTATTATTCTGTTGGATTAACCTGTCTACGCGGACTACCGCATGCATGGCGAAATTCTTCTTTTATTCCATTCGTTATTATTCTGTTGGAATAACCTCTCTATGCGGACTACCGCATGCATGTTGAATGACCCTTCGTATTCATTCTTTATTAAATTATGGAAATGATCTATCTACGTGGATTACCACATGGAGGATAAAAATCCATTTGCAATTTCGTATAATCTATTATACTCGTATGAGATATCATTTCTTTTGTACTCGTCATGGAATATCATTTTCTTTGGTATTTTTCTTTTATGAGTTACTATTCACGGGTTACTATTTACCCAGTTACTATTCACTCTAGTATTATTCACTCGGGTATTCGGGGCACTTTTCGTGCCGAAGTACTATTCACGAGTTACTATTCACGGGTTACTATTCACTCTAGTATTATTAACTCGGGTATTTGGGGTACTTTTCATGTTGGGGTACTTTTCATGTCGGGGTACTATTCACGAGGTATTATTCCTGAATTACTATTCACAGGGTACTATTCACGGTGTACTATTCACCCGAAAAAATTATTTCTTCTCCGTCCAAATTATTTTTGATACATGAATATTATTCTTGAATTTTTCACCACAAAGCAGCATCATGTTGACAATTTGGATATTTTTAAACTCTGGATAAATTTAAAGTCTTTAATATTTATCCTTGATTTCGTTTGATTGCTTATATCACTGTCATCATCCCCATGCTTATATTGTAATGAAAGTCATCATTGGCTTACGTGCATAAATGGATTATTGATTATTGGTTTTACAGTTGTATATCTTTGGCTTACGTGCAAAGATGGACTGTTGATTATTGGTTTTACAGTTGAATATCTTTGGCTTACGTGCAAAGACGAACTGTTAATTGATAGCTTTGGCTCGTAATGCAAAGATGGACAGGTGTATGACATGATCGTGACCATTGGTGATAATAACGAATATCCTTGGCCCGTAGAGCATGGATAACTCGATGATGTGATTGGCAGGATCATGACCATTAGTTAACAATTGAATTTCTTTGGCCGTAGTGCACTAACAGACAATTGATTGGTATGATCATGACCATTGGTTTTATAGTTGAATATCTTTGGCCCGTAGTGCAAAGGTAGACAACGGATTGGTATGATCATTGTTATTACATTTGAATATCTTTAGCCTTTGGGATAAGGATATTGAGTAAACGTTCTATTAAGCCTTTGTGGCAAGGAAAAACTGTTGATTTACATGATTATAAATATGAATTATGGATTTAACTATAATCTTTGGTGGTTCAGGTGAAGACAGGTGATGAGAGTTCTTTTTGTCTTGGGTATAACAAAGAACTGTTAATTAGTATTACAGAAATGAAATATTAAAGATGGACTTTTAATCTAGAGGATATAGTAGACATTATGTTCTACTTGACTCTTCTAATGGATTGCTTGTTCCGCTGCAGTTAAACTTGATGTTTATTGTATTTTATCAGTTTAACACTATTGAAGGCAAAGCATAATTTATTCTACATTATCTTAGTCATAATATTTCTTACTGGGCTAGTTGAGCTCACCCTTTTCTTTCATTGTTCTCTCAGGAAATGAGAATATATAGGTAGGACTAGTCGGGGAATGGAGTGATGGTCTGAGATAGTGACTTTAGTAGTCCTCACTACTCTATAAAATAGTGTGATAATAATTGTAATGAGGACTCCATTGAGTGTGGATATTGTTTAGAAGACAATATTCTTGTTTAAACTCTCAGCTATGTTTTGTCGTATTTTACACGACAGTTGTATAATTAAGTTTGTATTTGATTTATATAGTGTGTATCTGGCGACTCAAGATGGGTGATGTATACCTGTTTTGGGGGCGTCACAGTTGGTATCAAAGCTTAAGGATATGATCCATGTGTGAGGCCCCCAAAACAGGCACACATCACCTATTCTGAGTCGCCAAATACATGGTACAGAATACAAATACAACCTTAAACATACAACCATCGTGTAATATACGACAAAATATAGCTGAGAGTTTAAACAGGAATGTTGCCTTCTAGACAATATCCCTCTCAAATAGAGTCCTCATTACATTTATTGTCACACTATTTTATAGAATAATGAGGGCTACTAATACACCATCTCTGACCATCACCCGCTCCCGACTAGTCCCGCTTATATTCTCATTTCTCAAGAGAACATCGAAGAAAGGTTGAGCTCAACTAGCTCAAGAAGAAATATTATGACTAAGATAATGCGTAATAAATTATCATTAGTCTTCAACAATGTTAAACGATAAAATACAATAGACATCAAGTTTAACTATAGCGGAATAAGCAATCCATTAGAAGAGTTAAGTAGAGAATGATATCTACTATCTTCTATGATTTAAAATGTTTTCATCAATTTTTATCACTGAGATTCAGCTTAATAAATAAACCACATCATCGAGTCATCCCTGCACTACGGGCCAAAAATATTCATTAAATCATCAATGATCATGACTATACCGAATAATCATTCGTCATAATCATACCAAAAACTGTCCATCAATGCACTACAGGCCACTGAGGACTTTTACCACATCATTAATAACATTATAGGTCATGATTACACCGAATAATCCCTGGTCATAATCATAACAAGTCCATCTATGCACGTAAGCCAAAGATGACTTTCATCACAATATAAGCATGAGGATGATGACAATGACATAATAATTCAATAAAACAAGTTCAGGGATAAATTTTAAAGATTTAAAATTTTAGTTTATCCAAAAATCAATAACGTCCAAATTGTCAACATGATACTTCTTTGTGGAGTAAAACTCAAGAATGCGCAGAAGAATATTTCAATGGAAAGATGCTGGATGAAGCGCAAATATCCAGGATATTCTACTAATTTCATGGAGTATAGAAGCTAAAACATTAACCAACTTAGTATAATAGAATATATGAAACTGCAAATGGATTTTCACCAACCATGCGGTAATCCACGTAGACAGATCATTTCAACAATTTAATAAGGAATGAATACGATGGATCATTCACCATGCATGCGGTAATCCACATAGACATGTTATTCCAACAGAATAATAAAGAATGGAATAACAGAAGAATTCACCTGGCGTGCATAATCCGCACAGACAGGTTATTCCAATAGAATAATAAAGAATGGAACTAGGTCATGCGTAAACCGCACAGACATGATATTTCAACAGAATAATAAAGAATAGAACAAGGTCATGCATAAACCGCACAGACAGGATGTTCCAATAGAATAATAAAGAATAGAACTAGGTCATGCGTAAATCGCATAGACAGTATATTTCAACAGAATAATAAAGAATGGAACCAGGTCATGCATAAACAGCACAGACAGGATGTTCCAATAGAATAATAAAGAATTGAACCAGGTCATGCGTAATCTGCACAAACAGGATGTTCCAACAGAATAATAAAGAATGGAATAACAACAGAATTCACCAGGCATGCGTACATACGGATAGAGGTTATTCAAATGTAATAATAAAGAATGGAATAACAACAGAATTCACCAGACATGCGATAGACCACACAGACGGGTTATTCCAACAGAATAATAAAAAATGGAATAACAGAAGGATTTCACCATTTATGCGGTACTTCACATAGACAGGTTATTCCAACATAATAATAAAGAATGGAATAACAGCTCTTACAAGTATTGAAAGAAAATAATTCTCTTCATGAATACGAAAGAATAATACCCCTTACCTTAGAAAGAAGAGTATTCCAACTGGTAGGGCGAGGATATTCTTGAAGAAAACTTATACTATTTTCTACGCTCAAAGCTTTCTTAAACTCTAAAGAAATACGCTCAAGATTATAGAATAAGAATTCTCTGAACTTCTGGTGTGATTTTCAATTCTAACTAAGCATCCTATTTATAGGAGAATGGAAATGATACTATGCAATAAAATATAATATAATCTATTTATAAATATATATATATATATATATATATATTATTTAAAATCTAATAAAACAAATAACTTTATAAAAAGTATTTTGTTTTATATAAAAAATTTTACTATGCAAATACTATGCATAATAAAATATAATATATTCTATTTATAATCTAATAAAACAAATAACTTTATAAAAGTATTCTATTTTATATAAAAGATTTTACTATGCAAATACTATCTGACATACACTATGCATAATAAAATATATTATATTCTATTTATAATCAAATAAAACAAAACTTTATAAAAAGTATTACATTTTATTACATTTATAATAATAATAAAATAAAACTCATCATCATTATTATAATTTGCACTATTAACCGACCAAGTTGTTCCCAGGAAAGAGGGGGCTTTCCAATAAGGATTTCTCCCTATTGGCGCACAATTAGGTGACCAAACCTCTCCTTGACAGAACTTCTAGACATCGTTAATATTGCAAATAATAATATTAATAACCTTGTTATCTCAATTATTGATTTAATAATATATAAAATATCGACAATAATTGAATCAAATAATGAGATACTATAAAAGGCCAATTCTTTGTAGCAATAATTGAACAAAAGCGAGTGACTTCTCACGTAAGCATCAATAATCACATCACAGTGTATTACTATGCAACCACGTGTATTCTTGTGCTTTTTACTATCGGAGTAGTTCAACAGAGTTTAATGGTAAAACTTCATAGCCGTTATTTTCATAAAAATATTTTTGTCGTTTTTCTCAATCCGATGAATAATTACATTATGGAGTCCACCGTTGATTGTGCGCGATCGTCAGACGGATATTCCCCGAAACAAAAGAATATTCTCCGACCAATCGAATATTATACAACAACTTGCATACTTTTTAAAATTTATAAATATTACCCACAACTATAACATTATCTCTAATCCACACCATAATTTTGAAAAAAAATATTTAGAGAAAATTAAATCTTTATTCGTAAAATTTGGGATTTTACACCCTGGCTAAGATATGAGTCTAAAACTAGGAGGGGAGAGACGGGTAATTCCTTCGCTAGTATGACCTACCTAAGTTTATTTGTTATTTAATTGGTCGGTCATAATATAGAGATAATACGTGACATGTCAATTAACCCTTATTTTGAAACTATATTCTAAAACGATATCTAAAATACAGGGGATGAGAAATGTGAAAAATTAGGATAGAGAGGAAATAACCGGGAAGGTACAATCCGAAAAGAAAGCAAGGTATTCTCATCTCTTTGAACTACAGTGCGTAAATTTTGAGGCAAAATTTCATAAGGAGGAGATTGTGAGATCCTCAATTTTATGAAATAAAAGTATTCAATTTTTTATTTTTTGGTAAATAGTTAAATTGATAAAAGTTTAAAGTTAAGGGTGATATTTGAAAATTTTGCAAAGTAAGCAAGTTGTTATAAAATATTCATTGTGTAGGGAAATATTCGTTTGGTCGGGGAATATTCTTTTTGTCGGGGAATATTCGTACGACGACACAATCATTGGTGGACCCCACAATAGAAGTATTGTTGTAGTTAAAAAATGACAGAAATATTATTTTATAAAAGAAAATAATGGCGAAAGTGTTACCGTTAAACTGTTGAATTACTCGGTAGTAAAAGTACAGTAATACACGTGATTGCATAGTAGCATATGGTATTGCTTATTGATGCTTACGTGAGAAGTCACTCAGTTATACTCAATTATTTCTACAGTAATTGTTGCATCATATCTCTCATATTATTGATTCAATTATTATCACAATATCATTTGCATAATATTTTATATTATTAAATCAATAATTGAGACGACAAAGTTATTCATATTATTATTTGCAGTAACCTAATTGCGCTCTAGTAAGGAGAAATCCTTATCAGAAAGCCCCTCTTTCTTGGGAACGACCTGGTTGTTAAATATTATGAGTTATAATATTAATGATGAATAAGTTCGTGTTGATTAAAGATGAAATTGATGGTTCCATTGTGTTGGGATTATTAGTGTTAGTGGAAATCAACATTTATTTCAATAATAATTGATGTCTGGAAGTTATATTGACCAATCGGGTATTTAATCGGATAAATGAGCAATTAATTGCTATTAATTCACATGATTATAATTATGTGTTCACATGTATGTACTATTGATTCACATGCATGTACTATTAGGGGAGGTGGTGCAAGATTGATAATACTTGCACGACTAAATTAAAAATAGAGGTATATATGAAGGTACTATACTGTAATTATTTTTTTCACATGTATAGAACTATTGATTCACATGATTGTACTATTGATTCACATGATATACTATTAGGGGAGGTGGTGCAAGTTTGATAATACTTGCAGGACTAAATTAAAAATGAAGTAAAAGATGAAGGTATTATCTTTGTAATATTTGAGAGCCCCAAAACATGCAATTATCGAAACTATATTTTCCTATAAATAGAAGCTCATTGTTCCTTCATTCTCACCAATTCACTAAGACTCACAAGAGCAATTATAGAGAGAGAAGCTATAGAGAGAAAGAAGAAGAGAAGTCTGTTACTTCATTATTCCAGTATCAAGTCTTTTTCTGAGGTAAGAGGTTTTATTTCTTTCGTATTTATGAAGAGAGTTATTTTCTTTCAATACTCGAACGGGTTGATATTCCAATCTTTATTATTCTGTTGGAATAACCTGTCTACGCGGACTACCTCATGCATAATGAAATTCTTCTTTTATTCCATTCTTTATTATTTTGTTGGAATAACATGTCTATGCGGACTACCGCATGCATGGTGAAATTCTTCTGTTATTCCATTCTTTATTATTTTATTGGAATAACCTGTCTAAGCGAACTACCGCATGCATGGTGAAATTCTTCTTTTATTCCATTCATTATTGTTATGTTGGAATAACCTGTCTACGCGGACTACCGAATGCATGGTGAATGAACCTTCATATTGATTCTTTATTAAATTGTGGAAATGATCTGTCTACGTGGATTTTCGCATGGCGGATAAAAATCTATTTGCAGTTTCGTATATTCTATTATACTCGTATGAGATATCATTTCTTTTGTATTCGTCATGGAATATCGTTTTCTTTGGTATTTTTCTTTTACGAGTTACTATTCATGGGTTACTATTCACCCAATTACTATTCACTCTAGTATTATTCACTCGGGTATTCGGGGTACTTTTCATTCCAGGGTACTATTCACGAGTTACTATTCACCCTATTACTATTCACTCTAGTATTTTTCACTCGGGTCTTTGGGGCACTTTTCATGCCGAGGTACTATTCACGAGGTACTATTCCTGAAGTACTGTTCACATGGTATTATTCACGGGGTACTATTTACCCAAAAAAATTTATTTCTTTTCTGTCCAAATTATTTTTGATACATGAATATTATTCTTTAATTTTACCCCACAAAGAAGTATCATGTTGAAAATTTGGATATTTTTAAACTTTAGATAAATTTAAAGTCTTTAATATTTATCCTTAATTTTTTTTTATTAATGCTTATATCATTGTCATCATCCTCATGCTAATATTATGATGAAAGTCATCATTAGCTTACGTGCATAAATGAATTATTGATTATTGGTTTTACAGTTGTATATCTTTGGCTTACGTGCAAAGATGGACTGTTGATTATTGGTTTTACAGTTGTATATCTTTGGCTTATATGCAAAGACGAACTGTTAATTGATAGCTTTGGCCTGTAGTGCAAAGATGGACAGGTGTATGACATGATCGTGACGACTGGTCACAATAACGAATATCCTTGGCCCGTAGAGCATTGATAATTCGATGATGTGATTGGCAGGATCATGACCATTAGTTAACAGTTGAATGTCTTTGGCCGTAGTGCACTGACAGACAATTGATTGGTGTGATTATGACCATTGGTTTTATAGTTGAATATCTTTGGCCCGTAGTGCAAAGGTAGACAATGGATTGGTATGGTCATTGTTATTACATTTGAATATCTTTAGCCTTTGGGGTAAGGATATTGAGTACATTTTCTATTAAGCCTTTGTGGCAAGGAGAAACTGTTGATTTACATGATTATAAATATGAATTGTGGATTTAACTATAATCTCTTGTTGTTCAGGTGAAGACAGGTGATGAGAGTTCTTTTTGTCTTGGGTATAACAAAGAACTATTGATGAGTATTACAGGAATGAAATATTAAAGATGGACTTTTAATCTAGAGGAGATAGTAGACATTATGTTCTACTTGACTCTTCTAATGAATTGCTTGTTCCGCTGCAGTTAAACTTGATGTTTATTGTATTTTATCAGTTTAACACTATTGAAGGCTAAAAACAATTTATTTTGCATTATCTTAGTCATAATATTTCTTACTGGGATAGTTGAGCTCACCCTTTTCTTTCATTGCTCTCTTCAGGAAATTAGAATATATAGCTGGGACTAGTCGGGGAATGGAGTGATGGTCCGAGATGGTGGCTTTAGTAGTCCTCACTATTCTAAAACATAGTGTGATAATATTAAATATTGTGAGTTATAATATTAATGATGAATAAGTTCGTGTTGATTAAAGATGAAATTGATGGTTCCATTGTGTTGGGATTATTAGTGTTAATGGAAATCTATATTTATTTTGATAATAATTGATGTCTGGAAGTTATATTGACCAATCGGGTAATTAATTGGATAAATAAGCAATTAATTGTTATTAATTCACATGCTTATAACTATGTGTTCACATGTGTGTACTATTGATTCACATGCATGTCTTTTTAGGGGAAGTGGTGCAAGATTGATAATACTTGCATGACTAAATTAAAAATAGAGGTATAGATGAAGGTACTATACCGTAATTATTTTTTTCAAATGTATAGAACTATTGAGTCACATAATTGTACTATTGATTCACATGATATCATATTAGGGGAGGTGGTGCAAGTTTGATAATACTTGCAGGACTAAATTAAAAATAAAGGAAAAGATGAAGGTGTTATACTGTAATATTTTGATCCCCAAAAGTACAATTATCAAAACTATATTTTTCTATAAATAGAAGCTCATTGTTCCTTCATTCTCACCAATTCACTAAGACTCACAAGAGCAATTATAGAGAGAGAAGCTATAGAGAGAAAGAAAAAGAGAAGTCTGCTACTTCACTATTCCAGTATCAAGTCTTCTTCTGAGGTAAGGGGTATTATTTCTTTCGTATTCATGAAGAGAGTTATTTTCTTTCAATACTCGAAAGGGTTGATATTCCAATCTTTATTATTCTGTTGGAATAACCTGTCTACATGGACTACCGCATGCATGGTGAAATTCTTATGTTATTCCATTCTTTATTATTACATTGGAATAACTTTGTTTATGGACTCTAGCGTATGCATGGTAAAATTCTTACATTATTCCCTTCTTTATTATTCTATTGGAATAACTTTTGTCACGTGGACTACCGCATGCATGGTGAAAATTTTATGTTATTCCATTCGTTATTATTCGCTGGAATAACTTTTGTCTCACGTGGACTCACAGCATGCATGGTGAATGACCCTTAAGTATTCATTCTTTATTAAATTATGGAAATGATCATCTATGTGCATTCTGACATGGCGGATAAAAATCTATTTGCGATTTAAGATATTCTATTATACTCGTATGAGATATCATTTCTTTTGTACTCAATCATGGAATATCATTTTCTTTGGTATTTTTCTTTTCGAAAATTACTATTCATGGAGTTACTATTCACCCTTGTTACTATTCACTCTAGTAATATTCACTTTCGGGTATTAGGGCACTTTTCAATTGCAAAGTACTATTCACGAGTTACTATTCATGGGTTACTATTCACCCGATTACTATTCACTCGGGTATTTGGGGCACTTTTCATGTCGGGGTACTATTCATGAGGTACTATTCCATAAGTACAATTCACGGCGTACTATTCACCCGATAAATTTATTTATTTTCCGTCCAAATTATTTTTGATACATGAATATTATTCTTGAATTTTACTCCACAAAGCAGTATCATATTGACAATTTGGATATTTTTAAACTCTGGATAAATTTAAAGTCTTTAATATTTATTCTTGATTTTTTTTTATTAATGCTTATATCATTGTCATCATCCTCATGCTAATATTATGATGAAAGTCATCATTAGCTTACGTGCATAAATGAATTGTTGATTATTGGTTTTACAGTTGTATATCTTTGGCTTACGTGCAAAAATGGACTGTTGATTATTGGTTTTACAGTTGTATATCTTTGGCTTACTTGCAAAGACGAACTGTTAATTAATAGCTTTAGCTCGTAGTGTAAAGATGGATAAGTGTATAACATGATTGTGACCACTGGTGATAATAACGAATATCCTTGGCCCGTAGAGCATGGATAATTCGATGATGTGATTGGCAGGATCATGACCATTAGTTAACAGTTGAATGTCTTTTGTCGTAGTGCACTGACAGACAATTGATTGGTGTGATCATAACCATTGGTTTTATAGTTGAATATATTTGGCCCGTAGTGTAAAGGTAGACAACGGATTGGTATGATCATTGTTATTACATTTGAATATCTTTAGCCTTTGTGGTAAGGATATTGAGTAAACGTTTTATTAAGCCTTTGTGGTAAGGAGAAAATGTTAATTTACATGATTATAAATATTAATTATGGATTTAACTATAATCGTTGGTGGTTCAGGTGAAGACAAGTGATGAGAGTTCTTTTTTTATTGGGTATAACAAAGAACTGTTGATGAGTATTAAAGGAATGAAATATTAAAGATGGACTTTTAATCTAGAAAAGATAGTAGACATTATGTTCTACTTGACTCTTCTAATGGATTGCTTGTTCCGTTGGAGTTAAACTTGATGTTTATTGTATTTTATCAGTTTAACACTATTTAACACTATTTATTCCGCATTATCTTAGTCATAATATTTCTTACTAGGCTAGTTGAGCTCACCCTTTTCTTTTATTGTTCTCTTCAGGAAATGAGAATATATAGCTGGGACTAGTCGGGGAATGGAGTGATGGTCCGAGATGGTGACTTTAGTAGTCCTCACTAATCTATAAAATAGTGTGATAATAATTGTAATGAGGACTCCATTGAGTGTGGATATTGTCTAGAAGACAATATTCTTGTTTAAACTATCAGCTATGTTTTGTCATATTTTACACGACAGTTGTATAATTAAGTTTGTATTTGATTTATGTAGTGTGTATCTGGCGACTCAAGATGGGTGATGTATACCTATTTTGGGGGTGTCACAGACAGAACTTCTCAAGTTCAACATCTGAGAAGTTTTAGAAACTAGCATTCATTTAAAATATGAATGAAGTTAGGAAACTTGCCTCACGAACATCTACAGCTTATAGTTTATGCTGAACTACTCATTCCAATTCCTATGTAGCACATAAGGAAATAACACATACACCAATTAGTCATATACTTGACTTTACGCATTTGTTTACTTAACTTTACTTCTTAGGGTTCGCGTTCTTACAATCTAAGTTTACGCGACTAACTTCCTTTACCGGTTAACGTCTTCATAACATACAGAGATGTCTTACTCAATACGTTCATCATCTTTGATGATTTAAATTCTTATCTTTTTCTTATATACTCCTAGGACTCAGCACACATCATGTCTCTGCTAGTAGTCCATATGGTACTCTGAGTGGTTTCCCACAAACAACTAACAAACAAGTTCCCGTCTCATCTACACTGCCCACACAGTGAGTTAGATCGGTTGCCAGTTTCGTATATACCTTCGCTCTCTGAAGGAATTGTTTAGCCCAGCTCCCATATGTCAACCATCAAAGGTTACAATTGTACTACAACATAAATTCATCTTAACTTATCCGAACCATTAACTATAATGTTCGTTAAGTCAATTTCGTATTCCTTATGGTTTTTTGGCAACTAAATGCCATACCTCAGGATTCATTCTTTATCGTCTAAGTCATACAGTCCTTTATATACTTAGAACGATCATTTAATATTCATTCTATGCATTTATAGTGTTAAGAATTTTACATTACCTTATTCTTATCTTACAAGATCCGGTTCATTCGACTCGAAACGTCATCCAAGTTATAAACATTAACTCGGCTTCTTTTACGTTATACGTACTTGTCTTTAATTCAGCTTCTTCACCGTTCACAGGTTTAATCATTGATCTTCATAACCTTACGGTCAAACCATACACGGGGTGTAGGTTCTACCCGTTTAATATTTATGTACACTTAACCTTCACGTTGGTTAAAGTGTTCAACGCTTACATTTCATTCTAATATTCACATCTGACTCACATTCGACTTTCCTTAATCTTATTACCGTTTGCTACGGCTTTCTTGATAATTCATATCTTACTTACTACCTTCGTTAACGTCTAAGTCATAAAACCAATGTATACTTAGAACGTTCGCTCGACGTGAATACGATTCACGAGGATCGTTTACGTATTCAACGTTTACGTTGTTCATCCCTTAATCTCTCATTCAACCTTTACCGAAGGTTTTAATCGCTTTCATTCATTGCTCATCACCTGAACCCCATGTTCAATATTCTTTCTTAATGTCAAAGCCATATGATTCGTTGTATGCTAAGACCGATCGTTCATCGCAAAAGCGTTGCGTTCACAGCGTCTAAACCCTTTACATTCTTCTCTCATTACCATGTCATAACATCGAAATGTTATACATTACGCTCGTTACTCAACGTCTAAGGAATCACAATCATAGCAATCCCCCACGTTCATTTATCGCGACTAAGGTCCCTGGATATCGGTTCCGTAACCCGCGATCACATTCTTTATCTTTTAATCTCATTTAATCTTTGCGTTCAACCTTTATTTAAAGGTTTAATAGACTTGATTAAGTGTTACATTAGTTGAACTACATGTTCATATTTATTTCTTGTACATCCCCCAGTATTTGAGTTGTTAAAAGCTCAACACTGGGCACTGTCTTGCACCGGCGTCGTGCCCCTTCCTTTACCTCGTGTTGCAGCGCCATTCTGCAGTGTCAAACTGCCGAGGCTAGCGATGCGGTGCCACTCCCTTCTCTATTTCTCATGTTGGCGGTACCACTTTCGGTGATGGTGATGGCCCGACCCTCATGAAGGTCACGCCTCCCAAGGCTTGATTGGCTGCTACACACACAATACTCTACCAAATTTTTTTCTAAGTCTTAGAAATTGCTTAAGACGCTTACTTCCCGATTCCATAACTTATTCGTTATAACCTAGAACGAGATTGTTCCAAAGACATTTTCTTCCTTATCTTACTTACTTCGATTACCCAAGGACAGAACTTCATTCTGAATCCGTTAACATGCCATTCAATTGGCTTAATCTTCGCCCTTCCTTCGTTTTACGTTTTTAACATTCTTCGTTCGTTCGTCTATAATTCGGTTATCCGAACTCGAAATTCGATCGTTCTTCAGTCCATGACTCACGATTTATATATTCTCTTACATTCTTATGAAACCCTACACGTTTGTGTTCATTTACTAACTTTCTAATTCTCGTTCTTCTTTTACGAAATTTTTGCCATAACTTCGTTATAGCTCAGTTTTAATCCGTTCTTCATGAACGTTTCTAACGTTCCTAACTAAGCAATTAGCAACTAACTTATACGCAATGGTTTTAAACTTGTCCATCAACAACAATTATCCTACGATGGTTTTGAATTTGTCCATCAACAATGTTCTTCGCGTTCTTCGTTCGTTCTTCATTTTTAATCGATATTTTGATTACGATTTCACTTTTTCTTGGAATTTGATATTATAGAGCACCATTCCTTACTTATTTCACCTACTCATTCAAATTATCCACACGGATCGTTCTAATTCATTATGAATTGTACACTTCCTTAAGAAATTTATAAAATAAACTTCTAATTCTTATTTCTTCATTTTCTCTTGATTTCAACCATATGAAATCATTCTTAACATCTTTTACTTCTTATTCTCATTAAGCTATGTTTTAACATAAAAACTTAAAGAAAATTAATTAGAAGCTAGGTTTTCGGATTACCTTTCTTCTTTAATCTCCTTCCATCAGAAAAAGTTTTCTCACGAGCCTTTTCCTCCTTCTTCTCCTTCTCATCTGATCCCTCTCTCTGTCTCAAGTGTTATAGGATTTTACAAAAATCCTAAACAAATGAATTAAGCTTTCTATTTATAGAAAACCAAGGTTAGGGGTATTTAAGTCATTTCACCCCAACCTCCTTATTATTCACACCTTCTCAATAGACCTCCTTACTATTCACGAAGCTTCCCTTGGAAGCTTCGTGCTTTCGTCTTGCAAAATTCATCCGACAATTTGAAAACTGCGATTCTCGGAATCCAAATATTTTTAGATATTTCGTCTTTCCTTTACCAATTAACTTTTATGTATTTTTGAATCTCCAAAAAATTGAAAAATACTTTTTGGTGTCAAGCGTTTTCCTTCACGTTTTCCCCTAACGTAGCTAAACGAATAAAAAGTACATAACATTAATTTTCTTCATTTTTATTTCATCCGATTTCTGCAAGTTTTTCGAGAAAAACTTTTATCGACTTATTTAACTTTTCATGATATATTATCGTCAAATATTTTGATGGAATGTCATTTCGACCTACCGAACTCTCAGAAAGGCTTAAGTTACTCAAACCCTGACCCTTAGGGTTTTGTCATGTGAATAGTGCCTATTTTGTCTTTTTCCCCATAAATATTTTATTTTCATCCTAAAAATTCTAACTCGTCCAGTCTAGCTCGTAGCCAGAATCCTCCCAATTAATAATCATTCTAGGTTCTAGAACGATTAATAAACACGTAGTACATAATAGTATTAATAAAAATTCATTTTATTAATAACTAATTCTTTAAATCTTAATTTCTGGACAATCCAATTTTTCGGGTTGTCACAAATCCTTGCGTATTCTTTTTCCTAAGGCTAAAGAATAGAGAGGTAGATAGAAAGAAACACATAGAAAATTGACAGAGAGTTAGAGAAGAAATTGAGAGTTTTGCTGTGAGTTGGTCAAGAGGAAGAGGAAGGATTGCTAAAACCTTGTTATCATCTTGCTAACAAAGAATTATGGTATAATTTATCGTAATTCCAAATTTTTCTTTGCAATATCTATTTTCTATGAATTAGAATTCTTATTGGATTAGAGTTTAAATGTTGGTTATATATATATGTATAATCTATTATAATTATCTAGAAGTGATGTTAAAGTAATCAAAATTCGTGTAAATGTGTTGATGAAGAGGAATTTAAGTTTTGCTTTTCTAATTTTATTCTCTGTAATTTACTTTTGTTGGAATAGGGTTTGAGGTGTTGATTATATACATGTGTAATCTGATAATTGTTATGTAGAAGCCGTATTGAGTAATCAAATTCATGGAAAAATGGTTTGTAGAAGAAAAATTAGTTAACAGTGTTTTATGTGTACAAAGTGGATTATTTGAGGCCAAAATAAATATTCAATTATGATTATAATCTACAAATTGGTTGTGAATTGTGTTAGTATGTCAAGAAATGAAAACAACACAATTGAAATTGCATAATTTGGTTAAGAATGGAAGGTTTGGTGATTGAAATTACTAAATGTGTTAAAATTGAAGAAAATGGCAAAAATATTATTTTTAATCCTCTAGAATGTGGTTTGTGATGTTAAAATTGCTTTATAAATATTTGGTTTTGAGTTTATAAAGCTTATAAACATTTGTGTTTGCTTAATTGGGTGTTGGGTGAAGAAATTGGGATTTTTGGCTTAGAACAGAGATTGTATTCGTGTTTACAGAAAAAGCGATTACGGTGTCGGCGCTGGTAGCCTTTGCCTCTCTTACCGGTAGCGATGCGACAACTTGCGGTATTGAATTAAAAAATGGCGAAGTAGGCGTGGCGGCCAGATGGTTAGACAGACCCAATAAGGAACTATTAACAGTATAGTTGGGAAATGTTAACTTAACCTACTTTAATGATTGTAGAGGAACCTAAAACATGTTATAAGATGTAATAAAATATTTTAATCACAACGTCGAAAGTATAGATTATGAATTAATAAGTTATGAATGTCCGTGATGAGATGTTATGAGAATTAAAGTTGTTTTATAATTACCATGTCGGGTACTGTTATATAATTAGGAGATCAAATTCATGGTACGTGAATGATTAGGATAATCATGTCTTAAGCTAAAGATTGTAGACTTGACTAAAATTGAAAAATAAACCAATGAAGTTAGTGTTAATATAATTAATTGGTATTATGATCTTAATGGTATGTGTAGGGTATTTGGCGAACGTTTGTAGTAATTGTGTAGCTCACACACGAGGCAAGTTTCTTAAACCCTAAACTTATGTTGAGCAAATTTCTTGGTTCCATCTTGTTTATGATTATGCAAGCTCTTGTATTCTAATTCTTTTACATTGAGCAAGTTTCATATTTCTAACTTGATATCGTTATGCAAGTTCCACAACTTTTATTGAGAAAGTTCCTAACTTTTATATCTTGCTCTTCAAAGCATAAATTGTTCAAGTTCATTGTTTCAAATGAGATTTTCTAATTCTTTTGGATGTAACACTTTGTATATACAATGTCTATTCAATTGTATATTATTGATATTCAATCTTCGACTTAATTATTGTTGTTCAATCTTATATTATTGAGTTGAACCATCGAATAGCAAAAAAAACCTTTATTGGTTGGACTAATCCATAATTGGTGAGTGTTCTAAACATCTAGAACCACTGTTAAGCTATTCCAAACTAAACTTTCTTTAGTGCAGAAATCTTAAAGTCAAACTGAGATGAACAACCCTAATATACGAGATTATGTACCCGTTAGCGTTTAGATGTTTGTACATAATACATGGTACGAAGGGCTGATCCCCCGAAGTATGAAAGTAAAGGTCTGTATAGTCTAATGACTGTTAAAGGTTGAAGTAAAAATACTTAATAACCTTGGGACATAGTTCGTGGTCTTAAAGACCCTCAGATATAAACCTCGAACTTGTTTACTAATCTTGACTCGAAGAAAGTTCTTAATTACTGAGTATTCATTGCTTACCCTTATGTTACTTCTATTATCATTCTTTATATTAGTGAGCAATTATTTTCTCACTCTTGCATTTAACACTATAGCTAAAGTTGAGAAAATTGATGAGCCATCTTTTTAGCAAATGCAAGGGCAAGATGTCCAAATGATGAAGACCTGTTTAATTTTATTTCCTGAACTTGTGTTAGGAAACTTCAATTATTTTGTGATGTATTCCGCAGACTCATGTAATAGTTTAAGGTTAGATTACCTAAGATTTGATTTACGTTGATGTAACCCTATAAAGGGATGGATTATCATTTAAGCTGCTTAATTTACATAATTATCCTTGATTATGGGTAGTTAGACGTAATTGTTTTGGATAGTGATCACCAGATCATGTGGGAGTGAAGTACCCGGATTTAGGGATGTCACAGGTTGGTATCAAAGCCTTAGGTTATGAACCTTAGGTGGGGAAAACCTTAGGAAGTAACCTTTAAGAAGATAGAAAATATAATGGTGTTAAACTCATATCGAGTTTTAATGAATGAATTGAGGGAATTCATTAAAGATAAACAATAAAAGACTTTATGTGCTATATGTTAATAACTTATGTACTCGCGAGTATCGAAGAGTGTCATATAATAAATAAAACTTAAAAGTATTTTGTTGTCAGGATGTCTAACGTTGAAGGATCCAGTCAAGCTAGGGAAGAGATACCTCAGTTACCTAGAGATAAAGAGCCCCAAGACGTCAACGTTTTTTGGGAGCAATTAATCTAGAGGGAGCTTTCTCTATTGGTTGCTGAGGAAGGACATGAGAATGAGCCTGTGTCTGATCATGAGGAGGAGGACTTTGAGGAGATAGAGGTGGAGGATGAGGAAAAAGATCATGTGGAGTTTCCACCAAACTCCATATCAGCTGAGATGTATGATGAGTTGTATGACCGAAACATAGAGTTATAGGATAAGATTTAATAGTTGAAGGAGTTGGCTGACATGCGTCAGGCTACTATAGAGTAGAAGGATGTGGAGATTCAAGAACTCGACTCACGACTTGGGAACACGGAATGGAACCTAGTTTAAATAGAGGGACACCAAGAAGAACTGTTGGCTGATAATGGGAAGATGAAGACTGGAGTGGAAAAGTTAAAAGATTACTTGAAGGAGGAGTCAACTAAGCGTGCGAGAGCAGAGGACGCTTGGATGAAGGCTACCCAGCATGCAGATCGTGCCAAATCCAAGGTTCAGACGAAGAAGGCTAAGATGGATGAAATGGATTATGCCTTTCATTCTGCGATTGATAGGGCCCAGGACTGAGTCTTTTATTACCCACCTCAATTTCAAGAATTTCCATGGTATATAATGGATCGTAGGATGACGTATTGTATTATGGAAAAACAGCATAGAGAAGCCTCTCGACGTCTTAACATGCCAAGATAGAAAGAATAATAATGATATGTGATTAAATAAATTGTAAATCCCTTATTTTTAGATAAATAAAGGGGTAAGATGAGTATATAATCCTGAAACTTTTCAAGTTCAGGAAAGTTGATGTTGATAGCAGATATGTTATCCTTACTATATTTTGAAAACTATGAAGGAATAAAATGTTGAAGTTTTTTGAAATGTTATGTGTTAAGATTTGATCTTAGAATGTTTAAGTTAAACTTTAAATATTCATAAAATTGAGTAATTAACTAATAAGCATATATTTTAAATAGAAGATGCCTCCTAGAAGAAGACAACCACGTCAACAACCACCTCTTGAGGGGTCTACTATGAATAGCAATAATGAGGCCAACGCTAACCCGGTTCTATAATTGGTTACTTTATTAATGGGAGCACTTGTAAATCAGCTGCAAGCTCAAGTTATGACTTTTAAGGACTTCAAAGCAGTTGGACCGCCGGAGTTTCAAGGGTCTATGAATCCAGTTGAAGCCCAAACCTGGATCATGGAAATGGAGAAGGTTTTTGACGTTACTAGAGTTAGTGAGGACCAAAAAACCGCATTCGCAACGTTTATGATGAAGTCTAAAGATAGCTATTGGTGGCAGGCGAATAAGGTTCGTGAGGTATAGGGAGTAATAGCATGGGATAGGTTTAAAGAAATGTTTTTTGAGATGTATTTCTCGACGAGTTCTCAGAACCAGATGGAAGTTCAATTCTTAGAATTGAAGCAAGGAACCATATTTGTCTTGGGAGTATCTTTGCAAAGTTTAATCAGCTGGCAAGGTTTGCTCCATACCAAGTCAATACTGATGAGCGTAAGGCGAGAAGGTTCGAACAAGGATTGAAGCCCTAGTTGTATAGGAAGGTTTTGATGTTTCAGCTAAATACGTTTGCGGCAGTATTGGAAAATGCAATTATCGCGGAAGGTGGAAGCGATGCCTTCACCAAATATAATCATGAACAGAGGAAGAGAAAGAATGAGAATGAAAGCAAGGCTGGTGGAAGCAATAATGGAAGTAACAACTAGAAAATGAAATAGAATGAAAACTCAAATACGGGAGGACATCAAGGAAGTCAACAAAAGAAGAAGTTTGAAGCTTGTGCTACTTGCAGAAAGAACCACACGGGGGTGTGTCTGAAGGGTAAGCGGGTGTGTTTCAACTATGGCCAAGAGGGTTACATAGAAATAAATTATTTTAGTCCGAAGAAGGGAGGAGTCTGTTTCACTTGCGGGTCAAAGGATTATATGGCTCGTGATTGCCTTAAGAAGACAATGGGAAGTGTAAGTGGAGGAAAGGGAAACAACAGTGGTGGTACGTTAACTATCACTGGGCCGGTGCAACAAAACTGACCTACTACTAGGACTTTCAATATGACTGTGCAAGATATTGTGCAGTCAAAGGATGTGGTGTCAGGTATCATTCTGATTAATGGTATTAATGCTTATGTGCTATTTGATTCGGGTACTACTTGTTCATTTATATATGATGATTTATCTCAGAACTTAGATTTTCCTTAGGAAGATCTAGATTTCCCTTTAAGCATAGAAATTACGAATATGGAAGTGATTCCTGTTAGGTTTATATATAATAATTTTAGGGTGGATATAAAGGGCCACGAGATGATGGTAGATTTGATACTGATTAAACTTAAGGAATTTGATGTTATACTAGGAATGGACTGGTTATTCAATTACGAGGCAGTAATTAATTGCCTAAAGAAATGTGTTAACCTTATGACTCCGCCAAAGATAGTATTTTATGGTAGCAAGTCACCTCAACAAGAAAGTTGTATGACGGTGATGCAAGCCAGAAAGTTACTGAGATAAGGATGTGTAGGATACTTAGCCTACATCATTGATACTCAGAAGAAGAGTGTGAATCTAGAGGAGATACCGATCATTAGAGATTTTACGGAAGTATTTCCAGACGATTTGCCTAGACTTTCGCTAGATCAAGAAATTAAGTTTGTGATTGATTTAGCACCAGGAATGGCCCCGATATCTAAAGCCCAATATAGAATGACCCTAGTAGAGATGAAAGAGTTGATGGTACAGTTGCAAGAATTATTAGATAAGAAGTATATCCAGCCAAGCATGTCACCATGGGGAGCGCCAATGTTGTTTGTTAAAAAGAAAGATGGATCAATGTGGCTTTGCATAGATTACAGGGAGTTAAATAAGGTCACAATTAAAAATAAGTATCCATTACCGAGAATCGATGACTTGTTCGATCAACTGAAGGGAGTGAGATATTTCTCAAAGATAGACTTAAGAAGTGGATATCATCAGCTGAAGGTGAGGCCAGAGGATGTACTGAAAATGGCATTCAGAACTCGGTATGGTCATTATGAGTTTTAGGTTATGTCATTTGGTTTAACCAATGCACCTGAAGCGTTAATTGATTTGATGAACAGGGAGTTTAAACCATTCTTAGACAAATTTGTAGTGGTGTTTATTGATGATATATTGGTGTATTCTAAGATCAAGGAGGAACATGTTGAACATTTAAGGGTGATGTTGGAGACATTGAGAAGAGAGAAGTTGTATGCTAAATTCTCAAAATGTGAGTTTTGGCTAGAACGTGTGTAGTTTCTTGGGCACGTTATTGACAAAGACGGAATCTCGGTATATCCGTCGAAAGTTGAAGCTGTAATCAATTTGGAACAGCCGAAGACACCATCAGAAGTAAAAAGTTTCTTGGGATTGAAAGGTTACTATAGGCGTTTTATTCAAGACTTTTTCAAGATCGCAACACCATTGACAAATTTAACTAGGAAGGTAGTTAAGTTTGTTTGGACGGAGAAGTGTGAGGAAAGTTTTTAAGAATTAAAGAAGAGATTGAGTTCAGCACTTGTGTTATCATTGCCTGATTATATAGGGAATTTTGTGGTGTATAGTGACGCATCGCATAAAGGACTAGGCTGTGTGCATATGCAGAACGACAGAGTTATTTTGTATGCATCACGTCAATTGAAAGATTACAAAAAAGGGTATCCGACTCATGATTTCGAATTGGTTGCAGTAGTGTTTGCTCTGAAGATTTGGAGGCACTATCTTTATGGAGAGAGGTATGAGATATATACATACCATAAAAGTCTGAAGTATATATTTACATATTAAGATTTGAATATGTGAGAGAGAAGCTGGCTGGAATTAATTAAAGACTACGACTGCGAGATTCTTTATCATCCCGGAAAGGCGAATGTTGTTGTCGATGCCTTAAGTAGAAAGGGGCGAGAGAAATTAATGATGTTGACTGCTTAGTAAAAGCAGAAATGACCAAGATGGAGTTGGAAATTAAATATCTGACAGAATCAGATGAAAAATTGTTCTTGTAACAATCTGGAATTTTAAATTGTAATTTTAAATATTTATTGAATTATATAAATATTTAATTGATGTGTTTATTGTTGAATACATATTTGTTTAATTTGATTTAATTTGATTATTTATTTGTTAAATAAATAATTAATGAGTGAAAGAAATTAATTATTATGAGAGAATATTCTAATTTAATGTAATAATTAAATTAGAGAGTGGATAGGGATTAAACGAATTATTATAACGTTTAATTTAATTTGGTAATAAAAGTGTGACAATAAACTATGCTATAAATGAGTTATAAAAATAAATTAAAGGAGTTTAATTTAGTTTTGCCAAACAAGGCTTAAAGATATTAAGTCTTTAATTTTTAAAGAGTTTTTGCCAAACAATGCCTTATGGCTTTTGAATTTTGAATTTTGTATTTTAATTAAAATAATTAAAATATAAATAATATATATATATATATATTAATTTTGGTAACTGATAACTTATTTGTATATTTATTATAACGTCGGTTTAAGACGTTTGGGTGTGTGCGTTGAGTTGAGTTTTATTTTACGTAAAAAGTATTTGGCCTAAGCCTTAGAAGAAAGGAAGAAAGAAAGAATACAGAGAATTTGAGAGAGACTAGAGAGAGTTGAGAGGAGAGAAAGGTTCTGTGAATTGCAAGTTATCTTTTAACAAGTGTTAACCAAGCAAGAGAACATATTTTTACATAACCTTAATATTATATATATATATATATATATATATATTTTTCTGACATGAATTTTCAAGCTACTGTGAATTCAAATTATTTTTTATTGTTGATATACAACCGATAATGTATGGGCCGAATTAATTAATCGAAATGTAATTAGAGAAAGAATCCTTTTAAGGGGGGAAAGATGTGACAAATGAGATTTTGTAATTTAATTTTAATATTTATTGTATTAAATAAATATTTTTCACTAATTTAATTATTAGATTAAATAATTAATTGATGAAGTTGTAGTAAATTAATTTAATTGTATGTGTTATATTTATTAAATTAATGTGGAGAATTGATTTATGTAAATATGTGAGCTTATTGAATTAAAAAGAAATATTTAATACGCCTAATATTATTTTAATTAATTAGAGAATTAATAATTTGACGTAATTAACAAATGAGAAATTCAATTATGTACCTATGTGAATTAATGAGAAATTATTATATTTTATTTAAAGTAAATTAAATAAGATATTTGATTTATTTTATAAAGGGGTGTGACACTATTAAACTATAGTATAAACGATTTATTAAATTAAATGGTTATGATTCTTTTAAAGGCTAGCCAAACGGAGCTTTATTGGGAGTTGGGAACAGTTAACCCATGATCGGGTTAACTGACCACAACTGCGCTCAGTTTTATAAATTTAAACGTCTTCTTCTTCTCTCATTTTTTTAAGTCTAGCAAAGGAAATCACAGAGAGAATTAAGAATTTTGAGGGAATTGTGAGTTGTGTGATTGATTGAGAAATGTTTCATCTCTTCTAAATATACACTACGTTGTGGGTAATCTCTTCAACCCAGTTTTTATTTACGTCATTTAAAGTTTCATGAAAATGGCTTTCAAATTCTGTTAAAATCTCTGTAATTAGAAATGGTAGTGATTATGTGGATATATATCTGATAATATATCATCACAGCATGTTTTACTATATATATTGTATGATTGCATGTTATCAGTTCATAAAAATATATTGTTGCTACAAAATTATAGAGTATAGAAATATGGCCATATTACCCTTACTCGCAAATTTAATACGTCAAACATATACTGTGTAAGACCCCGACTTTTATGAATAAAGATGATTTTTCTATAATTATCATTTTTGAATATTATGGAATGAATTTGTTATAATGTTATTGTTGTGGGTAGTATTTATAAATTTTGCAAAGTATGAAAGTTATTAGATTATATTTGATTGGTCGGAGAATATTCGTTTTAGCAGGGAATATTCGTACAACGGCGCAATCATTGGTGGATCCCACAACAGAATTATTTTCGGATTGAAAAAATGACAAAAATATATTTATGAAAATAATGGCGGAAGTTTCACTGGTTAATCTTTGTTGAACTACTTGGTAGTAAAAAATAATAATATCGCGTGGTTGCATAATAGCACACGTGATTGATTATTGATGCTTACGTGAAAGTCACTCGATTATACTCAATTATTTCTCATTAATTCTTGTTTGCATCATATCTCTCTCATATTATTGATTTGATTATTGTCACAAGATCATCGCATAATATATTATTTTATTAAATCAATAATTGAGGCGACAAAGTTATTCATATTATTAAATTGCAATATTTACAATGTCTGTAGAAGTTACATCGAGGATAGGTTTGGTCACCTAATTGCGCCAATAGGGAGAAATCCTTATTGGAAAGCCCCTCTTTTCACAGGAATGACACGGTTGATAAATATTGTGAGTTATAATATTAATGATGAATGTTATTAAAATTGAAGTTGTGCTCGAAGTTTGAAATTGGAGACGCGGACGTGATATTTGAGTCCGAAACGATGAAATTAGTAAAAATAGACTATAAACACAAAAATTTTCGGGTTTTACTATTTGGTCAAAAAGTCAACAGTTTACTTTTTTGGAAAAAGTCAAACTTCAAAATTTCAAAATTTATATTTTTGATAAAAATAGTTTTATTGTATTGGAATTATTTGTGTTAGTGAAAATTGACATTTATTTCGATAATAATTGATGTCTGGAGGTTATATTGACCAATCGGGTATTTAACCGGATAATTGAGAAATTAATTGCTATTATTTCACATGATTATAACTATTTGTTCACATGTGTATACTATTGTTTCACATTCTTGTTACTATTAGGGGAGTTGGTGCAAGATTGATAATACTTGCATGACTAAGTTAAAAATGAGGTATAGATGGAGTACTATCTCTGTAATTCAGTATTTTCACATGTCTAGAACTATTGATTCACACGATTTTCTATTGAATCACATTATTTACTATTAGGGGAGGTGGTGCAAGTTTGATAATATTTGCATGACTAAATTAAAAATAAAGGAAAAGTTGGAGGTATTGTACTGTAATTTTTTGAGCCCCAAAGCGTGCAATTATTGAAACTATATTTTTCTATAAATAGAAGCTCATTCTTCCTTCATTTCTCACCAATTCACTAAAGCTATAGAGCAATTATTATAGAGAGAAATTGTAGAGAGAAAATCTGTAGAAGAAGAGAAGCATGCTACCTCACTACTCCTATATCCAGTTTCTTTCAAAGGTAAGGGGTATTATTTCTTTCTTTCGTCTTAATGAAGAGAACGTCTGCTATTCCATTCTTTATTATTATGTTGGAATAACCTGTCTATGCGAAGTACCACATACATGATGAAATTCTTCTGTTATTCGATTCTTTGTTATTACATTGGAACATCACATGCATTCTTTACGCATGACCGATTACATTATTTATTATTCATTTGGAATATCACATGCATGCGTTTCTGCTTTACGACTTATTCCGTCTTTTATTATTACATTGGAATATCATCGTTCGTTAGCGTTTTACTTAGGACCTAGTTCCGTCTTTATTATTACATTGGAATATCACCATGCATGCATTTCTGACGGACTGGTTCCGTCTTTATTATTCGGTTGGAATAACCTACATGTGCCGTCTACCGCATGCTTGGTGATTTCTTTTGTTATTCCATTCCTTATTATACTCAGTTGGTTAAAGTTTTGACTTCTATACTCCATGAAATTAGTAGAATATCCTTGATATTTGCGCGTCACCCAGTATCTTTTCATGGAAATATTCTTCTGAGCATTCTTGAATTTTACTCTACAGAGAAGTATCATGTTGACAATTTGGACGTTATTAGTTCCTTGATAAATTAATTCGTGAACTTGTTTTATTGAATTCTTATATCATTGTCATCATCCTCATGTTTATATTTTTTAAAAAGTCATCTGTGGCCTATAGTGCATAGATGGACTTGATATGATTATGACCAGGGATTATTCGGTATAATCATGACCGTAATGTTACAAATGATGTGATAAAAGTCCTCATTGGCCCGTAGTGTATTGATGGACAGTTGTTGGCATGATCATGACTATTGATGAATACACGAATGTCCTTGGCCCGTAGTGCATGGCTAATTTGTGGTTGTGATACTAAAGAATATCCTTGGCCGTAGTCTGCGGGGTGATTCGATGATGTGGATTATTTATTAAAATTTGAGTCTCGTGATAAAAGTGATCAAAAACCTTTTAAATCATAAAAGATAGTAGATTTTATTCTCAACTTGACTCTTTTAATGGATTGCTTGTTCCACTGCAGTTAAACTTGATGTCTATTGTATTTAATCAGTTTAACATTGTTGAAGACTAATGATAATTTATTTTGCATTATCTTAGTCATAATATTTCTTACTGGGCTAGTTGAGCTCACCCTTTCTTTCAATTGTTCTCTTGAGAAATGAGAACGTGGCAAAGAGACTAGTCGGGAACCGAGTGACGGTCTAGATGATAGTATTAGTAGTCCTCACTATTCTGTTAAATAGTGTGACAATAAATGTAATGAGGACTTATTCTGAGAGTGGATATTGTCTAGATGACAATATTTGTATTGAAACTCATTTCATATGTTTGTCGTATTTTACATGACAGTTGTATAATTAAGTTTTTTATTGTATTTTGTAACATGTATTTGGCGACTTAGAATAGGTGATGTATACCTATTTTGGGGGCGTCACAGTTGGTATCAAAGCCAGGTTATATGATCCCTGGCTAAGATGTGTAACAAGAACTAGGAGGGGAGAGACGGGGAATTCCTTCACTATTATGACCTACCTAAGTTTATTTGGTATTTAATTGGTCGGTCAGAGTATAGGGATAATATGTGATATGTTAGTTAACCCTTGTTTTGTGACAGTATTTAAAAATGGAATCCGAGAATGTTGAGAACATCAATGGAGCACAGGAGACCGTTGAGTCTCCACAGATCAATAACCAGGACAATGTGCATCAAGAAAGCGACAATCCTCATGCAAACAACAACACTGACCAAATGATGAACGAAGGAATGTTTCGAGGCTTCATGTAATTCATGCAACATCAAAGCGAGAGCCGGCTCACGTCCAAAATGCAGGTGGAAACACTGGCAACTCTCGGACCAATTCTTTGCCAAATAGTTCAAGGAGCTGGGACCACCAGAGTTTTTTGGAGAGACAAAACCACTTAAGGTGGAGACATGGATAAAACAGATCAACAAGATATTTGATGTCTTGGGTTGCTCCAAGGAGCAAGGTTCCTTCGCCACCTTCCATGTTTCTAGGCGAGAGAAAATTCTTTGGTGGGAATCAGAAAGCGTACTGAACTGCACGTGACGAAGATGTCTTGGAGAAGTTTCAAGAACTATTCAACGACAAGTACTTTCCGAAAGTATTAAATCACATGAAAGAGGTAGAGTTCATTAAAATCGAGCAAAACAACATGGCCAGTGTCGCGATCTGAAACCAAGTTTGCCGAAATGTCCTGGTTTTACGTCCCATTTGGTTGATAATGAGGAGAGAATGACACGAATGTTTCTAAGAGGTTTGAAACCCGAGATACGTCAATATCTTATCTCTCATAAACTGTGTTTGTATTCAGATGTTGTTAATAGTGCTCAGTTATTAGAATGCGATAACGAGTTAACCCAACTAAAAGAGAGCAGCGGGCAAAATGATAATACCAATGAGAGCAGTCATTGAAGCGGTGACAACAAGTGTGGAGGGAATTAGTATGCCAGAAATGGTAACCACTCGGTAGTAATCAGGGCCAAAATAATAAGAATGTACATTTCAAGAAGAGGAGATTCAACAATGATGGAAAGACGTCAGCACCAGCACCTGTTGTGAAAGAAGGAGAACGACCACTTATTATATGCTTCAAATGTGGAGGGGAGGGACACATCAGTCTAAACTACGTGATGCCATCCAAAGCATGTTATAATGTGGAAGAGAAGGTCACCTAGCCCGATTTTGTCGTTCACCGAAGATAAGTTCAGCTAGGATAGAGGCACCAAAGGCCGTCCTAGAAAAGTCAAAGTCGGTAGTGCAAGGTAGAGCGTTTGTTGTGACCTCCCAAAAAGCAAGGAACCCGAACGAGGTCATCACGGGTAAGCTTATCATAAACTCTAGTGAAGTCTATACCTTATTTGATACCGGTTCTACCCATTCTTTTATTTGTCCTACTTGCGCTCAACGTTTAAATTTAACTCCGGAGAAATTAGACTTTGACTTATCTATTGAAACTCTGTTGGGAGAAACCTTCATTACATCCACTGTTTATAAGTCTTGTTTGGTTCAAATCGGTACCCTCACATTACCTGCCAATCTTATTTCATTGAAAATACTTGCATTTGATGTAATTCTAGGGATTAATTAGTTAACTACTTATCATGCAAAAATTGATTGTTTTCTTAAGGTTGTTAGCTTTCATACTCCTAACCAACCTATTATGCGAATTCAAGCAACCAACCCATTAAAATCAATCACTATCATCTCAAGCCATAAAGCTATTAGTTTATTGAATAATGGATGTCAAGCTTTCTTAGCTTATGTTACAGATTTAAATAAAAATACGTCAATTTTGAATGATATTTCTATTGTTAATGAATTTCCTTACGTATTCCCTGAAGAACTTCCTGGCCTACCCCCAGAGCCTGAAATTGAATTTTGTATTGACCTTGAACCCGGTACAAAACCTATTTCCAAAGCCCCATATCGAATGGCTCCTATTGAACTTTTGGAGTTAAAGACCCAACTGCAGAAATTGTTAGACATCGATTTCATTCATCCCTAAAGACGTCTCCTCGGTGCTGCTCTGCTTTTATTCGTGAAAAAAGAAAGATGGGAGTATCGACTTTGTATTGATTATCGGGAGTTGAACCATGTCACCATCAAAATAAGTACCCATTGCCACGTATTGATGACCCGTTTGACCCGATTCTGAGGAGCCAAATTCTTTTGAAAGATTGATCTTCGCTCGTTAAGTTATCACCAATTGAAGATTAAAACCGATGACATTCAAAAGGCGGCTTTGGGAACTTCGATGCGGGCATTATGAATTCTAGTCATGTCTTTTGGATTGACTAATGCTCTTCTTTGCCTTCATGGATATGATGAACCCAGTATTCAGGAATATTTGGATCACTTTATGGTCGTCTTTATTGATGACATCCTTATTTATCCCAAAAATTTGTGAAGATCATGAGCAACACTTGAAATGACTCTAAAAGCTTCGTGAATATAAGCTTTATGCCAGTTGAAGTAATCACGAGTTACGGATTGAGGAAGTAGCATTCCTTGGGCACATAGTATCAAGTCATGGAATATCATTGACCCAACAAAGATTGAAGCTATTCAAAGTAGAAGCAACCCAAATCGATAATGCAAAATCGTAGCTTTCTAGAACTATTTGGTTATTATCGGAGATTCATGGAAGGATTTTCTCGAATCGCTACTCCATTAACTAAGTGACTTCGAAAAGATACAAAATTTTGTTGGAGTGAGGCATGTGGAAGTGTTTTCAAGAACTCAAGAGAGAGACTCATTTAAAGACCGTCACGACAATACCATCTAGATCGGAGGATTTGTCATCTACAGTTATGCTTCGGGCAAAGGGTTAGGTTGTGTTCTCATGCAACATGGGAAAGTCATAGCCTATGCCTCATGACAAATCAAAGAATATGAGAGGAATTATCCTACTCATGATCTAGAGTTGGCAGCATTCATTTTTGCACTAAAGATTTGGAGGCATTATTTGTATGGGGAGAAAGTGGAGATCTTTACGGATCATAAAAGCCTCAAATATTTCTTCACTCAAAAGGAACATCTTGACAATGACGTTGGCTTGAACTATTGAAGATTATGATCATACCATCCAATACCATCCTCGAAAAGCGAATGTGGTAGCTGATGCATTAAGTAGAAGATTATATGTGGGTACGAGTGCGATATTGTCAATGCAAAGGCCCATTTTATATGACTTGCAAAGGATGGAGAGAGAGATAAAGACTCTAGGGACCCACGTGATGATGGAAAATATACGAGTAGAACTGACTTTAATCGATAAGGTTAAAGCTGCTCAAGCTACAGACCTAGAGCTGATGCGTATGAGAAAGAAAGTGCAAGAAGGTGCTATGCCGGAAGCAAGAATCGATGAAGAAGGAATACTTTGAGTCAACTCCAGAATTTGTGTTCCTAACGACCCTGAGTTAAGTATAAAATCATGATGGAGGCGCACAACACACCGTTTGCAATCCTTCCTGGGAGTACCAAAATGTATCGTGATCTTCGACATACATTTTGGTGGAGTAATGTGAAGAGAGAGATAGCGGGGTTTATCTCAAGGTGTCTAACTTGTCAACGAGTCAAGGCGGAGCATCAAGTGCCAAAAGGTCCATTGCAACCACTTGAAATTCCAGAATGGAAGTGGGAGCACATTACCATGGATTTCGTTACTGGTCTTCCCAAGGTTTCTCAAGGTATAGATGCGATTTGGGTCATTGTTGATAGATTGACCAAGTCTGCTCATTTCTTACCGATACGAGAAACTTATACACTTGAACGTCTTGTTAGTATGTATATAAACGAGATTGTAAGATTGCATGGTATGCCAGTATCCATAGTTTCTAATCGAGACCCAAGATTCACTTCAAGATTTTGGGTTAGTTTGCAAAAAGCTATGGGCACAGATTTACGATTTAGTTTGGCATATCATCCTCAGACAGACGGACAATCAGAGAGGACTATTCAAACTCTTGAAGATTTATTAAGACTTTGTGTCCTTGACTTCAAGGGAAGTTGGGATAAGTTCTTACCATTGGTGGAGATTTCCTACAACAACAGTTATCAAACAAGTATTGACATGGCTCCATTCGAGGCGTTGTATGGAAGAAAGTGTCGTTCTCCAGTATGTTGGGATGAGGTGGGTGAAGCAACGTTGTTGGGATCAGATTTGTTACGTATGACTACGGAAAAGATTTAAACAATCCGACAACGTATAAAAACCTCACAAGATCGACAAAAGAGTTATGCTGATCTTCATCGAAAGGACGTGGAATTCAGAATTGGAGATCATGTGTTGTTACGTGTTGCTCCATGGAAAGGAGTTATGAGATTTAGAAATTGAGGAAAGCTCAATCCTCGATTCATTGGTCCATTTTTAATCCTCGATCGAGTAGGAACTGTGGCGTATAGACTCGCTTTACCGCCAAGTATGTCTCGTGTTCATAACGTTTTTCACATATCCATGTTACGTAAATATGTGGAAGACCTGAACCACATTATTGAATTAGAACCGGACGTGATAGAGGAAGATTTAATGTATGAAGAGTTACCTGTTAAAATCTTGGATAAGAAGGATCATATTCTACGCTCCAAGGTTATACCTCAAATCAAAGTTTTATGGAGAAACCACGACGTGGAAGAAATGACTTGGGAGTTAGAATCTGAGATGAAGTCGAGATATCCTCACCTATTCGACATACCAGGTACGTAACCTAATTTCGAGGGCGAAATTTTATAAGTAGGGGAGGTTGTACGACCCCAACTTTTATGAATAAAGATGATTTTTCTATAATTATCATTTTTGAATATTATGGAATGAATTTGTTATAATGTTATTGTTGTAGGTAGTATTTATAAATTTTGCAAAGTATGCAAGTTGATATATTATATTCGATTGGTCGGAGAATATTCGTTTTAGCAGGGAATATTCGTACAACGGCGCAATCATTGGTGGACCCCACAGCAAAATTATTTTCGGATTGAGAAAACGACAAAAATATATTTATGAAAATAACGACGGAAGTTTTAACGTTAATACTGTTGAACTATTCGGTAGTAAAGAAATGCGATGTCTGGCGTGGTTGCATAATAGCACACGGTATTTATTATAGATGCTTCGTGAGAAGTCACTTTCGGTTATACTCAATTATTTCTACACGATGGTTGTTGCATCATATCTCTCATATTATTGATTCGATTATTGTCATGATTATCATGCATAATATATTATTTTATTAAATCAATAATTGAGGCGGCAAAGTTATTCATATTATTAAATTTCAATATTGACAATGTCTAGAAGTTCCATCGAGGAGAGGTTTGGTCACCTAATTATGCTTGCCAATAGGGAGAAATCCTTATTGGAAAGCCCCTCTTCTTGAGGAACGACACGGTTGATAAATATTATGAGTTAAAATATTAATGATGAATGTTATTAAAATTAAAGTTGTGCTTTCGGATTTGAATTTGGAGACGCGGATGTGATATTTGAGTCCGGAACGATGAAATTAGTAGAAATAGACTATAAACACAAAATTTTCTGGGTTTTACTATTTGGTCAAAAAGTCAACAGTTGACATTTTTGGGAAAAGTCAAACTTCAAAATTTCAAAATTTATATTTTTGATAAAAATAGTTTCATTGTATTGGAATTATGTGTTAGTGAAAATCGACATTTATTTCTATAATAATTGATGTCTGGAGGTTATATTGACCAATCGGGTATTTAATCGGATAATTGAGAAATTAATTGCTATTATTTCACATGATTATAACTATTTGTTCACATGTGTATACTATTATTTCACATTCTTGTTACTATTAGGGGAGTTGGTGCAAGATTGATAATACTTGCATGACTAAGTTAAAAATGGAGGTATAGATGGAGGTACTATACTATAATTCGTATTTTAACATGTCTAGAACTATTGATTCATATGATTTTCTATTCAATCACATTATTTACTATTAGGGGAGGTGGTGCAAGTTTGATAATACTTAAATGACTAAATTAAAAATAAATAAAAAGTTAGAGGTATTGTACTGTAATTTTTTGAGCCCCAAAGCGTGCAATTATTGAAACTATATGTTTCTATAAATAGACGCTAATTCTTCCTTCATTTCTCACCAATTCACTAAAGCTATAGAGCAATTATTATAGAGAGAAATTGTAGAGAAAAAATCATGAAGAAGAAGAAGCATCTTTACCTCACTACTCCTATATCCGAGCTTCTTCCAAAGGTAAGGGTATTATTTCTTTCTTTCGTCTTAATGAAGAGAACTTCGTTATTCCATTCTTTATTATTATGTTGGAATAACTTTGTCTGTCTGCAATACCGCATACATGGTGAAATTCTTACATTATTCCATTCTTTATTATTACATTTGGAACATCATGTATACATGCTTTTATGCATGACACAGTTACATTATTTATTATTACATTGGAATATCACATGCTCATGTTTTTCATGGGACCTAGTTAAAATCTTTATTATTACATTGGAATATCACATGCGTGCGTTTTACGGGACTGGTTCCGCCTTTATTATTACATTGGAATATCACATGCATGCGTTTCTGGCAGGGACTGGTTCCGCCTCTTTATTATTACATTGGAATATCCATGCACATGCGTTTTCTGGCAGGACTTGGTTCCATCTTTATTATTCTGTTGGAATAACCTGCTTGTATACTTCTATACTCCATGAAATTAGTAGAATATCCTTGATATTTGCGCTTCATCCAGTATCTTTTCATGGAAATATTCTTTTGAGCATTCTTGAATTTTACTCTACAAAGAAGTATCATGTTCACAATTTGGACGTTATTAGTTCTTGGATAAATTAATTCGTGAACTTGTTTTATTGATTTCTTAGATCATTGTCATCATCCTCATGTTTATATTTTTTGAAAGACATCTATGGCCTGTAGTGCATAGATGGACTTGGTATGATTATGTCCAGGGATTATTCAGTATAATCATGACCGTAGTGTTACAAATGATGTGATAAAAGTCCTCATTAGCCCGTAGTGCATTGATGGACAGTTGTTGGCATGATCATGACCATTGATGAATACACGAATGTCCTTGGCCCGTAGTACATGGATAATTTGTGGTTGTGATACTAAAGAATATCTTTGGCCGTAGTGCAGGGGTGAGTCGATGATGTGGATTATTTATTAAGTTGAGTCTCAGTGATAAAAGTGATCAAAAACCTTTTAAATCATAAAAGATAGTAGATTTTATTCTCAACTTGACTCTTTTAATGGATTCCTTGTTCCACTGCAGTTAAACTTGATGACTATTGTATTTTATCAGTTTAACATCGTTGAAGACTAATGATAATTTATTTTTCATTATCTTAGTCATAATATTTCTTACTGGGCTAGTTGAGCTCACCATTTCTTTCACTGTTCTCTTCATGAAATGAGAACGTAGCAGGGACTAGTCGGGGAACGGAGTGACGGTCCAGATGATAGTATTAGTAGTCCTCACTATTTTGTTAAATAGTGTGACAATAAATGTAATGAGGACTTATTCTGAGAGTGGATATTGTCTAGATGACAATATTTGTATTGAAACTCATATCATATGTTTGTCGTAGTTTACACGACAATTGCATAATTAAATTTTTTATTGTATTTTGTACCATGTATTTCGCGACTCAGAATAGGTGATGTATACCTATTTTGGGGGCGTAACATATTGTTTCATAAATTTCACACTTGTATGTAATTATGCATATGTTAAAATGAAGAAGACAAGATTCGAATGGACATATTTGGTGTTATAACGAAATCGTAGTGTTAATTTTTATGTTTTGTGTTCAAAACTTTCAAGAACATCAAGAACAGTAAAATTACATGTTTTGATTCTATAATTATGTGTTTTAACGTGATAAAATCATGCTAGAAAGTTTGAATAATGATTATGTGTATAAAATAATTTCTAGGTATATCTAATTTCATGTATGGATAAAGAAAATTGGTAGAAATTGGCATGTTCTGCAATTTTCGCGAACTGAGATTCTGGTTCTGGTTCACCGCATCATAGCCAGCCACCGTGTTGTAGGCATGTAAGAACAGCCACAACATGAAACCACGCCACGCGCCATTGTCCAAGTAGTAGATGTTTGGCAAGCGCTATAGCGCTGCAAAACGGAAAGCTTGATGGTGGCGTATTACCACTCTGCAGTTTGTTCAAGAATGAGCATTTTAGTTGTTTTATTTTTGGTACTATAATTACAACCTAATTTAATGAACTTAAAAATGTGTTAGTCATATAATGTGGTAATTAAATAGATCGTTAACATGTCAATAGCACAATTATGTGTGAATTAAATTATTGAACGTATAGTTAGCTTATTGTTCGTGAAGTATAAATTATGTGACAATAAGTGTGGTAATTTGACTAAGTATAGTCATAATTCGAGTTAGACAAAAAGAATTAACCTGTGATGACTAATTACGTTATAATTGACTGGTATTGTGAATGTAAATGGTATGTAGGATTAAATCACGGAACGTGTATAAATTAAAGTGTAATCTACGCACGAGGCAAGTTTCCTAACCCTACTTGTTAAAATTTACCTCTTTACATCGAGCAAATTGTCGTTATTATTGATCAAGTCCATTTTGTTATTTTAAAGTTTATTAATCTTTCCAAAGTATGATTATGTTATACAATACTTATTTTATTACATATCCATTGAGATTGCTATTCAATTTAAATATCAATTACTGTTGAACCTTATCAGGTTAGCGAACCCTTAATGATTTGACTAGTCCATTGTTGATGAACGTTCTAAATTTCAGAACCCTTGTTGAATTATCCAAACCAAACTTCCTTTGGTGTAAACTCTAATGTCAAACTGAGATGAACAACCCTGTATAGGGGATTACTTATGCTTTAGCGTTAAGATATTGTGCACAGTATGGTACTAAGGGCTGATCCCCCTAAGTATGAGAAGAAGAGTCCATAGTCTTATGACTGTTAAAGGTTTCAAGTATAAACACTTGACAACCTAGGACATAGTTCAAGGTCTTATGACCCTCAGAAGTTATTTTGATTCTTGTTATTCATTCTTGACTCAAGAGCCGAGTTTCCAATTTCAGAAGTTTTTGATTCATTCACAAGTTATTATTTTATTGTTATATTATTATACTTGTGGGCAATTGTGCTCATTCTTGCGTAATAATAACATTGCAGTTAAGAACAAAAGATCCAACGAGCCTTCCACTAGTAAAGGCTAGGGCAAGATTAACAAGTGATGAAGACTTGTTGATTATGTGATTATGTATTTATGTTTAGACTTGATGCTGTTTAAGACCTGTTATTTGTTTATGATTTCGCACAGATGTTTAAGGTTAGAGTGACCTAGGATTATATTTATTAAGCAGATGGTGTAACCCCATAAGGGGAATATTTATTTATTTCTATCTATTGCATGGTTTGCATTATTATGGGTAGATAGATAGATGATGTTTGTATAGTGAACACCAAATCTCGCGGAGGTGAAGTACCCGAATTTGGAGGTGTCACAGATAACTTGTGATTATATGTATTGGTGGTGTTAGAGTTGTATTTTAACTAGTGATTATATGTATTGATGGTGTTAGAGTTGTATTTAGACAAGGAATTATATGTTAATTTACGTTCAAAAGAAAGAAAATGGTTTTACAGTGAAGATGTGTATGAACATGGCTTGTAGGAGTATCAAAATTGATAGTTGACTATAAGCTAATAGATAAATTGAGCCTTGAATATGTTAATTTGGTAAGAAACGAAGGGAACATAGTTGGAATGAATTAATTTGGTGCATAATATTGACCATAGTGTTAGTTTTTTCAAACAATGTCAAAAATGGAGTTTTGGTTTAAAACATGGAATTCAAGAATTTATATTTTCTAAAGTTGTGGTTTAGTTGTTTGAAATCAGTATATATATATATATAATGGATAATGTTTATGTGTAATCTATGTAAGTTATACGTGTTAATTTAGGTGCTAGAAATTAATATATAGGTCAAATTAGATTTGTTTCTGTTCTTCATGCTCAGAACTGTAATTCGGCGCCGCAGCGCCAACCCCAACCCGTGATTCATGCCACAACACCATCATCGCGCCGCATCGCCATCCCCAGTATAAACTGTGGTGCCGCAACGTTGGTTAGCAGAATGGTCAAAAAGTGTATTTTAATTACACAAATTATGTAATTTTGATATAATGCAATATTATGACTGATAAAATGTAATTTTTATTAATTGTGGTATTATAGTGCTAAGAATGAGTATATTATTAACAATTAACGAGTTTTATTATTATTTTACTAATGTGAATTGACTATGTGATGAAAACCAATTCATACATAAAATAGATACTTATTTGTATACAGTGTAGTAACTAATTGTGTCATAATGACATGTGTTTAGGATATTTTGAATCAAATTATTATGGTTTAGCTTACACGCAAGGCAAGTTTTCTAACCCTAAACTTTATTTGTTGATAATGTCACGTTCTAACCTAATGTTTTGATGATGACTTGGTTATTGGTACTAAATTCTTTATTGTGGATTTCAAGAAACTGTTTCAAGAATTTGTTAGATGGATTATTCAAGAATAATGAAGATGCTCTGTGTCTTAGGAAAAATATGTAAGGTCATTGCAAATATTCGATTTTTCAATACAAGACTCTTGGACATTTTATGTGTGCATTAAATTGTGATTTAATTGTGCATATTTAAAATATGTTTTTAATTGCTATAAGAACTGAGTTTATTTTTGCATGCATAAAAATCATGTCCGAATTAATTGAATGTATTGCTAAATTCATGAATTGGTAACTGAAAAGTTGTTTGTGCCGATTAAGGAGTGATAACTATCTGTTAGAGGGTTAATCGCACGTTTCTCGATAAAAGGCTTTATATATGGCGGTATGGTTTCACTTAACATATGCCTTAGAAATACAAAGTCATGATTATCCTTGAGAGTTGGAAAGTGTTATCATGATATACCTTGTTACAGCTGGCAGCAGATTTTATTGTTGTGAGAATTGAAAAGTCTAGAAGTGATTTATTTGATTTGGTCTCTTTGTGGATAACTGATTGTAGAGCCCAACATATGTTTGTAACTATCTAATATATTTGTTTTCAACGGTTGTATTGTTGGGATAATTCTTATCAGTAGCAACGTAAACAAATATTTAACAACGGTAATATATATATATTTGGGCTATAAAAGGAACTAAGATCAGTATTGAAAATAATACTTACAACACTTGAATTAATATTTTTGCACTCACGACCTTTGAAAGCTATTCTCTTCTTGGTGCAAATTTTGAGCTACTGATCAATTGATATTTTCAGTCAACTTTTGTGAGCTTCATATTGGTGATATCTATCTTTTATTATTTGATCATTGCATTCATTTAGTTGAGCCTTGCATTGTTAAATTGCTTATTTGCTTTGATCATTAGACCTCTATTATTGTAATCTTAATTTGTTTTTAGACTAAGTGTTGTCTAAGGGAATTTAATCCAGGTGGATTAAGGTTTGTTTACAACAGGTTCAAGGAAGCATAGGTGCTTAAGGAGTGCATTGGTGCACAAGGAGCAAAGAGTGCTCAAGTGAATTATTGTAATTCAATTTTATAGAATTTGTATTGTAACAAGAGTCTTTTAAAGAAATAAAAGTGAGTCTCCAATACTAGTTGGTATTAGACGTGAAGTAGGCTATTATTATAGAGGGTAATAGTCGAACCACGTAAAAATCTTGGTGTTATTTTTATTAATTGATTTAACTTAATTTCACTCAAGTTAATTGATTTGGTAAATAAACAAAACTTAATCGTGAGAATTTTTGTTATCATTAAATATTTTATTTAACTTACAAAAACACCAAGATATTTTCTTAAACAAAAATTCAATTCGGTAGACCATATTCATTCAGCAAGCTGTATTCATCAATATAGTTGACTACATTCAATAATTTGGTTAAAGAATTTAAATTGGTCATAGTTTGTATCCAGACTTATTCAACCCCCCCCCCCCTTCTATGTGTGCCTTATCTGAATTTCATTTGGTATCAGAGCTTGGCTCTACTTACTTAGTCTTAAAAGATACTTGTAGGGAAAGATTCTGACATGGCACAGTTCGAAAACAACAATCAAGAAGGTCAATCAACCAATAGATCTCCACTGCTGCATGGAACAGAAAACTACAACTTCTGGAAATTCCGAATGAGGATCTACCTTAAAAGAGATCCTTGGGAATGGTGGGTTGTGGAAAATGGAACAATTATTCCAAGGAAAGATGACGGTACTCCAAAGACTTTGCTAGAGATGGATTCAACTGAAACCTTCATGGTTTCCTATGACTCAAGGGCGATGAATACTCTACTAAGCGGCATGGTGCTGTCCGAGATTGACAAAGTAGCCTCATGCAACACAGTTAAGGAAATTTGGGATACTCTAGTGGTGAGTCATGAAGGAACATCAAAAGTTTGAGAAGCTAAGCTAAGCATGTTTATGTATGACTATGAGATGTTCAAACTTGAGAAAGATGAAACTGTAAAGATGGCTCAAGCAAGGTTCCTTGTTCTTCTGAACTCTTTAAAGATACTAGACAAATCTATTCCACAAAGTGAGATTAATCGTAAGTTACTTCGGGCTATGCCCAAGAGGTTTGTATCTAAGATTACTACTCTTCAAGATTCCTCTAATATATCTACTATGGATACACTAACCCTTTTTGGTGAACTTGAGGAATATGAACATTAGTTAAAGAGGTATGACGATGAGGAGGAAACTCCTCGTAGGAAGGTTTTGGCTCTTAATGCAGGAAATGAAGAAGAGCTTGATGATGATTCTGACAAAGAGATAGCTATGATGTCACGGAGACTCAAAGGACTTCTACAAAGAAAGAATAAACGAAAGAATATCTTCAACTCAAATAAAGGCAAAGGAAAGCAAACTGAGGAAACGTGTTTTGAATGTGGATGTCCAGGGCACTTCAAGAAGGTCTGCTTTCAACTAAAGAATAAAGGAAAAACAGGTTTCAAGGAGAATAAGAAAAACAAGGCACTGGTCACTTGGAGTGATGAAGAAGAATCTGAAGTTGAGATTGACGCCAAGGATGAGATAGCTCAAGTATACTTCATGGGAATAGAAGGTGAATCAAATGAGGTATCTATTTTTGAAAATATTTCTTTGAAACAAGAAAATGAGAAATTGAAAGAAAAGAATGCATATTTGAAAGACTTAGTTAACACATTAATGGGTGAAGTAAAATCTTTGATAGATGAAAAGAAAATTATTGAAAAGGAATCTATATGTAAAGAAGAAAAAGTTTTGATTGCTAAAAATGATTTTCTTGAGAATTATAACAAAGTTCTTTTTAACAAAGTGACATACTTGAACAATGAAGTTGAAAAATTGACAAATGAATTGAAAATGCGAGATGTATGTATTGATGCTTTTGGTAATGAATCCCAGTCTAAACCCATTCATATTAATGAATTTCAAAAGGAAGTAGACTCATTAAAAATATCTCTTGCTAGATTCGTTCAAGGAGAAGATAATCTAACTATCATGTTAGGAAAACAAAAACCTAGTTTTGATAGACAAGGAATAGGTTATAATCCTACTCATAAAACCGGTAATGTGAACATGCTTCGATCCAAGTCGCGCTTTAAATTGAATTATTGTTCTCCTTTCACAACATGCAAAAACTATGGTATAAAAGGTCACTTGGACATAAATTGCTTTAAGAAAAATAAGATTAAAAAAGTATGGGTTAAAAAGAATGATTTACTTGCAACTAACATTAAAGGACCCAAAAAGATGTGGGTACCAAAAAGATGAATTATCTTTTCTTGACAGGTATGTCTCAAGGCGAAGGTTCCATCTCAAAAAATGGATTCTTGATAGTGGATGCTCTCGTCACATGACTGGTGATAAATCAAAGTTCGTGGAACTAAAAATCAAGAAAAATGGAACGGTCACATTTGGAGATAATCGAACTTGTGAGATTGTTGGAAAAGGTAAAATTGGCAATGGTAAGGTTAACATCGATAATGTTCATCTTGTTAACGGTCTTGAATTTAATCTTATTAGTATAAGTTAATTAATGGACAATGGTCACCAAGTTAGTTTTGATAAAGAAAAATGCATTATTTCTCATGGTACTAACAATGTTTCTTTAGTTGCACAAAGAGAAGGAAATATATATATATATATACTATTGATTTTGAGGAACAGGATGAAGAATTATGTCTTGAATCTGTGCAAGATGAGGCTAATCTGTGGCACAAGAGGATGAGACATGTACACATGGATCTAATCAAGAAATTGTCTTCAAAGAATCTTGTCAATGGTTTGCCAAAGATAAAATATGAAAGAAGGGAATATGTGTTCCTTGCCAACTTGGAAAACAAGTAAGAACATCATTCAGTGCAAAGAATATGGTATCAACTTCTTCACCTTTACAATTACTTCATCTTGATTTATTTGGCCCAGAAAGACAAGCTAGTATTAATGGTAAATTTATGCATTTGTAATAGTTGATGATTTTTCTAGATATACATGGGTATTATTTTTGAGAACCAAAGATGAAGCATTTAAAGAGTTTGAGAAATTAATAAGAAATTTAGAGAATAAGTATAGTTTCAAACTTATAAAAATTAGAAGTGATCATGGCACCGAATTTCAAAAAGACTTTATTACATTTTGTGATCAAAAAAGGTATAAGTCATGAGTTTTCAGCTCCTAGAACTCCTCAACAAAATGGAGTAGTGGAAAGAAAAAATAGAACACTTCAAGAAACAGCTAGAACACTTTTACAAGAAAGCAAACTTCCAAAGAAATTTTGGGCCGAAGCTGTTAATACTTCATGTTATGTGTTAAATAGAGTTCTTATTCGTCCTATTATTTTGAAAACTCCTTATGAGATTTTGAATAGTAAAATTCCTAATATAAGTTATTTCAAAGTATTTGGGTCTAAATGTTTTATATTAAATACAAGTGATAACTTGGGAAAATTTGATGCTAAATCCTATGAAGGTATTTTTATTGGTTATTCACATAACAGCAAGGCATATCGTGTATTTAATATTTACAAGTTATGTGTTGAAGAATCAATTCTATAACTTTCAATGAGACTAACAATGATCTTCCAAAAGAAAGAGAAGAGTATGCAGGAAATTTGGAGATTTTCACAAATTTAACAAACCGAAGAGAACCATTCAGTAGACCGAATGAACAAACTCAACAGGCTGGATTGAACAATCCACATGAAAATGAACAAGAAGGAAAACAAAAAAATTTTCCTCAACAAGAAGAGGTAATGAACGATGTTCAAATGCCAAAGACAGCAAAATATCTCAAGGATCATCCACCGAAAAATATCATTGGAGATATAAACAAAGGAGTTACCACACGAAGAAACCTACAAAATCAATGCGTATTTTCTGCATTTCTATCACAAGTTGAGCCAAAGAATGCTAAGGAAGCTATACTTGATGAAAATTGGCTGCTAGCAATGCAAGAGGAACTTCAACAATTTGAACGACGTCAAGTTTGGGAATTAATGCCTCCTCTTAAAGATGCGTCTGTCATTGGAACAAAATGGGTGTTTAAAAATAAGCTTGATGAGCATGGAAAAATCACTCGCAATAAAGCAAGGCTAGTGGCTCAAGGTTACAATCAACAAGAAGGGATCGACTACGAAAAAACTTATGCTCCAGTTGCAAGACTAGAGTTTATTCGAATCTTGTTGGCATTTACTTGTTATAAGAAATTCAAGCTTTACCAGATGGATGTAAAGAGTGCGTTTCTTAATGGATACATCAATAAAGAAGTCTTTGTTAAACAGCCTCCTGGATTCGAACATGAGAAATATCCAAATCATGTTTTTAAGCTTAAGAAAGCTCTCTATGGTCTCAAACAAGCTCCAAGGGCTTGGTACGAGAGGTTGAGTAAGTATCTTATTTCAAGTGGTTTCACTAGAGGTAAAATAGATTCTACCTTATTTATTAATCATGAAAAACAAGAAATAATCATTGTTCAAATATATGTAGATGATATAATATTTAGTGCTACTAATGATTTTCTTTGTGAGTGGTTTTCAAAGTGTATGCATAAGGAATTTGATATGAGCTTAATGGGAGAGCTAAATTACTTTTTGGGACTTCAAATCAAGAAAACAAGGGAAGGGATCTATATTCATCAAACCAAGTACACAAAAGAGTTACTCAAAAGATTCGGCTTTGAAGGAACCAACCCAAAGGCTACACCAATGAGTACATTAATAAAGCTCACTTCAGATGATAAAGGTATAGATGTAGAGGTAACTAAATATCGAGGTATGATTGGCTCTTTGCTATATTTAAATTGCATCTAGACACGATATAATGTATAGTGTATGTCTTTGTGCTCGATTTCAAGCAAAACCCAAAGAATCCCACTTACAAGCAGTTAAAAGAATTTTTAAATATTTAAGTGGTACTATAAACTTAGGATTATTTTATCCAATAAGTAATCATTTTGAACTAATGGGTTATTCAGATGCTGACTATGCAGGGTTTTAAATTGATAGAAAAAGTACAAGTGGTGCTTGTACATTTTTGGGACAAAGTCTTGTTTCGTGGCATAGTAAAAAGCAAACTTTGGTTGCTCTATCAACCACTGAGGGTGAATATTTAGCTTCAGGGAGTTGTTGTTCTCAAATATTATGGATGAAACAAACTCTATGTGATTTTGACATAATCTGCAATAATGTGCCTATATATTGTGATAATTCTAGTCTTATTGACATATCAAAAGAATCTGCTTTGCATTCACGTACAAAACATATAGAGGTAAGACATCATTTTTAAGGGATAATGTTTCAAAAGGGTTAGTTAAATTGGTTTTATTCCTACCAAAAACAATTAGGCGATATTTTACTAAACCCTTGAGTGAGGAAAGATTTTGTATGCTAAGGAGAGAACTTGGAATGTGCATGATATAATTGTGATTTACGTGCTTAAAATTTTATGACATGCAGATTATATTTTATACACATCAGTTATTTTTTGCATGATATCTGATAAAATAAATATCTGTTTGCCATTCCTTATCTACTCAAATTATGTTCTAGATATATGTTTCTATTAATATCGCCGGATGTCATTGGGAAAAGTAAAGGTTTACGCCTTGAGAGACGGAACAGTAGCCGAACAGATTTTTTGAAAGATGAAAAGACACACGTCTTTCGGTGACAGAGTTCTAATTGATTTCTATTTCTTATTGTTTCAATCTTCTTCTTCTTCTTAAATCAGATCTTTCACATCCGTTATCTATTCAAAATCTTTCCTTTCATCTTCACGAGTCGATAACACCATGAAAACTAGAGCTAGCAAGCGATCTACTGGAAAATCAACCGACGAAGGTTCTTCGTTGCAGAACGGTATGGGAACAAAGATGAAATCCAAGTTCGTACATAAGAAATCCTCTGTACATGTGTTGTCTGATGCTACAATTTTGTCCGACGACTCAGATTCTAGTTTTTCTTTCTTAAAAACCTCCGAAGTCGAACTGTCTCACCGGGATAAGATGAAGTAGCCAGTGGATGAAGAACAGTTTTTCTCACAGCCTAAGTCTCCTTCTAATCTGGTAAATCCATTTTCATCCTCTTTTGATTCGCAAGAAAATTTCTTTAGAGGACCTAGTTTCGAAACTCGTTTCAAAAATTCCATTGCTACAAAGCAATTTGTGTATGAAAAATCTCTGGATATATTTTATTTGAAACACTCTATTTTGGAAAAACTCTTCACTGATTGCAATATTTCCCCTATGCTACTCCCTCCTACTATTTCTTATCCTCGGTTAGTCCAACAATTTTACACTAATCTTGAATGCAATGGGGACTGTTTTACCACATTTGTCAAGGGTAAGTCCTTATTTTTTACCAGTATTGATTTTGGAAGCATTCTCGGTATTTCTTCTACTTGACCTTGTCCTTTCACTCTCAAAGGTGCTGCTAACATTCCTTTTCATCCCTTGGAACAACTTCATCTAGTTATGAATGATTATTCTATTTCATCTCTCTCTCTTCCAAAAACTGTGAGTGTGTGTCCTACTGCATGTGTATTACATAAGTTGATTCGGTATAATCTGTTTCCACGCCTTGGTGGTGGAGCCAATTTTTACTTATCAGGATTTAGTTGTTGTGGCTATGATTCTCAAAGGAAAGGTTTTTAATTTTTCTCAAATGATGTTGTCTCATATGCAAAGTTGCATTCGTCAAAACAAGAAATGTCTTCCTTACTGCAAATCTTTAACAAAACTTTTTCAACATTTTAAGATCTCTTTTGATGATGAAATTTCTGTGACAAATCATGAGCTTATTGACACTGCCAATTTAACAAAATCTCACATTACTTTCCATGCTGGTGAATTTGTTCGTCTTCTCCCTAATCCTCCTATTACCTCTCCTCCTCCTATTTCTCATACTCCTGATTCATCTTCTTCTTCTTTGCCAAATTCTCATGGGTCTGATGTTATGAATGTTTTGAATGAGATTTTACAAAATCAAAATTCTGTGAAAGCTGATTTGGTCGAAATAAGAAATCGACTTGTGATTCTCGAATAAGAGAAATTACCGATGGACGCTCCAGAAATTAACAAACTGTACCATCGTGTTGAAGATGAATTTATTGATCTTCAGGCGGGTTTTGAGATTCAGACGCTGGCTATGGTTGAAGCACTCCAATGGAAATTTAATCGGAACACATGTCAGTTAAGTTAAGAGGTAAAATTTGTCAGTTATCAACTCGGGGAGCTTGCAGATTTTATGGCCACCAGGTTCAATGATATCGGCCAACGGTTTCATGTTCCAACAATGTATTCTCCCATTCCCGAATGGTCGATGAATGATTGGATGGCTGAATACAAGGGTGACTTTCTGGATATGGAACTTCCTCCTGCAACCTTTATTCCTCGACCACCTCGACTTGCAAACGATTACACTTTGGAAGAGCGTCTTCATCATCGACCATACCTTACCACTCGTGCTGAACAGCGGGCCAATCTTGAAGATATTGATTGATTGAGGTCTTCTTTTTTTGTATGATGACAAAGGGGGAGAATTTTTGAGAATTTTCAGATTCTGTTTTTAATTTTGAAGACTATGGTTTCACCTGATTTGGTTTTTGGAAGGCATGGTTGCCTGGATGTTTAGACTGTTGGTGATTTTGTTTTGCTGCATGTTTTAAGACTGATGATAGACTCGTTTTGATGCATGCATATTAAGATTTGATGATTTTGATTTTACTTTGTTAAAATTATAATCTATGAATTACATTTGGTTTAGTATGACACTAACATGCAGGTTTTACAAAATTTTCCTGAAATATGCATGAATTTAGGGGGAGTTTCATTTATTTATGTTGTCATCATCAAAAAGGGGGAGAATGTTGATTATGTCACGTTCTAACCTAATGTTTTATGATGACATGGTTATTGGTACTAAATTCTTTATTGTGAATTTCAGGAAACTGTTTCAAGAATTTGTTAAATGGATTATTCAAGAAGAATGAAGATGCTCTGTGTCTTAGGAAAAATATGTAAGGTCATTGCAAATATTCAATTTTTCAATACAAGGCTCTAGGATATTATGTGTGCATTAAATTATGATTTAATTGTGCATATTTAAAATATGTTTTTAATTGCTATAAGAACTGAGTTTATTTTTGCATGCATAAAAATTATGTCCGAAACATGTTATAAGACGTAATAAGGAACTATTAACAGTATAGTTGAGAAATGTTAACTTAACCTACTTTAATGATTGTAGAGGAACCTAAAACATGTTATAAGACGTAATAACATATTGTAATCACAACGTCGAAAGTATAGATTATGAATTAATAAGTTGCGAAGGTCCGTGATGAGATGTCATGAGAATTGAATTTATTTTGCAATCACCATGTTGGGTACTGTTATATAATTAGGAGTTCAGATTCATGGTACGTAAATGATTAGAATAATCATGTCTTAAGCTAAAGATTGTAAACTTGACTAAAAACAAAAAATAAACCAATGAAGTTAGTGTTAATATAACTAATTGGTATTGTGATCTTAATGGTATGTGTAAGGTATTTGGTGAACGTTTGTAGTAATTGTGTAGCATACACACGAGGCACATTTCCTGAACCCTAAACTTATGCTGATCAAATTTCTTGGTTCCATCTTGTTTATGATTATGCAAGCTCTTGTATTATAATTCTTTTACATTGAGCAAGTTTCATATTTCTAACTTGATATTGTTATGCAAGTTCCACAACTTTTATTGAGCAAGTTCTTAACTTTTATTTCTTGCTCTTCAAAGCATAAACTGTTCAAGTTCGTTGTTTCAAATGAAATTTTCTAATTCTTTTGGATGTAACACTTTGTATATAGAATGTCTATTCAGTCTTATATTGTTGATATTCAATCTTCAACTTAATTATTGTTTTCAATCTTATATTATTGAGTTGATGTAACAACCTGGAGAATCCAGATTGTTCAGAATTTAAGTTTAAAGAATTAGTTATTAATAAAATAAATTTTTATTAATAATATTATGTGCTTTGTGTTTATTAATCGTTCTATAACCTAGGATGATTATAAATCGGGAGGATTCTGGCTACGAGCTAGACTGGATGAGTAAGAATTTTCAAGAGGAAAATAAAAAAAATTCGGGAACAAAATATTTCCGTAGAAAAAGATGAAATAGGCACTATTCACCTGACGAAACCCTTAGGGTTAGGGTTTGAATAACCTAATCCTTTCTAAGATTTTGGTATGTCAAAATGACATTCCTTCGAAATATTTGACAATAATATATCGTGAAAAGTTAAGTAAGCCGATAAAGTTTTTCTCGAAAAACATGCCGAAATCGGACGAAATAAAAATGGCAAAAAGTACTGTTATATACTTTTCATTCGTTTAGCTATGTTAGGGGAAAACGTGAAGGAAAACGCTTAACGTCAAAAAGTTTTTTTCGGTTTTTCGGAGATCCGAAGAATGCGTAAAAGTTAATTGGTAAAGGAAAAACGAAATATCCAAAAATATTTGGATTCCGAGAATTGCAGTTTTCGAACCGTTAGACGAGTTTCACAAGACGAAAGCTTCGTGAATAGTAAGGAATTGGAATAGTAAGGAGTTGTAAATAGTAATTTATGGGCAAAATGACTATTTTGCCCCTAGCTTTGAAAATCTATAAAAGAAAGCTTTCTTTTATAGATTTTCAAAGCTAGGGGCAAAATAGTCATTTTGCCCCTAAATTACAATTATAAGAGATTTGAGAGAGAGAGAGAGAAAGAGAGAGATTTTGGATGAAGAAGAAGAGGAAAATAAGGAGGAAAAGTTAGCTCGTGAGAAAATTTTGTCCGACGGAAGGAGATTAAAGAAGAAAGGTAATCCAAAACCTAACTTCTATATAATTTTTCTTTAAGTTTCTATGTTTAAAACATAGCTTAATGAGAATAAGAAGTAAAAGATGTTAAGAATGATTTCATATGGTTGAAATCAAGAGAAAATGAAGAAATAAGAATTAGAAGTTTATTTTATAAATTTCTTAAGGAAGTATAAGATTTGTAATGAATTTGAGCGATTCGAATGAATCATATGAACGATTCGGTGAAATAAGTAAGGAATGGTGTTCTATAATATCAAATTCCAAGAAAAAGTGAAATCATAATAAAGATATCGATTAAAAATGAAGAACGAATGAAGAACGTGAAGAACATGAAGAACGTTGTTGATGGGCCAATTTAAAACCATCGTAGTGTAATTGTTGTTGATGGACAAGTTTAAAACCAGCGCGTATAATTTAGTTGCTTATTTCTTGGTTAGGAACGGTAAAAACGTTCATGAAGAATGGATTAAAACGTAGCTATAACGAAGTTAAAGCAAAAATTTCGTAAAAGACGAACGAGAATTAGAAAATATGTAAATGAACCCGAACGTATAGGGTTTCATAATAATGTAAGAGAAAGTATAAAACGTGAGTCGTGGACTCGAGAACAAACGAGTTCCGAGTTCGGATGACTGAATTACGGGCGAACGAACGAAGAACGTAACGAACGTAAAAATGATTGAAGGATGAAGATTAAGCTAATCGAATGGCATGTTAACGGATTCAGAATGAAGTTTTGTCTGAGGGAGATTGAAGTACATAAGATAAGGAAGAAAATGGCTTTGGAACGACCTTGTTCCGAGTTATAAAAAATAAGTTATGAGATCGGGAAGTAAGCGTCTCAGAACAATTTAACAATTAGAAATTTTTTTCAAGAATTAGGGCTTAGTAACAGCAGCCGCCAAACATGCTTTTTTTAGGTGGCCAGTAGCGCCAGAATCGGGGAGCCGAGCATTGCAAACTCACAGCCCATGATCACGAGTAATAGTAAGGATGGTGGCGCCATAGTCTTTGAAATGCCAGCAATACGAATTAATGTGAAGAACAAAGCGCTACATCGCCCGGTCTGCGAGGCAAGGCCAGTGATGAGCTTTTAAATACTCAAATCCTGGGAAAAGTGTAACGAAAGCTAATGAACATATAGTTCATCGAATGTAACACTTAAACAAGCAATTTAAACCTTAGATGAAGGTTAAACGGAAAGATTTAAATGAGATTAAAAGACAAAGAATGTAAACACGGGGTGCGAAACTGATATCCAGGGACCGTAGTTGCGATAAACGAACCTAGGGGATTGCTATGGTTGTGATTTCTTAGACGTTAAGTGATGAGGATAATGAATAACATTTTGATGTTATGTTATAGTAATGAGTGATAAGTGTAAAGCGTTTAGATGCTGTGAATGCAACACTGTTGCAATGAATGATTGGTCTTAGCATACAACGAACAGTATGACTTTGACATTAAGAACGAGTAATGAACGAGGGGTTCATGTAATGAATAACGAAAGTATCAAGTAAGATATGATTTATCAAGAAAGCCATAATGAACGGTAATAAGATTAATGAAAGGTGAATGTGAGTCGGATAAAGAATGAATCATGAGGTATGACATTTAGTTGCCAGAAAGCCATAAGGAATAAGAAATTAACATAAAGAACGTTATAGTTTAATGGTTCAGATAAGTTAAGATAAGTTTAGGTTGTGGTATAATAGTAACCTTTGATGGTTGACATATGGGAGCTGGGCTAAACAATTCCTTCAGAGAGCGAAGGTATATACAAAACTGGCAACTGATCTAACTCACTGTGATAGCAGTGTAGATGAGAAGAGAACTTATTTATTGGTTGTTTGTGGGAAACCACTCAGAGTACCATATGGACTACTAGCAGAGACACGATGTGTGCTCAGTCCTAAAGGAGTTATAAGAAGAAGATAAGAATGCAAATCATTAAAAATGATGAACGTATGAGTAAGGCATCTCCGTATGTCATGAAGCCGTAAAGCGATAATGAAAGTTTGTCGCGTAAACGTAAATTGAAAGAACGCGAACCCTAAGAAGTAAAGTTGAGTTTAAACCAATGCATAAGTCAAGTATATGACTAATTGGTGTATGTGTTATTTCCTTATGTGTTTTATAGGGATTGAAATGAGCGGTTTAGCGTAAGTTGTAGCTTTGTGTAAGCCAAGTTTCCTAACTTCATTCATATTCTAAATGAATGCTAGTTTCTTAAACTTTTTAGATGTTGAACTTGAGAAGTTTTGTCTATGTGCAAATGTGTGATATTTATACAAGGTGGTAGAATGTATGAGGCCTTGTGCCACAATTTGAACACTTCGGTGTTTATATAAGATGAACTGTTCTGTGATTAAACTATTCAATAAGAGAATGTTCTGTTTATACATGCACCGCTATTGTTAAGTCTGTGCTATCGATTCTAGCCAGATAGAATGTGTATGAAAAAGGTTGAGGAATAAAATTATTTTAAAGTAAATGTGAATAATGTTTTAAAATGATAGGAATCGAGTTTATTTCTATTATTCAGGCTACTTTATAACCTTTGTTCGGTTATCAAAGTTCTAAAAGAATGTTTGAATTCTTGAAGTTGTTTGTTCAACTTCTATGACTTGCTGGGAAATTAAATGCTCACACTTGCTTTAAATGAAAAATATTTTCAGCGTACGATGTTAGAAGAACTTAAGGATCCCGCAAAGATCAAGCTGACCGATGTCCAGATGAAGTGTCATTCATTAGATGAATAAGCGTGAAGATCAAGCGAAGACTTGTAATGTAGAATGATAAAATTAAACTATAGACTATTTTAATGAATTGTTATGTATCCTTGGTGGCGGATGAAAGTCACTCTTGTAAGATAAAAAAAATAATGTAATTATCATTACTTGTAATGAACAAGGTTGTAAGGTATTAGAACCTAGGAATTGAGAATGTATGTTGTTATATTTCAGTATATAATGATGTGTATTTGGAAAGAAGTGGGACCGTGACATACAGAATCCGGGTATGAAGATAGACCAAATTTTGGGGTGTTACAAAGTGGTATCAAAGCTAATAGGTTATAAATCTTAGGTATGAGTACCTAAGACTATAATCGTAGAGACAATGGTAAGAAGATCGTTGAGTTCAATGATTAAGGAAGAAGGTCACCACGTGATCATAGTGAATTGTAGTAACAGATGATCTATTAAACGATGAATGATTTATAGCTAATACTATGAATGAATGGTACTACGAAGTAGTATGGGAAGAAGAACTCAGATTGAGTTGTGAAGGATTGCATACGAATTAAAGAAAATTCGTATTAAGTAAAGATAAATTTAGAAGTTGTAAAATTTCAATTAAGGACTCATGTGATAGCTGAGTTGTATGAACCTTTGTTATGGGCATAGGTTTGTGCTTCAGTGTAACAACTTCTTAGCTTATTACAGTGATAATCATTGAAATATGTCACGCTATCAATATGTATATGACGAGAAGGTGAATCTTTTCTCATGTATATACTTGATAGGTAGAGAACGATAAGGTAGGTGCGAGTTCATAAAACTCATACTTATGGTAAGTTTGTGACTCATAATAATATGGTATATTTTTGAACTTCTCAGCGAATGGACACTCATGGTCTGACTGGGATAGTTCTTAAACTCATATTATTGTGGAAAGTTCCTGAACTCATAATGTGTGGTAAGTTGATGGACTGTACTAAGGTATAGGGATGTTTAGACTGAAAGCGTGTATTTTCAGTAGAATTAGCATTGAAGGTGCTAGAGAAGATTAGTATTGTCGTAGGTAAGACGATGAAGGAAGATGGAGACTAGGATATTCCAAGGCATCTAGCTATGCTAGAATTTGAAGTTTATTGAAATCGTGCTTATGTGTGCACGTTTTGAAAATGAAAGAATTGGTTCAACTTTTAGAACCAATGGATTTTAAAAGAACTATTCTTTGTATGTCTATGCTAATTGTTTCGGCTAGACAGAAATTAATTTGAAATATCAAAATGAATTTTATATCATCAGTGCATTTGATGCAAAGATGGTAAAAGGATGGAGTTGTTAATGCAATTGAACCTAATGTTGGATGTGATCTTAGGATCAACAACCCACTATGGTATGATGTATAATGACGAAGTCATAAACTGACGAAGTACTCAATGTATTGTTAAAAGTGCGGTATCATGACGTCATAAAACATTTTGATGTATTGCGAAACAATTTAAAGAAGTAGTCGGCATCAATTGATTTGGCTAGTCGAATGTTTCAAGTTGATATCCAATTTATTGGTATGGTCTAAGCTACTTGATTTGGCTAAGACAAATGGTATGTCATTTTTAAAAGAAAATCGAGCTTTCTTTGAAGAAGTTATGCAAAACCAAATTGCTATGGTACATAATCTAATGATTTAGTCTGAGGTAAACACACCCCAAAATTGGGTTAGGGTTGATTGCCTACGTATGAAAGAGGTAGTTTACCTTCTGCGTGATTATAAATTAACCATAAAAGAAAGGTTACAACGTCATGCTATTAAACCTAGTAAGAGTTCATGGTCAATTTGACTCCTCAGCAAAAGTATGAAATGTTTTAAAGGAATTCTTATATTCCTCGTTGTTCATTCTACTTTATAATTCTTGATAAGTTATGAAGGTGAGGGAATGTTTGAAAGATAAGAACTTCTTTGAATAGAAGTTGAGAAGAAGGGTAAGCTAAAATATTGAGGGCAAAATTCTGTGAAGGAGGAGTGAATGTGATGACCCGGGTATGGGTGTAGTTTGAAGAAATTTTGAGGACAGAATTTTTATAAGGGGGGAAGTGTAACAACCCGGAGAATCCAGGTTGTTCAGAATTTAATTTTAAAGAATTAGTTATTAATAAAATAAATTTGTATTAATAATATTATTGTAAAGCCCCCAAATCCGGATACTTGAAACCCGAACTCGGTGCTGCACGATACCATTTCTATGAGTGGAATAATACTAATAATAATAACAATAATATAAATATCCAACTTTATTTACATAATTATCAGAGTCTAGCTCCCAAGTACGTAACCTTTATTACATTCATTAATAGCATGATAAATAATATATATCATTGTCTTAATAGTATCAAACTATTACATAAAATACCACAAATCTTATTATTTTTGCTTTCCTTTTCCTTTGTTTCTGCATGATCCTTCAGGTTGTTCACACTTAGTTGAAAACATTTAAATTAAGCAAGGATGAGCATTTGAGTGCCCAGTAAGTAATAACAATTATAAATATTAGCTGAAAGGGTTAAATATTTTCTTTATACTACACTTCTACAACGAATCAATAGTTGTGAAGTAATCTGAACCGATAATAATAACATAACAACTCTCTATCAAATTTTTGAAACTACGTACTAACTATAAATGGGGTTAAGGTGACATACTATTAACATTGTTTTCAATTTTTGAATAGGTTTAGCAGAACTTCATCCGCAAACTGTCATAACCTACAGGCACGGGGGGTGATCTTCCCGTTATGCCCTGTATTAATCAATACTACATGCAGGAACGATGGTATCGTTCACTCTGTCCGCCTTGGGTGCATAAAAGTTTTCCCATGTTCAGGATGTTCATACTTAGTCGGGAATCCGAACTAAAACAATTTGATTGGATACAAAAAGGTTTTTATCATATTCAACAATATTTCTAAATCTGTGTCGAGCTGATCAAATAGCTTAGACGGCTTCTACTTATTGTATACATACTAGAGATCAATAGGTATATATATTCAACAGTCATTGGATCACAAACAAACACATATCTAATCAAATTATCTAAGTCCAGATAAATTTTTGAAACATGTTGGTGTACCGACGGCTTTATCGGGTAATTATCGAGTCTAAGATTCTATCCAGTAATTCCATAACTGTAAATATCAGTCATATTATTTTTAAATGACTTATAATAATTTTGAAACAGTTATTATAATTTATCATGAATTTTTAAACACTGGAATCATTATTAAATGATTTAAATATTAAACAATTCTACTATAATTAATATTAAACTATTAATGAAACCATTGCCAAAATGTTAAAGTTATATATAATAACTCAAAATATTTTTAAAAACATTTATATTACCCTTTAAATGATTTTTAAAACATTTAAAATCATTTCTACATAATTACCATTAATATTTAAATATTAATGTATCATTTATCAAAATTTTAAAAGTCATTAAGTATAACTTAAAATATTTTTAATTTATTTATATCCTTTTAAATGATTTTAAATTAATAAAACCATTTTAAAACTATTTATTTAATATAATTATTAAATAAATATAATATCATTAATATTAAATTAATATCATTAATATCAAATTATTAATGAAATTATCCTTTAAATATTAAAAGTTATATTTTATAACTTAAAATATCTTTAAATACTTTATTTTCATTTAAAATGATTTTTATGATAATAAAATCATTTTTAAACTAGATTATTTAATATAATTATTAAATAACTTTAATATCATTAATAATAATTTATTAATGAAATTTACAATTAAATATTGAAAGTTATATTTTATAACTTAAAATATTTTTAAATACTATTATTATTATTTAAAATGATTTTTAATATAATAAAATCATTTTAATTTATTTAATTAATTCATTTATTAAATGACTTAATTATCATTAATATTAATTTATTAAAGAATTTCATCACAAAATATTAAAAGTCATTAAAAATAACTTAAAATATTTTCTTATATCATAATATAATTTTAAATGATTTTTCAAGTATTAAAATCATTTTTAAATAATTTATTTAATATAATAATTAAATAAATTAAATACCTTTAATATTTCAAAATATTAAATATTTATGAAATATATTAAAAACTAATTTTCAGACTTTAAAATAATTTTTAGTAATTTAATTTGTATTTTTAATAATTAAAAACTAATTTTTCTATATATTTAATAAACATAATTAATTTTAGAAAAAATTGTCACTAAAGAATGCCTATAGCGACAGAACCGTCGCTATAGCTGTTCTTCATGTTCTTCATGAAACCAAGAAACTCATGTGCAGTTAACGAGTAAGCAACTTTGACCGTGATTAATTCTTAACACAAAGTGTTTCTAGACAAACTATGGGTTAGATCTTATAGTACTAATACAATACTACATGATCCAACCACAAACATGGCCAACAAGCATAACATAAGTGAGATATGGAGCCTTGAACAAGCTGTCAGAGTTGTTCTTGTGACGACCCCAAATCCAGGTACTTGAAACCCGAACTCGGTTCTCCACGATACCATTTCTTTAAAATTTGAATAATACTAAATAATAATACATTCGAACTTAATTTACATACATCAAAGTTTACTTCCCAGTGCGTGACCTTCAAATACATTCCTTACAATACTTGAATAGATACCAATACAACTATAACCATTAACTCATAATACACACTTATTCGATCAGCTTTCCTTTTCCTTTGTTTGTGCACGAGAGCCTTGAAAGTTGCTCATACATAACTGAAAACATTTAATTTAAGCAAGGATGAGCATTTAAGTGCCCAGCAAGTAATAGCAATTATATATAAACTGAAAGAATATAAGTATTCTCTTTACATAACACTTCTACAACGAATTGAAAGTTGTGAAGTAATCTGTCTGAATAAAAAATTCACATAACAACTCTCTTTCAAATTCTTTAAATTTGGCTCTGGCTCTACCCTTGAATAGGGTTTAAGAAACATACTATGAACATTCTTTTCATTTTCGAAAAGGTTTAGCGGAATTCTATCCTCAAACCATCATAACTTACAGGCACGGAGGGTGATCAGCCCCGTTGTACCCTGTATTGATCAATACTACATAACTTGAACGAAATTCATCGCTCACTCTATCCGCCTTGCATGCAAAAAATCTTCCCATATAGGGATGTTCATACATGCACAGTTCCAAACCCAAGGTTTTTAATCTTGCTCAACAATAATATGTAATTCAACATATATGTATCACGGGTAATTGATAAAGGTATATCAACATGTGAATAAATGCCATGATTATCCAAGTGGGGACACTTGTATAACCATTTAGAAATCAACTTAACAGAATATATATCCGAGCTAACATGTTGATAATCGAGCGTACATAATGCATGCGAGAATAGAATAATTACGAAACTTCTTACTCATGTCCATTGCATAAAGAAAATGCAAAGGTAGGATACTTTTGATTCACCGATTACAAATCTCAACTTAGGTTTTATCTCTTTATCACAACCTATCAATAATCGGATCATTCGTTCGATTAGAACAATATATCTTAACACATAGTCTCGTCTATTACGATTAAACGTATATCTAATCACATAATCACGGTGATCATACTTTTAGTTCCTATTCTATACTTGAAATATTTTTATACATTTTTCAAATATCTCATCCATGCTCTTCGGTGTAGAGTTTTTTTTCTTTTATAAGGTTACGACATTTGTTAGAAATCATTTACGACTTTATCGAATAAAATCTTGAGTCTAAGACTCTTATTCTATACCTCAACATCTGTAAATATCGGACATCTTATTTTTTTTAATCATTTTCATGATTTTCGAAATTGAAAAATTTAAAATAATTCAAATCTATCACTAAAGGGCCTATAGTGATATAATCACATACTATAGGTGTTCTTCTTCAAATTCGAAACTTCATAATCGGTTCTCAAAATCATTTAGTTTGGCCATTTATAACTTTCAAATATCGGAATCATAATTAAATGATTTAAACATTAAACAATTCCATTATCATTAATAGTTTAATTAATACTAAACTATTAATGAAACCATTCAAAATATAAAAGTTATTTATAATAACTCAAACTATTTTAAAACATTTATATTACCCAAATAATTACCATTAATATTTAAATATTAATGTACTATTTATCCAAATATTAAAAGTCATTAATTATAACTTAAAATATTTTAAATCCTTAATATCCTCTTTAAATGGTTTTTAAATAAGTAAAACCATTTTTTAAACTATTTATTTAATATTAATCATTAAATAAACTAAATATCATTAATATTATCTTAATATCATTAATATTTAATTATTAATGAAATTATCATTTAAATATTAAAAGTTATATTTTATAACTTAAAATATTTTAAATACCTTATTTTCATTTAAAATGATTTTTATAATATTAAAATTATTTTTAAACTAAATTATTTAATATAATCATTAAATAACTTTAATATCATTAATAATTATTAATTAATGAAATTCATCACAAAATATTAAAAGTCATCACAAATAACTCATTTACATAATCAATTCCAAGCCAAAATAAACATAGTAAACTAACTAGTTTATTAACAACACTAACTAAACTTCAAAAAATTCAAACTTTAACTAACAATTAAAAATAATAACATTACAAAAATTAAATAAGAAACATACCTTAAAAGCGAATTCCACAATTTGAATCGCACTTCCACGCCAAAATTTAACTAAGGAGATCTTTATAAAAAGTTCTCCCACAACAAAGCCTTTCTCAAAAATTGGAGGCCTTATTGTTGGTGAATGAAACAAAGGCCAAGCCCTTCTATTTATAGGTTTAGAAAATGGTGAAGTTCTCAATTTAGTCGATGTGGGACTTGGTTTATACTAATTTTCAATAGCTCACTTTATGATTTTCTAACGCATTGCTCATAACTCTGATTAATCTGATTTTTGGATATGTTATACATGGAATATAAGACTATTTTAAAAAATACAAATTACCCAATTCGGGTTCATTAGGTAGCCCAAATACGGTCGTCAAAAGTGGGCGTTCATAGCGTTTTTCAATCTCGTTTCACTTTACCTCTTTCGCTTTAAAATAGTCATAACTCTTTCATTTTAAAACATTTTTGAGCCCACGCTTGAAGCTAACTTCGGGGCTACAACTTTTATTCTTTGACCATTTCCAAATTCCGATCACATCGGCCCCGAAATTCCGTTCAAATGGACCGCACTCACCGCACTTGTTGGGAAGTTTTGACACTACTACTTTGAAATGTCATAACTCTCTCCTCCGATGCTCGGTTTAGTCCGTTTAGTCTATGGAAACTTTATTCTTGTACTATAACATACCAAAAGCCCGAAGGTTTTGGAAATATTAACTGATCAAAACAGTGTCCCGAATAGCACATCCATTCTTGACTTTCGGTTTGAGAAATTTGACACATTTCCTTCCAATCACCGTAATTCCCTCATCCGAGGTGGAATGAGGTCATTCCAAAGTTTATGGCTTCCTAACTAAGTGCTACAACATATCAAAAGCCCAGACCTTTTAAAGCACAAAAGTGGACGAGAATGCCCCCATTACTGATTGCCCAAAATAGTTTATCATGATCGGTTGACCATGTTTGACCATCTATAACTTCTAATCTATACATGATATGGACTTGATTCTTTTTGCAGATTAAAGACCACATATCGGGCTACACATAACAACTTTTAAAGAACAAAACTCATGATCGAGCAAAGAGTTATGACCTCGACATTTGGTGAAAAATAACGAATTCAGCTTTTTCGAACTTGCTTAAATCTTCAAATTAAATGCACTTTGATGTTATGGGTCTTTGATTTATCAACCCATATCATCAATTAAAATCCTATTACACAACTTTAAATAATCAATTGCATCAAATAACATCGAATCAAAGGATTTCTAGGTTTAGTGTTCTTATACCCTTTTTGCCAAAAAAATCTTGATTCTTGCTTCTGATTTGTTATGGGTGATGGTTGGGCTTTATTTAAGAGTGTATGGGCAATCTTGTACAAGGCAATTAAATGTAATATTTAATCACTAGATTTAATTCTTATAATTTACCAATTAACTTCTATCCTTTGGTAAATTAAAACACTTATACAATAACATCGAAATTAAACCGGTAATTAAAATTAGGGTTTCTCAACGTCATCAATTAGGGTTTCTAATTGACCATTAGTGGTTCTTTAATTATCTCGTGTATGTTACTAACACAAAAGTTACGGTTTCTAATTTTAACCAGGTTAGGGTTATAATAATTAGGGTTTGTCCTAATTATCGACGTCATAACGATAATTAGGGTTTCTTCTAATTACCGATATTCTTATTCACAATAATTTCATATACGATCCTTCTACTCGAAATATCCAATAACGAGTTTAATAATTAGGGTTTCACAAAGACTACGGTAATATGCTATGACCTAATTGACTAAATCATTGCTCATATATTATCTGTCACTTTATACCCAATACATAATTATGGTCTTTGTAAAATCATTATATAAATAATATAATATTATTATTCTCATCTCTTGATCACAATCCCAATCCGAGGTTTGGATCTCATATAACTTATTCTTCGTACAAAGATCAATAATCAAGTTAAAATAATTAACTTAAATATTACGAACAATTCATATAATAAAATATTTATTATATAAATCTAATTATCACTTCATATATTATTTCCAATCATGTTTTCATGGAAAATAATTAATAAAACATTTTTAACTACGAAATTTATTACCATATAATTTGTGGAAATTAATAATTCCAAAATTATTTCTAATTTTTCAAGTAATAAATGTATTTGCATTTATCATTCACTTTACTTGACACTTAGTCTCGTCATAAAATAAAAAAAATTATACATAAAATTTCTTATTTATTTTATATAGAAAATCTCGGGTTATTACAGTTCTTCATTTTCTGGGTTACCAGAAATGAAGAACAGTTCGACTACTCATTTTTGGGCTTCCACAACTTGCTTTTTATGAAATGATTTTGTGATCTAACGCTTCCAGGTTGTAGTCAGCATGTAAATGAAGAGATCTAACACCTAAAACACATCTAACAACAACACATCAAGCAGATATAGTCCGGTCAAACCATGTCAGAGGACACGTTCAAACATTTTCTAGGTTACCTAGAAAACATGAACTGTGATCAACTGAGCTACTTTGACCGGTCATTGAATCCAGAATATATGAAGTATAAGCCATGTAACAGCATTAATGCATAGTACAACTATCATACTACCACTTGAATACAATAACCAACATAAATCAACATCAACTTACAAAGATTAGAGGCGAAAAAGGTCTTGTCAGACCTTTCTGGGCAAGATCTGGGTTACCCAGATTTTGTCCAGTCATGGTCGGTCAACGACCTTTGACCAATAATATCTATCAATATGTGCATGATCTGGTCCTTCTATGAGCTCCAGAACATAGATCTCACGACATACTACAAGATCAAACAATTAAAACACAAAAACTAAACACAGACAGAGATCTACAAGGCCTGACATTTGGTTGTCAGAACAAAAAATAAACTTTTCCAGATTCTGTAAATCTTCAAATCCGAGCCTCTAGATATTATGGATGTGACGCCTCCAAATTCGGGTCCTCTGACCCCGGTTTGGTCATTACGATAAAATACAAACATCCACCTCTAAACAATATACGATAACTAAAATGAGGAATATAATAAACGTACGTCGTTCATTCAAAAGGTGTTACTAGTCCCAAGATACGATAACCTTAATATCTTCTTACAATCATACCCTAAAATAAATATTAGGATTCACATTACATAATCGTAATTTAAACTAAGCATAAGATAAATTCTACTTCTCGCAATTATCCTACATCTTCCCTTTACCCTTGTCCTTTCCTGAGGTCTCAGGCTTAGCCGCAACATAATTCATGATATAGCAAGGATGAGCAACAAGTTTGCTCAACAAGTTTAAATACAACAATAAGGACATATCATGATGAATGGAAAAATATATGGCAATGGATTCAACAATATGAATATCTGAAGGATTCAACAATATGAATATCATAAGCAAAGATAATGATTGCTTTTAGAATAACTGCTAGTCAAGTAGACTTTGAACTATAACACTCCAATGGAATCAATAGCTAATTGACCCTTTGGTTACTGGCTACAGAATAAGTACTTAAGGAGATCAACCTCACGTACTCTATGTATATGCATAACATTTAAATATATTCATTGTATCTTTATTAGATACCTTCACTCCCCTATCATAGAAAGGGGTGTTCTTTAAGTCTGAGAATCCTTACCATCAATTGGTTTGGATAGCTTTTAAAACTTCATACGCTGGTCTGACCGAACAAAGGTTCAGACTCTATCTAACATAGTTCAAGAATTTCTGAACATTAAATGATGTACAAGTCCAAGACTGTATGAACTTAAGTGCACTAAGTGCGAATATCAATAATAACGATGTGGAATAATTGTAAAGTAATTAAACCACTTAATAGCATGCTTGGAAATAAGATTCAAGCTTAAAGAATAACTTTCAATTAAACAATAACCTTCTCAATACAATATGAGAAGGATAAGAAACTTTCATAACAAACAAAGTTGTGTAAGCTAGGAAACTTGCAACACAATAAAATAGTGTTCAGATACTTGCTCAAGTAAAAGAGTAAGAATTAAGGAACTTGCACAATCAAAGAGTGAAGTTCATAGAAAAACTTGCTCAATAAATTCAAGGAGACTTGCCTGTTTGCTCAGCTACAATTAATTCTAGCTTTAGTTAACTTGCGTTGAAACGACCTAACGTTATCAAGTCGATCATTTCAATTAGTATGTGTAAATTAATATGATTCTACACTTACAAGAATCAAATCATCACATAGCATGCTTCCATACATGTATCATTACATTACTCGATTAGTTTCTAACACACTATGTCATAGTTGAAATCATAATTGAACTTTAAAGTTGTAAACACTAATTCATCATAGGATTCTTTCAATAACATGCTTATTATCATATGACTACTATACTGGACATGTATTACAGATTAGAGTAAACATATAAGCATGCATCAGTTCTCAATTTAATAGCAGAACTTAGATCTCAGTGCAGGACAACACGGTCGCGCTTGGTTTGTACTAAGGAGTGGCGCGGCCGCGCTGTTCCTGGTGCAAACTAAGACATGGATGCTTCTGCAGAAAGCCAGTGCACACATGACTTGCACATAAACGAACAATCATGCACAACACACATGTTATTATATGAATAACTAACTTTAACCTTTCATCAAACATATCAAAGGTCATTATTCAATTTCATTTACTCAAGACTTCACATGTTAAGCTAACAAGGTCGATCATGTCTAGTCTTTATATAATGCTAGCTACATGGTCCTTTGGCCTCAACTATACATTCATATGCTAGATATCAAAAGCATACTTACAAGTTCTCAACTTATAGTTTATCTGGTTCATTTCCCAAACTTTAAGTCTCCATAGTAAAAATTCATTCAAGCATGCAAGATACATCTATATTGTCTAATTCATGCTTTCATATGCATTTGTGTACATACTCAAGTTATTTACATATGTTTACAAGGTCAGAATGTATATTACTCTATGTATAACATTTATAGTTTTCAAATCTTTAAACCTTCTTTGATATTCCAAGTCAAAATAAACCTATTATGGCTTACTATATACATAACTACCGTAGTCCACAAGTTCGGGTCATTCGTATGCATATAATAATCAAAGTAACATGCTCAGAATATCTTAAGGAACTAACATGAGCAACTGTGATCTGCTACACATGGTGAAAGGCGAGGGGTGGCGGCGGCCGCCGCCACTCAGACTAAACGAGAAAAAAAAATGGCCTCTGCTTCTGTAGAGGCTCAACTCCAACCAATGCCAAACATCTAATTTCTACAACTCAACTACTTCTAATACTTCTAAGCATGCATACTAACTAAAACAACACAACCTTAAGCCAAATCATACGACATTACCAAGAATTCATGAGAATTACAAGAATTTGCCAAAAACCAATTCAAGAACATAAGTTATGATTTAATACCTCTTGAAGTAATTGGGCAGCAATACACTCACTCCTTACAAGTTCCTTAGCAATAATTCTCAGCAATTTCAACAAGGAAGGTGAAGGTCTCATTTATAGGAGAATGATTATCTAGATAATGGGATTACCTCCCAAATCAAACCAAAGGATTTCAAGAATGCATAAGGGTTAAAAGAGAGTTGGTAAGAGTTGGTGATTCCACTCATGAATCCCACTCCCCATCCACTAATTTCTCTATGTTTGATGAATTTGAGATGAAGCTAGGCTAGGCTTGGTAGTTGTTCATGTGGGAAGATGAATGGGACTCTTATTATTGGACAAGGGAATTCTCAACATTTGCAAAATAAAATGCCACACTTGGCTAATACCTTATATACATAATATAAACTTTGGTTATAATGTGACACCCCCAAAATAGGTCTACATCACCCATTCTGAGTTGTCAATACACGGTACAGAAACAACTACAACTTTATATTACAATAGTAAAACTGTGAGTTTAAATACAGATATTGCCATCTAGACAATATCCACATACAAATAAATCCTCATCATAATTATTGATACATTATTTTACAACAATGGTGAGGACTACTAAACAACTCTCCCTAGAACTTTCATTCCATACCCCAGACTAAATACTCTCGCTATATTCTCGCCTCACGAGAAGAAAAATGGAACAAAAAGGAAAAGGGTGAGCTCGACTAGCCCATAAAGAATATTATGACTAAGATAATATACAACAAAATTATCGTTAGTCTTCAACGAGGAAAAATATAATAGAATACAATAGACAACAAGTTTTAAATCAATATTCGCAGTGAAATAATAATTCATTAGAAGAGTTAAGTAGAGAATGCAAACTACCATCTTCTATGTATGAATTTTAAAGTTCATCGTCTATTTTTATCCTCAGAACATCAATCAATATATATCTGGATCAAATATTCATCCTTGCACTCTGAGCCAAGGACATTCACCGATTAATCATGTTCATCTAAACACTGCTCATCTTTTTACTTTCACGGCCAAAGATATTCATCGAAATCATTCATCTTTTTCACTACTGGTAGAGATATTCATCGAAAATCATTCATCTTTTGCACTACGGGCCAAAGATATTCAATAATATCATCATTTAAGACCGAGGATGATGAAACATATTTTTTTAAGAAACGAATCTAGTGAAACAAAATGACAAGGATTAAGGATTAAGGATTCGTACTTTGTTTTATCCACGTCCAAAAATACCTCAAAAATAATCATAGTGGTGTAAAATTCAAGAATGATCAAAACATGGATACAATCAAAGCTAGTATCCGAATAGATATTTTGGACGAAAAGAAAATTTTTATTTTTCGATGAATAGTCTTAAATATTCGTGAATAGTACCATATCGTGAATAGTCAGATATCGTGAATAGTAACCCCGACACCAAAAGTTCCAAATTTGATAAAAACTTGGATCAATATTTCAACATAATGATATTGAAGAAATAATATCATTACTGAAAAAAATAATATCCCTTACCTCGAAAGGCAAGATTTCTAGTTGAAACACGGATATAAAGCTATGACTTGAACTTTCACCGTATAGCAATACTCAAAGTATACTCAAAATACTCACAAGAATACGCTCGATAATATAGAGAGAAAACTTGAGTTTACGGTGTGATTTTCAATTATAACCTAAGCACCCTATTTATAGAAAATTGCTTAGAAACATGAAAGCGAAAAATTTATTAAAATAATAATATTATATTTTTTTTTCCAAGACTTCATACGTATGCTCTCAACATCAGAACTCAGCCCCTAACACATGTTAAATGAGGGAAACAAAATGTAAAAAACGTTTTTGTTATTTAAATTATTTTAAACTTCCAAAAATCAATTATTTCGGAGCTTTGGAACTTCAATAATTCATAATAAATAGCCCTTTTGCCAGAAAATTCGAATCTCGCGAGTTTTTATAGGAAATTCAATTCTCTACAACTTTACAGAAGAAAGTTTTTTCAAATTCCAAACAAAAATTGACCGAAATCCACAAATGAGCGATTTTAGAGGCTATAATCAAATTTCAGTCAATAAATGGGGTCCACCGACATGTTTAACATGTTTTAAACATTTATTGCAACAAAAATACTCTTCCTCCTCGTATACTCATATATCCCACATTCGTTGTAAAAATATCACCATTATTATATTATTAAAATATAATAATATATATATTAAATGAATTATTTTATCGTAAAAAAATAAAATTTCAATTTTCAACAATTGTCACATTAAAATTTTCTCCATCTATATCCACATAAAATTAATATTTTTCTCATCATATGAATCAATAATTAATTATTCACAAATAATATTACTGAATCACAATATTGACAACGAGTGCAGCTTCAGGAAAGAGGGGCTTTCCAATAAGAATTTTCCTTCTCGGCGCAAGAATTAGGTGACCAAACCTCTCCTTAGACAGAACTTTCTAGACATTGCCAATAATGTTATCTAATAATATTATTCAGATAATATGAATTATTGCTTCGATAATGGAAAATACTGTGTAATGACAATTATTGAAACAATAGCAATATAAAATATCAATGCATCAATTATTGAATCAATAAAATAAAATACTGAACAGTAATTACTGTAACAATTATTGAGTAGTGCCTTCATAAGAATCAATAATTGGTGCAATACCGTGTGCTACTGTTCAACAACACGTATTAGTGTGTTTTAACCACCGGGTATTTCAACAGTATTAACGGTAACAACTACGCCGTTATTATAAACAACTTATATTTGTCATTTTCTTCATCCAATCACTTTCCGTTATGGGGCCCACAAAAGACTGCACCGTCGTACGAATATTACTCGACAGTACGAATATTCCACGACCAAACGAATATTCCCCGACAATAAAGAATATTTTATAACCACTTGCTTATTCGAAATATTTGCATATTTTACCCATAACTATCCACATGAATCAAATCAACCCTTATTATTTCAAAATAATAAATAGAGGAAATTCCATTTTTATTTAAAAAAAATTCGGGGTCTTACAACCTCCCCTCCTTATGAAATTTCGTCCTCGAAATTGACGTACGTACCTGGTGTTTCGAAAAGATGAGAATACCTCGCTTTCATTTCCGTTTCCAACTCCCAGGTCATTTCCTCAATAGCATGGTTTCTCCACAAAACTTTAACTTGTGGTATAACCTCGGATACATAGGACATGTTCTTTCCTATCCAAGATCTTGACAGGTACCTCCTCGTACGTTAAGTCTTCGGCTATCTCGTCCGGTTCTAACTCAATGATGTGGTTCGGGTCGTCCACATATTTACGTAACATCAATACGTGAAAAACGTTATGAACACGCGTCATACTTGGCGGTAAAACGAGTCTATAGACCACAGTTCCTATTCGATCGAGAATTTCAAATGGATTAATAAATCGAAGGTTTGAGCTTTCCTCACCTCATCGATTCTCGTTTTTGAAATAACAACTTCTTGCACCTTCTTCTTCAAAATCATCAGCTCCGGTGTGTAGCTTGAACAGCTTTAACTTTATCGATTAAAGTCGATTATACTCGTATATCATCACGTGGGTACCTAGAGTTTTCATTTCCATCTCTATTATTTGTAAATTATACAAAATTAGTTTTTGACAATATCATACTCGTACTTGTATACGATCTTCTACTCAACACGTTAGCTACCACGTTTGCTTTTCCAGGATGGCATGGTCAGAACATGTGCTGAAATGAGTCTCCTCTTGAGTTCTTCGAAGCTCTTCCCACATTCTTTGCTCCATTCGAATTTTGTATCTCTACGAGTCAGCTGCGTTAATGGAATAGCGATTCGAGAATATCCTTCAACGAATCTCCGATAATAACCAACTAAGCCTAAAAAGCTACATATTTCGATTACCGACTTAGGTTGTTCTCAACTGTGACTCATATCCCAACCTTGGATAGCACATTACAATGACACCTATCAGTTTACTATCGCACGAATATGGTGTCTCCTACGGAGAGTCTGGCTTCGGTGCATTCCACAAAGGAAGTCACCGGATAAAGGCTCGGGTATCAACTTCTGCAGTTGGGTTTTAACTCCTGAAGTTCAATAGGAGCCATTTGATATGGGGTTTTAGAAATGGGCTTTGTACCAGGTTCAAGGTCAATAAAGAATTCAACTTCACATTTTGGGGGTAGACCGGGAAGTTCTTCAGGAAATACGTCAGGAAAGTTAATAACAACAGGAATATTATTTAATTTTGACGTGTCTTTATTCAAATCCATAACATGGGCTAAGAAAGCTTGACATCCGTTTTTCAATAAACGAATAGCTTTATGATTAGATATGACAGTGATTGATTTTAATGGTTTAGTTGCTTGAATTCGAACAACAGGTTGTTTAGGAATATGAAAGCTAACAACCTTACGAAAACAATCAATTTTGGCATGATGAGTAGTTAACTAATCAATCCCTAAAATCACATCAAAAGCAAGTATCTTTAAAGAGATAAGGTCAACAGGTAAGATAAGGGTGCCAACATGGATTAGATAAGATTTTATAAACAGTGGATGTGATGAAAGTTTCTCCTAACGGAGTTTCCACAGATAGGTCAAAGTCTAATTTCTCCGGAGTCAAGTTTAAACGTTGAGGACAAGCAGGAGAGATAAATGAATGGGTAGCACCGGTATCTAGTAAAGTATAAACTTCACAAGAATTTATAAATAGCTTACCGTGATCACCTCGTTTGGGTTCCTCGCATTTTGACCAACCACAACAAACGCTCTTCCGAGAACAGATTGACTTTGACTTTTTCGGGACGGTCTTTTGATTCACCGTCCCATTGAACTAGGTTTCGCTACCGTGCAATCTCGGCGATATGTCCTTCCTTTCCACAATTATAGCATACACGAACTGTTGTGGCGGTTTGACCGATATGTCCTCTTTCTCGCATTTGTAACATACGACCGGTGGTCTTTCTCCTCCCTTGGAACCAGTTGCTACTGGCGCTGACGTCTTCACATGGTCATTGTTGAATCTCCTCTTTTTAAAATCTCCTCCTAACTCGCTTCTTCTATTTTCATGGCCATGATTACCACGGAGTGGTTACCCTTTTGTCCGCCTTTTTCTTTCTCCACCGGTTATTGTTGTTTTGTTGATCGCTATCTCTGGTATGATCCCGATTGTGGTACCTCGGTTGACCATACTCGTTATCTCGCTCTAACAATTGAGCCACATTAACAACATCCTGAATAGAGAGAAAATTTATGAGAGATGAGATCTTGACGTATCTGGGTTTCAAACCTCTCGAAACATCCGCGTCATCGTTCCTCATTCTCCACCAAATGAGGTGCAAACACGGATAACTCTGCAAACTTAGCCTCGTCTTTGAGACACCGGGCCATCTTTGTTTCGCTCGATCTAATAAACTCCACTTTCTTCATATAGACGAACACTTTCGGAAAGTATTTGTCATTAAATAGTTCTCAAACGTCTCCCAAGACATCTTGAGTGCTTGGTGGATGGATACGCTTCACAGACTCTCACCAAATGATGTCATGCCTCGCCACGGAACATAAAGGTGGCGAATGGAACCTTCTGTTCCTCTGTGCATCCCAAGACATCGAATATCTTGGTAATTTGCTTGACCCATGTTTCTGCCATGATCGGATCTGGCTTTCCCTTAAATTCTGGTGGTCCCAACTCTTTGAACTGCTTGGCTGTGACAACCCGTGAATTGCTATCATTTCCTCCTATGTTTTGAACACGAGTCTCCCTCGTCTGATTTTGCATGAACTGCAAAAAGCTTCTAAATATCCCCTCGTTCATCATCTGCTCAGTGGTGTTGTTCACATGAGGAACATTGCCAGCCTGTTGCACGTTCTCCTCGTTGGTGAGTACAGGCGTCTCCACGGTCTCATTTCCATTGTTAATATTCTCAGTCGACATTCTCAAATACTGTCATAAAACAAGGGTTAATTAAGGAAATCAATATATCACATAATATCCCTATATACTGACCAACTATCAAATAAGCTTAGGTAGGACACACTAGCGAAGGATTTACTCGTCTCTCCCCTCCTAGTTCTATTCCCCGATCTCCACCAGAGATCATATCCCTAAGCTCTGATACCAACTGTGACACCCCCAAAATAGGTCTACATCACCCATTACGAGTTGTTAATACACTAGCGAGCAACTACAACTTTATATTACAATAGTAAAAGCGTGAGTTTAAATCGAGATATTGCCATCTAGACAATATCCACATACAAATAAATCCTCATCATAATTATTGATACATTATTTTACAACAATGGTGAGGACTACTAAATAACTCTCCCTAGAACTTTCATTCCATACCCACTCATGACGCTGCTATATTCTTGCCTCCCGAGAAGAAAAATGGAACAAAAAAGGAAAAGGGTGAGCTCTCGACTAGCCCAAGAAAAGAATATTATGACTAAGATAATATACAACAAAATTATCGTTAGTCTTCAACAGGAAAAATATAATAGAATACAATAGACAACAAGTTTTAAATCAATATTCGCAATGGAAATAATAATTCATTAGAAGAGTTAAGTAGAGAATGCAAACTACCATCTTCTATGTATGAATTTTAAAGTTCATCGTCTATTTTATCCACCAGTAACATCAATCAATATATATCTGGGATCAAATATTCATCCTTGTACTTTTCTGAGCCAAGGACATTCACCAGATTGGTCATGTTCATCTAAACACTGCTCATCTTTGCCTACGGGCCAAAGATATTCATCGAAAATCATTCATCTTTTACACTACGCGTCAAGATATTCATCAGAATCATTCATCTTTTTACTACTGGGCCAAAGATATTCAATAATATCATCATTTAAGACCGAGGATGATGAAACATATTTTTTTAAAAAACGAATCCAATAAAACAAAATGACAAGGATTAAGGATTAATGATTCGTATTTTGTTTTATCAATGTCCAAAAATACCTCAAAAATAATCATAGTGGTGTAAAATTCAAGAATGATCAAAACATGGATACAATCAAAGCTAGTATCCGAATAGATATTTTGGACGAAAAGAAAATTTTTATTTTTCGATGAATAGTCTTGCGTGATTCGTGAATAGTACCATATACGTGAATAGTCTTGAGTATCGTGAATAGTAACCCAGACACCAAAAGTTCCAAATTTGATAAAAACTTGGATCAATATTTGAAAGATAATGATATTGAAGAAATAATATCATTACTGAAAAAAAATAATATCCTTACCTCGAAAAGACAAAGACTTCTAGTTGAAACATTTGATATAGGCTATGACTTGAACTTTCACCAGTATAGCAATACTCAAAGTATACTCAAAATACTCACAAGAATACGCTCGAAAATATAGAGAGAAAACTTGATTTACGGTGTGATTTTCAATTATAACCTAAGCACCCTATTTATAGGTAATTGCTTAGAACACCAAAGCAGAAAATTTATTAAAATAATAATATTATATTTTTTTTTCCAAGACTTCATACGTATGCTCTCAACATCAGAACTCAGCCCCTAACACATGTTAAATGAGGGAAACAAAATGTAAAAAACGTTTTTGTTATTTAAATTATTTTAAACTTCCAAAAATCAATTATTTTGGAGCTTTGGAACTTCAATAATTCATAATAAATAGCCCTTTTGCCAGAAAATTTGAATCTCGCGTGTTTTTATAGGAAATTCAATTCTCTACAACTTTACAGAAGAAAGTTTTTTCAAATTCCAAACAAAAATTGACCGAAATCCACAAATGAGCGATTTTAGAGGCTATAATCAAATTTCGAATCGATAAATGGGGTCCAATTTACATGTTTAACATGTTTTAAACATTTATTGCAACAAAAAATACTCTTCCTCCTCGTATACTCATATATCCCACATTCGTTGTAAAAATATCACCATTATTATATTATTAAAATATAATAATATATATATTTAAATGAATTATTTTATCGTAAAAAAAATAAAATTTCAATTTTCAACAATTGTCACATTAAAAATTTTCTCCATCTATATCCACATAAAATTAATATTTTTCTCATCATATGAATCAATAATTAATTATTCACAAATAATATTACGAGAATCACAATATTGACAACCGTGCGGTTCCTGTGAAAGAGGGGCTTTCCAATAAGAATTTCTCCTCATCATGCGCCGCAATTAGGTGACCAAACCTCTCCTTAGATGAACTTTCTAGACATTGCCAATAATGTTATCTAATAATATTATTCGGATAATATGAATTATTGCTTCGATAATGGAAAATCTTGTAATGACAATTATTGAAACAAGAACAATATAAAATATCAATGCAACAATTATTGAATCAATAAAATAAAATACTGAATAGTAATTATCAGTAACAATTATTGAGTAGTGCCTTCGTAAGAATCAATAATTGGTGCAATACTGCGTGTCTTCTTGTTCAACAACACGATTAGTGTGTTTTAACCAAGGGTATTTCAACGGTGATAATAACGTGAATAACTACTGCCAATTATTTATAAACAACTTATATTTGTCATTTTCTTCATCCAATCGCTTTCAGTTATGGGGCCCACAAAAAGACTCATACAGGTAAATATTTAATATTACTCGTCAAGATTTAATATTCCACGACCAAACGAATATTCCCCAACAATAAAGAATATTTTATAACCACTTGCTTATTCGAAATATTTGCGTATTTTACCCATAACTATCCACATAAATCAAATCAACCCTTACTATTTCAAAATAATAAATAGAGGAAATTCCATTTTTATTTAAAAAAAATTCGGGGTCTTACATATAAAATATGTATACACCATTCATTTCATACAACATAGGTTATAATGATTCAAAGAGCATACAATGTATTTCTTAATTACAAGGTATCAAGTAGTGCACATACATATAATTCATGTACATTTTCTATTACCATGACTGTTATTATCATAATAATTTAATGAAATCATTATAAATTTAACAATTGATATTATTATATGTCAATAGGATATACATGAATGTGTACCCACACACTCCACATCATATAACAATATTATTATGCAACTCACATGAATGCAAATTACTCTTACTATATAGTCTATATATATAATATATAGACATATTAATGTGCCACTTTGTACTATATAAAATATATAGTTAACTACCACATAATAAAGGTTTACTATATTGCACAAATTAATCAAGTAACATATAATCACTTTACAAATTATTTATCTCTTACACGTTAATTATTATTTATCCAATAATAATTATTAATTAACACAGTATCAATTAATTACTCATAATTGCAATTAATCAATATGTTCAACTCTTGCTATTATATTCAAATAGATTGAATATTTAATTAATACTCTTATCAAGTCTTTGATATTAGAATCTTAGGGTTAGTCCACTAATTTAAATCAACTATTAGTTACTCCCTTTAATCATTTCGTAAATTCACATAAGCATTTAAGGATTAAATAAACTCACAAAACTAACTCATTAAAATTAAATCACATATTTAATTAATAAGGAGTTTAAAATTTGTGGACGTTACAATGGATCTAACATCTAGCAACCCAGATCATCTATTTACATCATAAACAACATATTTTAACACTAAAAACTAACATCTAACAACAGATCAAATATCAGATTCTTGGGTAGGGTTTATATCTTCTATGATCAAGTTCTGATGCAAGGCTTCTGATTTGATATAGATGTTAGTGGGGCTTTGTTTTGGGACTGAGTTGTCTTACGATTTCGTGGGTTAGAGAGATGTATGGTCTTGGTAGAGAGTTGGTGCTCAAAAGGCCAAATAATGGACTTGTCTCTCTCTAATACTATATATATAAGCCTTAGATGCAATGAATTGGTGATATAAAATGGCTGAGATTTTTAATTCAAGTCACATGGCTACCCTAGGGTTGGTCAACCACTTAAACTAGACCAAGTTCTACAAGTAAACTTCAATAATGCACTAAGGGCATAATAGTCAATAGCCTTGAAATTTTAATGGCAATAATGTAACTTGGCAAACTCTTAGGGTTTGTCTCTTAGGGTTTAACCCTAGGGTTCCACTAATTATGGTTATTTATCTAGAATTTCTAATTAGGACAAAAATGGAAATTTTAGTTTCTAAAAATCACAAATTAGGATTACTAAATTAGTTTAGGTTTCCTAATTACATAGACCTAAAAATTAGGATTAGGTATTCACTAATTAACATTAAGCTTGTTTAATTAGCGATTAGAGTTCTTATTTAGCAATTAGGGATAACAATTTAATAATTAGGATTAACAACTTAATAATTAGGGTTAACAATTTGTAATTAGGGTTTCTAATTACATTATACATGAACATTAGGGTTTAAAGTCCACTAATTAGCATTAAACATTCTAAATTAGCAATTACGGTTTCCAAATTTGACAGTTAGGGTTCCAAATATGAAAATTAGAGTTATACACATTAATTAGGGTTTTCAAAAATTAGGGTTTCCCTAATTAAGGTTAATATCTATAATTCCAGTCATTAATCACATTATCTTGATTATATAGCAATCTTGTACTCTAATTTGAGTTTCAAATTAGGGGTTTCCACAATAATACTAGGGTTTGACATAATACACCATAATTGACCAACCATTGTCAGTCTATACATACAGTACATATTTATAGCACTGAAAAATTAAAATACAATTAATATTATATTATTATTCTTATCCGTTGATAAAAATCCAAAATTAGGATTTGGATTCCATATCTGATTTATCTATCATATATAACATCATTATTTAAGTTAAAATAATTAACTTAATTAATCTAGCATAAATTCTTATAATAAAATAATTATTATAATAATTCCAAAAATCATTTCATATATTACTTAAATAATATATTATTATATTTTCATGGAAAATAATAAATAAAAATATTTCTACTATAAAATTAATTATTATAAGAATAATTTATAATGATCAATAATTCTAACATAAAATTATTTATAAATATTTAATGTCATATATAAATTTTTTATTTATCACATAATTACCTATAGACATTATCTTGGTACATATTCCCCATAAAAAAATTATACATAAAATTTCTGATTTATTTATATAGAAAATATCGGGTTGTTATGTAAGACCCCGAATTTTATGAAATGAAAGTATTCAATTAATTATTATTTTATTTCGTAAATGGTTAAATTGATAAAATGTTAAAGTTAAGGGTGATATGTGAAAGTTTTTCAAAGTATGCAAGTTATTATAAAATATTCGATTGGTTGGGGAATATTAATTTTAACAGGGAATATTAATACGATGACACAATCATTGATGGACCCCACAACGGATGTACTGTCGTTGTTTAAAAACGACAGAAATATTTTTTTATTAAAATAACGGCAAAAGTTTTACCGTTAAACTGTTGAACTACCCGATAGTAAAAGTACAGTAATACGCGTGGTTGCATTGTAGCACACGGTATTGATTATTGATGCTTACGTAAGAAGTCACTCAGTTATACTCAATTATTACTACTGTAATTGTTTCATCATATCTCTCATATTATTGATTCAATTATTATCACAGTATCATCTGCATAATATTTTATATTATTAAATCAATAATTGAGACAACAAAGTTATTCATATTATTATTTGCAATATTTACAATGTCTAGAAGTTTTGTCAAGGAGAGGTTTAGTCACCTAATTGCGCGCCAATAAGGAGAAATCCTTATCGGAAAGCCCCTCTTTCCTGGGAACGACCTGCTTGTTAAATATTGTGAGTTATAATATTAATGATGAATAAGTTTGTGTTGATTAAAGATGAAATTGATAGTTTCATTGTATTGAGATTATTAGTGTTAGTGGAAATCAACATTTATTTCGATAATAATTGATGTCTGGAAGTTATATTGACTAATCGGGTAATTAATCGGATAAATGAGCAATTAATTACTATTAATCCACATGCTTATAACTATTTATTCACATGTGTGTACTATTGATTCACATGAATGTACTATTAGGGGAGGTGGTGTAAGATTGATAATACTTGCATGACTAAATTAAAAATAGAGGTATATATGAAAGCACTATACTGAAATTATTCTTTCACATGTATAGAACTATTGAGTCACATGATTATACTATTGATTCACATGATATACTATTAGGGGAGGTGGTGCAAGTTTGATAATACTTGCAGGACTAAATTAAAAATAAAGGAAAAGATGAAGGTATTGTACTGTAATATTTTGAGCCCCAAAACGTGCAATTATCGAAACTATATTTTTCTATAAATAGAGGCTTATTCTTCCTTCATTCTCACCAATTCACAAAGACTCACAAGAGAAATTATAAAGAGAGAAGCTATAGAGAGAAAGAAGAAGAGAAGTTTGCTACTTCATTATTCCAGTATCCAGCCTTCTTTTGAGGTAAGGGGTATTATTTATTTCATATTCTGAAGAGATATTATTTTTCGTATTCGTATGAATATTATCTTCGTTCAATATTGGTAAGGAATATCATATTCGTTCAATATTTATAGGAATGTTATTTTCGTTTAACAGTCGTAAGGGGTATTATTTATTTCATATTTTGAAGAGATATTATTTTTTGTATTCGTATGAATATTATCTTCGTTCAATATTCGTAAGGAATATCATCTTCGTTCAATATTCGTAAGGAATATCATCTTCGTTCAATATTCGTAAGAATATTATTTTCATTCAATAGTCGTAAAGGGTATTATTTATTTCATATTCTGAAGAGATATTATTTTTCATATTTGTATGAATATTATCTTCGTTCAATATTCGTAAGGAATATCATCTTCGTTCAATATTCATAGGAATATTATTTTTCATTCAACAGTTGCAAGGGGTATCATTTCTTCGTAAATGATATTATTTCTTTCAATATCATTATGCTGGAATATTGGTACGAATTTTATTGTGGAATTTTTACCTTTTTGTGTCGGGGTTACTATTCACTCTAGTATTATTCACTTTGGTATTCGGGAAACTTTTTGTGTCGGAGTTCTATTTTCGAGTTACTATTCATGGGTTACTATTCACCCAGTTACTATTCACTCTAGTATTATTCACTCAAGTATTCAGGGCACTTTTCATGCCGGAGTATTATTCACGAGTTACTATTCACGGGTTACTATTCACCCAATTACTATTCACTCTAGTATTATTCACTCGGGTATTTGGGACACTTTTCATGTTGGGGTACTATTCACGGTACTATTCTCTCAAGTACTTATTCACGAGGATACTATTCATGGGTACTATTCACCAAAAATATATTTCTTTTTTTCATCAAAATTATTTTTGGTACATGAATATTATTCTTGAATTTTACTCCACAAAGCAGTATCGTGTTGATAATTTTGATATTTTTAAACTCTGGCTAAATTTAAAGTCTTTAATATTTATCCTTAATTTCGTTTGATTTGATTTCGTTTGATTATTGCGTATATCATTGTCATCATCCTCATGCTTATATTGTGATGAAAGTCATCTTTGTTTACGTACATAGATGGACTATTGATTGGTATGATTATGACCAGGGATCATTCGGTATAATTATGACCCGTAATGTTACAAATGATGTGGTAAAAGTTCTCATTGGCTCGTAGTCCATTGATGGACAGTTGTTGGTATGATTATGACCAGGGGTTATGCGGTATAATCATGACTATTGGTGATTACATGAATATCTTTTGCCCATAGTGCAAGGATGATTTGATGATGTGGTTTATTTATTAAGCTGAGTCTCAACGATAAATTTGATAAATTTTTTTTAAATCATTGAAGATAGTAGATATCATGCTCTACTTGACTCTTCTAATGGATTGCTTGTTCCGCTACAGTTGTTGATCTAAAACTTGTTGTTTATTTTATTCTATCAGTTGTTATACTATTGAAGGCTAAGGATAATTTATTTTGCATTATTTTAGTCATAATATTTCTTACTGGGCTAGTTGAGCTCACCCTTTTCTTTCACTGTTCTCTTCAGGAAATAAGAATATAGCTGGAACTAGTTGGGGAATGGAGTGATGGTCCAGATGGTTGTTTTAGCAGTCCTCACTACTTAGTGTGATAATAAATATATTGAGGACTCCATTTGAGTTTTAATACTATCTAGAAGATAATATTCGTATTAAAACTCTCAGCTTATGTTTGGTCGTATTGTACACGACAGTTGTATAATTAAGTTTGTATTTGATTTATGTCGTGTGTATCTGGCGACCCAAAATGATTAATAAATAATTGATTTATTAGTCCTTGAATAATAAATAATTGATCTATTAGTCCTTAATTATTCATTACTATTAATAAATTAACAATTAATTAACCTTTGTCCTTATTTAATATTAATTAATTTATTATTTATACTTGAATAATAAATAATTAATTTACTTCATAAATATTTAATTATTATTTCATATTAACTTAAAAATAATTAATTATCATTTGTTCTTATTTATTTATTTATTATTTATCCTTGAATAATAAATAATTAATTTACTTCATAAGTCTTTAATTATTCTTTCTTATTAACTTAAGAATAATTAATTATCATTTATTCTTATTTATTATTTAATTAATTTTATATTTATCCTTGAGCAATAAATAATTAATTTACTTCATGAGTCTTTAATTATTCTTTCTTATTAACTTAAGAATAATTACTTATCACTTATTCTTATTTATTATTTAATATTAAATAAATAATAATTAATTAATTTATAAACTTTATGTCAATGTAAGTAAGTAATTACATTATTAAATAATCTTACTTAAGCATTCTTTAATTATTATTTAATATTAATCAATGATTTAACCCTATTTATTATTTAATTTTAGTAAAATAAGCTGTAGTTACTTTATTATTACTAACTCTACTTAATTATCACCCAATAATACTTAGATAATAATTGTGACGCCCCCAAAATAGGTATGCATCACCCATTCTGAGTTGTCAATACACGGTACAGAAATAACTACAATTTTATTATTACAACAGTAGAACTGTGAGTTTGAATACAAATATTATCTTCTAGACAATATCTATACTCAAATAAATCCTCATCTCATTTATTGATACATTATTTTACAAAAATGGTGAGGACTACTAAACAACTCTCTCTAGAACCTTCATTCCATACCCCAGGCTAAATACTCGCTTATATTCTCGCCTCCCGAGAAGAAAATGGAACAAAAAGGAAAAGGGTGAGCTCAACTAGCCCAAAGAAAAGAATATTATGACTAAGATAATACACAACAAATTATCATTAGTCTTCAACAGGAAAAAAATCTAATAGAATACAATAGACAACAAGTTTTAAATCAATATTCGCAATGAAAATAATAATTCATTAGAAGAGTTAAGTAGAGAATGCAAACTACTATCTTCTATGTATGAATTTAAAAGTTCATCGCTCTATCTTTTATCCTGTAACATCAATCAATATATATCGGAATCAAATATTCATCTTTGCACTATAGACCAAAGATATTCATCAGATTGGTCATGTTCATCTAAACACTGCTCATCTCTTTGCACTTTCGCCCAAAGATATTCATCGAAAATCATTCATCTTTGCACTATAGGCCAAAGATATTCAATAATATCATCATTTAAGATCGAGGATGATGAAAAATATTTTAAAGAAACGAATCCAAAGAAACAAAATGACAAGGATTAAGGATTAAGGATTCGTACTTTGTTTTATCCATGTCCAAAAATACCTCAAAAATAATCATAGTGGTGTAAAATTCAAGAATGATCAAAACATGGATACAATCAAAGCTAGTATCCACAATATATATTTTGGACGAAAAGAAAAATTTTCATTTTTTGATGAATAGTGCCGTATTCGTGAATAGTACCATATACGTGAATAGTAACTCCGACACCAAAAGTTCTAAATTTGATAAAAACTTCAGATCAATATTTCAGCATAATGATATTGAAGAAATAATATCATTACGAAAAAAATAATATCCCTTACCTCGAAAGATCAGTACTTCTAGCTGAAACACCGGATATAGGCTATGACTTGAACTTGCACCGTATAGCAATACTCAAAATATACTCAAAATACTTACAAGAATACGCTCGATAATATAGAGAGAGAAAATTTCAGTTTCTGGTGTGATTTTTAATTCTAACCTAAGCACCCTATTTATAGGAAAATGCTTAGAACACCAAAGCAGAAAATTTAATAAAATATTAATAAATTTATATAAATCATACGCAAAACTTGGAAATTACGATTTCAAGATATTTTTACAACACATGTGCCCACCAACCAACCACAAAAACGTTTTTGTTATTTTAAACAATTAAAACTTCCAAAAATCAATTATTTCGGAACTCCGGAACTTCAATAATTCACAATAAATAGCCCTTTTGTCAGAAAAATTAAATCTCGAGTGTTTTTATAGAAAATTCAATTCTCTACAACTTTGCAGAAGAAAGCTTTTCCAAATTCCAAACAGAAATTGACGGAAATCCATAAACGGACGATTTTACAGGCTATAATCAAATTTCAATCAAGAAATGGGGTCCACCGACATGTTTAACATGTTTTAAACATTTATTGCAACAAAAAGACTCTTTCTTCTCGTATACTCATATATCACACATTCATTGTAAAAATATCACCATTATTATATTATTAAAAATATAATAATATATTTAAATGAATTATTTTATCATAAAAAGATAAAATTTTAATTTTCAACAATTGTCACATTAAAATTTTTCTCCATCTATATCCAAAAATTATTCACAAATAATATTACAGAATCACAATATTGACAACCAGACAGTTCCCAGGAAAGAGGGGGCTTTCCAATAAGAATTTCTCCTTACTAGCACGCAATTAGGTGACCAAAACTCTCCTTAGACAGAACTTTCTAGACATTGCCAATAATGTTATCTAATAGTATTATTCAGATAATATGAATTATTACTTCGATAATGAAAAATACTATGTAATGACAATTATTGAAACAACAAAGAATACAAAATATCAACGCAAATGATTATTAAATCAATAAAATAAAATCTCAATAAAGAATTATCGTAACCATTATTGAGTAAAGCCTTCTTACGTAAGAATCAATAATTGGTGCAATACCGTCTTGTATACTACTTTGTATTTTAACCAATTTAGTATTTTAACGATTATTATTCAGATCAACTACGCTCGTTATTTTTAAACAACTTATATTTTTCGCTTTCTTCATCCAATCGCTTTCATGTTATGGGGCCCACACACGGTCGCTACCACAGATAAATATTTCCGACAAAGACGTAATATTCCACGACCAAACGAATATTCCCCGACAACAATGAATATTTTATAACCACTTGCTTATTTTGAAATATTTGCGTATTTTACCCATAACTATCCACATTAATCAAATCAACCCTTACTATTTTAAAATAATAAATAGAGAAAATTAAATTTCATTAATAATAAGTTGGGGTCATACAACCTCCCCTCCTTATGAAATTTCGTCCTCGAACTTGACGTATCGTACTCGTGCACAATTGTTTGAAAGGTGAGGATACCTCGCTTTCATTTCCGCTTTCCAACTCCCAGGTCATTTCCTCTATAGCATGGTTCCTCCACAAAACTTTAACTTGTGGTATGACATTCGTGCGTAGGACATGCTCCTTCCTATCCAAGATCTTAACAGGTACCTCCTCATACGTTAAGTCTTCTGCTATCTCGTCCCTGTTCTAACTCAATAACGTGGTTCGTGTCTTTCACATATTTACGAAGTACATATATGTGAAACACATTATGAACACGAGACATACTTTTGAGGTAACGTAAGTCTATAGGCTACATTTCCTACTCGGTTGAGAATTTGAAATGGACCAATAAATCGTGGATTGAGCTTTCTCTCTTCCCAAATCTTGTAACTCCTTCCATGGAGCTACTACGCAACAATGCATGATCCCTATACTAAATTCCACGTTCTTTCGATGAAGATCCGCATAACTCTTTTGTCGATCTTGTGCCATTTGTATACGTTTGTCGAATCATTTGGATCTTTTCTAGTGTCGTGATCGTACTTAACTCTGGATCCCAACAATGTTGCTTCACCCACCTCATCCCAACATATTGAGAACGACACTTTCTTCCATATAATGCTTCAAATGGAGCCACACCTATACTTGCCTCGATAATCGTTGTTGTAGGAGAATTCCACCAATAGTAAATACTTATCCCAACCGCCTTTGAAATCTAGGACACGAGTCTTAATAAATCTTCAAGAGTTTGAATAGTCCTCTCCGATTGTCCGTCCGCTTTGAGGATGGTATGCGAACTAAATCAGAATCTGTTCCCATAGCTTTTTGCAAGCTAACCCAAAATCTTGAAGTGAATCTTGGGTCACAATCCAAACTATGGATAATTGGCATGCCATGCATCCTCACAATCTCATTTACATACATTTGAGCAAGACGTTCAAGGAATAAGTCTCCGTGTCGGCAAGAAATGAGCGGAGACTTGGTTAATCTATGAACAATAACCCAAATGGAATTAATGCCTTGAGAAACCCGTAGGAAGACCCGTGAATGAAATCCATGGTAATGTGTTCCCACTTCCATTTCGAATCTCAAGTGGTTGCAACGGACCCTTAGGTACTAGATGCTCGCCTTTACACGTTGACAAGTTAAACACATCGAGATAAACTTTGCAATCTCTCTCTCATATTGTTCCACCAAAATGTATGTCAAGATCACGATACATTTTAGTACTTCGAGGATGGATTGCAAATGGTGTATTGTGTGCCTCCATCATAATCTTGTACTTCAAATCGAGTCGTTAGGAACACAAAGTCTAGAGTGGACTCAAGTATTCCTTCTTCATCAATTCTCGCTTTGGAATAGCCCTTCTTGTACTTTCTTCTTCATACGCATCACTTCCCTGGTCGGTGGCTGAGCAACCTTAACTTTTTTCTATTAAAGTTAGCTCTACGCGTATACTTGACATCATCGCACTCATTCCTCGCATATGATCTTCTACTCAATCGCCGGCTACCACATTCGCTTTTCGGATGGTATTGAATAGTGTGGTCGTAGTCTTTCAATAGCTCGAGCCAACGTCATTTGCCCGCATGTTGAGTTCTTTTTTGAGTGAAGAAATATTTGAGGCTTTTATGATCTAAATATATCTCCACTTTCTCCCCATATAGATAGTGCCTCCGGATCTTTAGCGCGGAAGCGATCACGCTAACTCTAGATCATGAGTAGGATAATTCCTCTCATATTCCTTAAGTTGTCGCGAGGCATAGGCTATGACTTTCCCACGTTGCATAAGAACACATCCTAATCCTTTGCCTGAAGCATCGCTGTAGAAAACAAATCCATCCGAACCAGATGGTATTGTTAGCACAGGTGCCGAAATAAGTCTCCTCTTAAGCTCTTGGAAACTCTTCTCGCATTCCTCGCTCCATACGAATTTTATATCTTTCCGAGTCAGCTGAGTTAATGGAGTAGCGATTCGAGAAAATTCTTCCACGAATCTCCGATAATAACCAGCTAAGCCCAGAAAGCTGCGTACTTCGGTCACCGACTTCGGTTGCTCCCAACTTTGTATTGTTTCAATCTTCGCCGGATCAACAGATACTCCATATTTCGACACTACGTGCCTAAGGAATGCTACTTCCTCAAGCCAGAACTCGCATTTCTTTAACTTGGCATAAAGCTTGTTTTCACGAAGCCTTTGGAGTACCAGCTTTAAATGGTGCTCATGATCTTCACGTCTTTTGGAATATATGAGGATTTCATCCATAAAGACAACAACGAACTGATCCAAATATTCCTTGAATACTCGGTTCATCATATCCATGAAAGCCGCAGGAGCATTAGTCAATCCAAAAGACATGACTAGGAATTCATAATGCCCGTACTGAGTTCTAAAGGCAGTCTTTGGAATATCCTCAGTTCTAATCTTCAGCTGATGATATCCAGAATGAAGATCGATTTTTGAAAAGAATTGTGCTCCTTGCAACTGGTCAAACAAGTCATCAATACGAGGTAGAGGATACCTATTCTTGATAGTGACATGGTTCAATTCCCGATAGTCAATACAAAGTCGCATACTCCCATCTTTCTTCTTTACAAATAAAATAGGAGCACCCCAAGGAGATAAACTAGGACGAATGAAACCGATGTCCAATAACTCCTGTAGTTGGACCTTTAACTCCTGAAGTTCAATAGGAGCCATTCGATATGGGGTTTTAGAAATGAGCTTTGTACCAGGTTCAAGATCAATAAAGAGTTCAACTTCACGTTCTGGGGGTAGACCGGGAAGTTCTTCAGGAAATACGTCAGGAAAGTCAATAACAACAGGAATATTATTCAAATTTGACGTGTCTTTATTCAAATCCATAACATGGGCTAAGAAAGCTTGACATCCGTTTTTCAATAAACGAATAGCTTTATGATTAGATATGACAGTGATTGATTTTAATGGTTTAGTTGTTTGAATTCGTACAACAGGTTGGTTAGGAATATAAAAACTAACAACCTTACGAAAACAATCAATTTTGGCATGATGAGTAGTTAACCAATCAATCCCTAAAATCACATCAAAAGCAAGTATCTTTAAAGAGATAAGGTCAACAGGTAAGGTGATGGTGTCAACTTGAATCAAACAAGATTTATAAATAGTGGATGTGATGAGAGTTTCTCCTAACGGAGTTTCCACTGATAGGTCAAAGTCTAATTTCTCCGGAGTCAAGTTTAAACGTTGAGCACAAGCGTGAGAGATAAATGAATGGGTAACCCCCAGATCAAGTAAGGTATAAACTTCGCAAGAATTTATAAATAGCTTACCCGTGATCACCTCATTTGGGTTCCTCACATTTTGACCAGTCACAACAAACGCTCTTCCTGGAACCATTGACTTTGACTTTTCTAGGACAATCTTTTAAGTCACCATCCCCGTTGAACTAAGTTTCGCTACCGTACAATCCCGAGCGATATGTCCTTCCTTTCCATAATTATAGCATACCTTGAACTGTTGTGGGCAGTTTGGACTGATATGTCCCTCTTTTCCGCATTTGTAGCATACGACCGGTGGTCGTTCCCCTCCCTTGGAACCAGTTGCTGCTGGTGCTGCCATTTTCACATTGTCGTTGTTGAATCTCCTCTTTTTAAAATCTCCTCCCGATTCGCTTCTTCTATTCTCATGGCCATGATTACCACCAGAGTGGTTACCATTTTTGTCCGTCTTTTCTTTCTCAACCGGTTATCGTTGTTTTGTTGACTACCATCTTCTAGTATGATCTCGTTGTGGTCCCTCAAATTGACCGTGTACTCGTTATCTCACTTAATAATTGAGCCCTGTTTACAACATCTCGAATAGAGAGAAAATTTAAGAGAAATGAGATCTTGGCGACGTATCTTGGGTTTTCAAACCTCTAAGAAACATCCGCTATTATCGTTCTTCATTCTCCACCAAATGAGGTGCAAACTCGATAACTCTCTGCAAACTTTGCCTCGTCTTGAGACACCGTCATGTTGTTGCTCTAATCTGATGAACTCCACTTCCTTCATATGACGAACACTTTCTGGAAAGTATTTGTCATTCAATAGTTTCTGAAATGTCTCCCAAGATATGCTAAGTGCGGTGGATGGTACGCTTCATGACTCCCACAGGTGATCCGCCTTTCGCCACGGAACATAAAGGTGGCGAATGGAACCTTCTGTTCCTCCGTGCATCCCAAGACATCGAATATCTTGGTAATTTGTTTGACCCATGTTTCCGCCATGATCGAATCTGCTTTCCCTTAAATTCGTGGTCCCAACTCTTTGAAGCGCTTGTTTTGTGACAACCCGTGAATTGCTATCATTTCCTCCTGTATTTTGAACACGAGTCTCCCTCGTCTGATTTTGCAAGAACTGCAAAAAGCTTCTAAACATCCCCTCGTTCATCATCTGCTCAGTGGTGTTGTTCACAGGAGGAACATTGCCAGCCTGTTGCCCATTCTCCTCGTTGGTGAGTACAGGCGTCTCCACAGTCTCATTTACTCCACTGTTAATATTCTCAGTCGACATTCTCAAATACTATCATAAAACAAGGGTTAATTAAGCAAATCAATATATCACATAATATCCCTATATACTGACCAACTAATAAATAAGCTTAGGTAGGACACACTAGCGAAGGATTTACTTGTCTCTCCCCTCCTAGTTCTATTCCCCGATCTCCGCCAGAGATCATATCCCTAAGATCTGATACCAACTGTGACGCCCCCAAAATAGGTATACATCACCCATTCTGAGTTGTCAATACATGATGTAAAACAACTACAACTTTATTATTACAACAATGAGAATCGTGAGTTTGAATACAAATATTATCTTCTAGACAATATCTATACTCAAATAAATCCTCATCACATTTATTGATACATTATTTTACAAAAATGGTGAGGACTACTAAACAACTCTCTCTAGAACCTTCATTCCATACCCCGACTCATACTCGCTATATTCTCGCCTCTTGAGAAGAAAAATGGAACAAAAAGGAAAAGGGTGAGCTCAACTAGCCCAGTAAAGAATATTATGACTAAGATAATATACAACAAATTATCATTAGTCTTCAACAGGAAAAAAATCTAATAGAATACAATAGACAACAAGTTTTAAATCAATATTCGCAGCGAAAATAATAATTCATTAGAAGAGTTAAGTAGAGAATGCAAACTACTATCTTCTATGTATGAATTTAAAAGTTCATCGTCTATCTTTTATCCCTGTAACATCAATCAATATATATCTGGAATCAAATATTCATCTTTGCACTACAGGCCAAAGATATTCATCAGTTGGTCATGTTCATCTAAACACCTGTTCATCTTTGCACTACGGGCCAAAGATATTCATCAGAAATCATTCATCTTTGCACTACAGGCCAAAGATATTCAATAATATCATCATTTAAGACTGAGGATGATGAAAAATATTTTTAAAGAAACGAATCCAGTAAAACAAAATAACAAGGATTAAGGATTAAGGATTCGTACTTTGTTTTATCCATGTCCAAAAATACCTCAAAAATAATCATAGTGGTGTAAATTTCAAGAATGATCAAAACATGGATACAATCAAAGCTAGTATCCACAATAGATATTTTGGACAAAAAGAAAAATTTCATTTTTTCGATGAATAGTATTAGATTCGTGAATAATAATCAGATATCGTGAATAGTGCTGAGATCGTGAATAGTAACTCCGACACCAAAATTCCAAATTTGATAAAAACTTGGATCAATATTTCACATTGAAGAAATAATATCATTCTGAAAAAATAATATCCCTTACCTCGAAAGATCGGTTTAGCTAAAAACAATTGAGGATATAGGCTATGACATGAACTTGCAATCAGATAGCAATACTCAAAATATACTCAAAATACTTACAAGAATACGCTTCGATAATATAGAGAGAAAATTTCAGCCAATCCGATTTTTAATTCTAACCTAAGCACCTATTTATAGGAAAATGCTTAGAACACCAAAGCAGAAAATTTAATAAAATATTAATAAATTTATATAAATCATACACAAACTTGGAAATTCTGATTTCAGCATATTTTGCAACACATGTGCCCACCAACCAACCACAAAAACGTTTTTGTTATTTTAAACAATTAAAACTTCCAAAAATCAATTATTTCGGAACTCTGGAACTTCAATAATTCACAATAAATAGCCCTTTTGTCAAAAAATTCAAATCTCGCGTGTTTTTATAGGAAATTCAATTCTCTACAACTTTGCGAAGAAAGTTTTTCCAAATTCCAAATGTAAATTGACCAAAATCCATAAACCAGGCGATTTTATGTGCTATAATCAAATTTCAATCAAGAAATGGGGTCCAATTAGGCATGTTTAACATGTTTTAAACATTTATTGCAACAAAAAATACTCTTTCTTCTTGTATACTCATATATCACACATTCATTGTAAAAATATCACCATTATTATATTATTAAAATTATAATAATATATTTAAATGAATTATTTTATCGTAAAAAGATAAAATTTTAATTTTCAACAATTGTCACATTAAAAAATTTCTCCATCTATATCCACATAAAATTAATATTTTTCTCATCATATGAATCAATAATTAATTATTCACAAATAATATTACAGAATCACAATATCGATAACCGTATTTCCTCAGAGAAGGGGGCTTTTCAATAAGAATTTCGCCATCTTTGAACGCAATTAGGTGACCAAACCTCTCCTTATGTAACTTTCTAGACATTGCCAATAATGTTATCTAATAGTATTATTCGAGATAATATGAATTATTGCTTCGATAATAAAAAATAATCGTGTAATGACAATTATTGAAACAACAAAGAATACAAAATATCAACGCAAATGATTATTAAATCAATAAAATAAAATAATTTGAATAAGAATTCACCGTAACCATTATTGAGTAGTGCCTTCACGTAAGAATCAATAATTGTGCAATACCGCTCTTTGTGTTTTAACCAATTTAGTATTTTAACAAAGATTAATTGTAATAACTACGCCGCTATTTTTAAACAACTTATATTTTCGCTTTCTTCATCCAATCGCTTTTAAGTTATGGGCCCTACATATGGTCGCTACCGTCAGATTTAATATTCCCAGACAGCATTTAATATTCCACGACCAAACTAATATTCTCAGACAACAATGAATATTTTATAACCACTTGCTTATTTTGAAATATTTGCGTATTTTACCCATAACTATCCACATTAATCAAATCAACCCTTACTATTTCAAAATAATAAATAGAGAAAATTAAATTTCATTAATAATAAGTTGGGGTCTTACAATAATTAAATAGTTAATTACATTCAAATTTCATGTAATTAGTTTAATAATCCATTAATTGCATTAAAAATTAAAATTAGTAAGTTTTAAAGTGATTTAAATGGGTTTAAACCACTAATTACTTAATAATTAGCTAACTGCCCAGAAAAAATTTGGATTAAATATCTTAATATTCTTTAGCATTTTAGAAAAATTTGGGTCCAAGAACCACCGCTCGAACTCAAATTAGAAAGTGGCCGAATCCTTCATTTGAAAATGTTTAGTTGCCTTTGGCCAAGGTCTTTGAAATCCCAAGAGGTTTTTAGATTTTTTGATTTTTTTTTCTAGATTTTGGGTCCTTCACTAAAACTTGAATAAAATGAAATCTACAACTCCGATTTGGGTCCAATCAGACTCGTTGGAATCGTATCTTCCCGAACTACAATTTTCATTCATCAAAAATCAAATTTGGATCTGTTCTGTTCTGGGCTACAATCACTTCTGGGCTAATTTTCTGGGCTAATATATATCTACATTCTTGTCTGGCCTGGAGTTTACTTCGTGGCCATTTATAGCTTTCATTTACATTTCATCCCGTCTTGAGTTTACTTTGAGGCGGTTGATCGTTTATATATATATATATATTTACAACTTTTATATATATATATAAATGTTTACAACTTTCATACAAACTGCTACATCATGTGAGCCTAGGAATCATGTGATCACAGATTCAGTTTCCTGAATCTAGATTCGGTTCCCGTGATGGACATTTTTAGCTGTACATGGCTTGTAAATTATTCACGATGATTGAATTTTCTTAGATGGTTATGATGCCCACAAGGAATTCGGCACTGCTTTTTATCTTATTTTCTCGAAGATGCTTCGCATCTCAAAAATAAAAGCAATCAAGCCGAACACATAATAAAATGGAAGTATCAAAGGCCTCAATTACTATTGAGCATAAGGGTTTGAAAAACCTCTTTTACAAAACATCATTGCTATATCTTGTTAAAACTGAACTTTTATAAAAAATTCAAATCCTTTGTATATAGGTGCAAATGAGATATAGCACTACTTCTAAATAATTGCACATTGATCTACACACACAAACACATTCAGATAATGGTTTAAATTGAAAAGTGGCGATCATCGTGGTACACACGGATGTCGGGGGGGTGCCTAACACCTTCCCTCCGTATAATCAAGCCCCTGAACCCTAACGAATCTCGGTTTTACAAACCAGTTAAATAATGTCACATCACTAGGTTAATGTGCAAACCTTTTCTCAGTTGAGTTGGTGCAACCATTTAAAAATACTAACTGGCGACTCTTACAGTCCAATCATCGACATATACATGTCGGACCTTTTCAGAACTTGTTTTTTCAAACAAATCTCACCTAACATTAGAACACCAAAAGACAAGAATAGAAAAAGGACAAATAAAATTCCCGACGTTGACAGGTGGCGACTCTACTGGAGACATCCAGTAAGAGGGCTTAAGCCGCTATCACAAACTTTTCAAAACCATTATTTGCTTGTGTATGGATGTTATATTTACATTTATAATGTGTACAAATGCATTTACTTATTGCACTTTGTGCTTCACACCATATCTGCTTGTGATATTAGTGCTTCGCACATGTCATCATTTCCATACGGTGAGACACGTTGTATGTGAATGTATGTTGTATGGTTCCTCCACCAGGAGGCTATCCTGTCGGTGTTTGATTACTGGACTTGTAGGAAGACTAATTCCAACGAGGCTCAAGAAAGGCACCACACAAATTCGCTCAAGTTGAAAGACCGGATTAACTTTCCGTCAAGTAAATTGCGATGATTTGGGAACATTCATGCCAAAAAGCCGCGAGAGTAGCCTAAGATAGGTCAGCCTCTGATAAACCAAACACGGAGGAAAGTCTCTTCATACTTTCCCATTTCAATTTCTTGTAAATTCAATTACTTGTAATTTCATTTCCATGTCAAATCTCAATGTAATGGAAAATATGAAGGAATATATATACATACATTCCCTTTTATTTAACGTTCTATCTTGTCATACAAACAAACTGACATCCGTTTTGCAGGATAATACTCCTAAACAGACACATTATGTAATATTTCTACATTCACTAAGACTAAACTACATAAGTCTTTTTGTAGGGATATAATTGGTCCAGTAACCTATTCAAAATCCAAAAAGGCAACGAGCCTACAGCCAAGCATGACTTCATTTGGCCAGTCTAGTCCTACTCTTGTCTCTCGCAAGAAGTTCGAGGGACTAAGTAACCAAATTACAGAGTTGGCTGTTCTGCTTAAAGAACTGCACAAATCTACTCAGGGTCCACGAATGCCCATACATACAGAATCCTCTTCACATGGAGGAACTCAGGTACTGGACAAAGAAATTCCTGTACCCGAATCTCAGTTGGACAAAACCAACAAAATTGTTGAAAACACCCATCTCAAAGAAGATCTAGACACCGGAAATATCAGGAAGAAAGTCCTACAAATGGAAGAGACCATTCGGTCTATCAAAAGGATTGGAACACACGATAATGTTTCATATGCAGACCTTTGTATCTTCGCTGGGGTACATTATCTAGAGAAGTTCAAGACTCCCGATTTTGAAAAGTATGATGAATTGGGAGATCCTTACATGCACACATTTGAAAGTATTCATTGGAGAACTCGGATCTTATACCGAGGATGAAAAGCTCAGAATGCAGTTGTTTTAGAAGAGTCTGACTGGTGAAGCTAGATCATGGTATACCAGGTTGGACATCTCAAAAATTCATAGCTGGGAGGAGCTAGCTCATGATTTCCTTAGTTAGTACAGTTTCTAAGCTCAAATGGCTCCTGACTGGTACCAAATTACCAAGGTCTAGAAACAAACTAGTGAATCTTTCAGAGAGTATGCCCAAAGATGGAGGTGTCTGTTGGGTAAAATCTAATTACGCACAACACGCAAGTATACATAGTCAACAAGTAATAAAGTGAAAGTAGAGTAATGTTCCCACAAGGAATTATTTAATAAAAAATCACCAAGTACTAACCCGTAACCAACTCATTCTTATTTAAACGAATGAATTTCAAATTATATAAATTAAATTATTTAATTACACTAATTCTAATTACCACTAATTAAAAATCAGATTACGGATATTTAAGATCAAAACTTCACTTATTGCTTCATTTAAGTTAATACACTTCTCATCAATTATTTTCTATCATGAATTATTAATCAAGAACACTAAAGCAGATAAAACCACTTCTCGATGCATAATACCCATACTCACTTAAATCCACAGATGATAGAATTAAGCAAGACACCCTAATTAACTAATCCATTATATCTCTATGTGAATTACAATTAAAAAGGATTTAAAGCACAAGTTCTCTATAAGATTACATATGGCGTAAAGACATATCTCTATCCTAAACACGAATCATGAATTCCGTCTATGCAGAAATCAGAAACACATGCTATCATGATCAGATCTAAATCTAAACTTCATCTCTCGAGTTCATATAGATTATCACGGTAATTGATAGCCAATCAATTAAACAATTAAGTCCAAATCACAATAGACAATCATCACAATAGAACATAATAATTGATAGCGAAGCATATTAAAATAAACTACATAATAAGATCTATTGTAATCTCAAACAAAGAATTAGTTCATTGAATTAAAACTAAGAATCCACAATTGAATAATCATTAAAAGATAAAGATAGTAGAAGAAAAGAAGATAGAATCCGTTGTCTGCAGATTTGAAGCTTCCTCCTTGTTCCTACTTTTAATCTTCAATGGTCTCCAAGTTGCTTCAATCTCCAAATCTCATAAGAACTAGTGTTTTGATCTAATCTACTCTAATCTAATCTAATGAAATCCTCTCTCTCCTCCAATCTATGTGATTCTCCTCCTTTTATATGACTCTTTATATGTCTTTAAGTCCTCTTGGAAGTCCTTGAGTCAATCGGATCGAACCAATCCTTCTTGGACTCAAATTTGGACAAAATTCGCTTTTTCTCGCTGCATCCCGCCTCTACGATTTAACTCTATAAAGGGACCACCCCATGGGATAGGGTTCTGCTTTCCATTTTGGCACCCTACTTTCGTACGGGGTTTTGTGAAGAGAAAGCCTGCCTCGGCGGGGGTCCTTATTCTTCTGAAGTATCCTCTGGTAAAACGGCCATAACATTTGATCCGTGAGCAGTTACGAGGTCCACCACCTATCAAATCGAAGATATCGATGAGCTCTACAACTTTAATTCTTTAATAATTGAGAAATAACTGACGGATGATGGTCTAAATTGGGCTAGAAGTGACTGATATGCAAACGGCCTCCCAAAACAGTGAAGTTCGACGTCCCTTGGTACAAAGATCATAACTCTTTCATACGAACTCCGATTGGAATGATTCAAGATGTTCTAGAAAGATAAGAAGAATCTCTATAATATAATCTAAGTTACAAGCCAAGAACATGAAATAAATATGAAATCCCAAATGATGTCCAGATTGCTTTTCTTTGCGATTTCATACTAATTCTTTGCGATTTCTGTTCCCAAGCATATAATCTACAAAACAAACATAAAATGCATGAAAAGTAATTAAGAAACATGAGATTAAGCAACTAATTCAAGTAACAGATACCAAATAAGTAGGTATAAAACCTACTTATCAAATACCCCCAAACTTAAACCTTTGTTTGTCCTCAAGAAAAAACACAAAACAACAATGCTATGCAATACAACTAATCTACATACTTACGAATCCAGCAGTAATGACAGAAACAAGTCTAATTAACCGGCTTTAGAGAAATCAAGTAAACATGATAATACATCATATCAAAACCAATCATTAACTTCCCAATCAATCATTAAATCTTAGAATGTTATCACTAATATAGTGCGTGTGTGCTCCACAACAATGTTAACTGATGTAAAATTAAATTTAACACATAATAAGTCTCTTCGAAGGCATCATACAATGTAAACTCAAGAAATCCGAAAATAAGCTAGATCCAACTAAAATCAAATAATTACCAACATCAAGTGTCAACATGGGATACTTATGCTTTATTTTTCATCTACGAGGGCTTTTTGCTCTTATTTCCCATTTTATTCATTTTTTTTCTTTTGGTTTATATACACATAGCTATGTAATGTCTTATTCCCTTAGGCTTTTCAATGCTACCTTAACGAAGCTTTCACCAACGACTCCTGCACCATTAAGACCTTAGGCGCTAGGTGTAAAGACAATCCCTCAGCTTACTTACTCAAGTAACAAAGGCCATAAAACTAGACAAGCACGCCACGGTGTTTATTCATACTTTTTTTTCTTTTTTTTATAGCTTATATACCCCAAATATTCTCCCAAACATAGGTTCTTGTCTAACTTTAGCCATTACTACTTATTCTTGTCATTCTTTCATTCAAACTAGCATTATCATTTATAATCCCATTATGTATCAATTTAAACTCAATCAATCAACAAGTTATTTTTATTGTGCTATCCTTATTATACCAGTTTCAAAGAGAAAAAGACTCAATTCGTAACAAGAAATCACATCAAAGCTCTAATAGTCAATACTATACTTGTCTACCCAATTCCAATCTCATCATTGGCCAAAACAAACCGTAAATATCAAACAGCTGGACTCATGCAAGATGTACTAAATGCCATATAAACATAGTAAACTAACTACTATTTTTGAAAATTTTCAATTTTTCAATTTTTTTTTAAAGAAACTGAATGCAAAAACTAAATGTAACTATACGAACTACAATGTAAATAACTAACTATATGCAATACGACACTAATATGCCCCCAAACTTAAACTTGACATTGTCCTCAATGGCTGAAATAGAAAAAAGTAAAGTAGCGGACTTCCCTGAAAATATAGCAATTCTCTTCCTTGTCTGCAAAGTTTGGAGAATAGATTAGGCACATGGAACAAATTGGGCACCACACTTGAATTTGACTTGAATAATATTTTCATAATCTTTTCTCTGTCCATTGAACCTCCAATACCTGCAATTAAGAGAGGCAGCATGGATTAGAATTGCACTTGGATTGGTAAGAGAACTTCATAAGCAAATTAATTCCTATCTACTAAATAAACTAGTAAAGCATATACATATAAAAATTCCTGGGTTGCCTCCCAGTTAGCGCTTGAATTACAGTCTATCAGCCTAACTTTGTCTGGTCAACACTATCCAATTCCTATTCGATAATTGAGGAACCCTCCATCCATCAAAAATAATATAACTTTCGGTAGATTCCCATTTGCGATGGCCAATTCATCAAAGTCACCTAGCATGCTCTGATTTAGTATGATCTCAATCAAGAACGTCCCACAGCTAGGTGTTTTCTCCATTGTGTATGCGATCACTTTGGGGCATGGAAGCTTGTCACACACAATGGGCTCTTCGTCAATCTTCTCTTTCTCGTCCCACCATGGATTCAAAATTATACTCGCTCTTATGTCATCAAGAGCTTCGTCGACGACATAACTACCAAGTGGGCACGATTTTGCAAATCTGACTGACTCTTTGATCTTTGGTGGAGACCCATTTAGATCTTCGTCGACCTCTGCTTCATTATCCCCAATTGTCTCCACACTTCCGATATCTTGTGGCTCATCCAAATAAGCAGATTTGGTTCGGTTCTCCGTCAATTTTAATTCATCCATGTCATAAAGCCAAGTGTTTGGAGGAAGGTTGCCTATGACTTTGGTCATTTGCTCTATCTGATCCGTAAGATTTTGATTTGACCTTGCTTGATTACTCAACTTCTCCTCATCTACTATGAACTTGGACAATAATTCCCCCAGCCTTGAATTTTCTATTTCAGTCTCGGAAGCCATGTATTGAGGACCATTGGTTGAGGTAGTGACGAGTTGTTCCATCCGATTATTAAAATTTTGGGTTGACAGCTCTTGGCTAATCCTCATCTCCTCTAGGTTTGCTATGCCCTTCAATATTACATCCCCCAGATTTGGCTTTTTCTTCTTGTGGCAATGAAGGTGGACATGAAAATTCCGGTGTATATGATGGATTTGGAGCGTAATAGTGGTCATCATAAATGTAGCTCCCTGAAGAATCCAGGTGATACCCCCAATCTCAGTGATAGTTAGGTTGATCATAGTTGTTGAGGTAATCACCACTATATGGTGCCAGCTCAAAACTGATGGTGCATTGATGACTCAGATGATTTCCAGCACAATAATCACAAGTAACCGCCACACTTTAACGACGTTGTGCTACAAAAGCGTCCAACTTCCTCGAAAGTGTCTCAATCTGTGCTGACAATGCAAAAAATGCATTGAGTCCATCAATTAATGTGTCCCTTGGTGGAGTCATATTTGTGTATGGCCATTGATAATTGCATCCATCCATGGTACCTGAAAAGAAAGAAAAATAGGGAGAGAATTAAATAAAAAGAAAACCAAATATTTAAATTAAGACTAATTTGATTGAAGCTAATATTGGCAAAAAAATATTAAACTAATTCCACAGCAGCGACACCAAAAACTTGTTGGGTAAAATCTAATTACGCACAACACGCAAGTATACGTGGTCAACAAGTAATAAAGTAAAAGTATATTATTGTTCCCACGAGGAATTATTTAATAAAAAAATCACCAAGTACTAACCCATAACCAACTCAATCTTATTTAAAAGAATGAATTTCAAATTATATAAATTAAATTATTTAATTACACTAATTCTAATTACCACTAATTAAAAATCAGATTACGGATATTTAAGATCACAACTTCACTTATTGCTTCATTTAAGTTAACACACTTCTCATCAATTATTTTCTATCATGAATTTTTAATCAAGAACACTAAAGTAAATAAAACCACCTCTCGATGCATAATACCCATACTCACTTAAATCCACAGATGATAGAATTAAGCAAGACACCCTAATTAACTAATTCACTATATCTCTATGTGAATTACAATTAAAAAAGGATTTAAAGCACAAGTTCTCTATAAGATTACATATGGCGTAAAAACATATCTCTATCCTAAACACGAATCATGAATTCCATCTATGTAGAAATAACAAACACATGCTATCAGATCTAAATCTAAACTTCATCTCTCGAGTTCATATAGATTATCACGGTAATTGATAGCCAATCAATTAAACAATTAAGTCCAAATCACAATAGACAATCCTCACAATAGAATATAATAATTGATAGTGAAGCATATTAAAATAAACTACACAATAAGATCCATTGTACTCTCAAACAAAGAATTAGTTCATTGAATTAAAACTAAGAATCCATAATTGAATAATCGTTAAAAGACAAAGATAAAAGAGGAAAAGAAGATAGAATCTGTTGTCTGCAGATTTAAAGCTCCCTCCTTGCTCTTAGTTTGAATCTTCAATGGTCTCCAAGTTTTTTTAATCTACAAATCTCATAAGAACTAGTGTTTTGATCTAATCTACTCTACTCTAATCTAATGGATTCCTCTCTCTCTCTCTCCTCTAAGCTATGCGATTCTCCTCCTTTTATATGCCTCTTTATATGTCTTTAAGTCCTCTTGGAAGTTCTTGAGTCAATCGGATAGAACCAATCCTTCTTGGACTCAAATTTGGACAAAATTCGCTTTTTCTACGTGTACCCCCGCCCCGGCAGGGATTTATCCTTGTAAAGGGCCCACCCTGGAGGGCTAGGGTTCTATTTTCTAGCTGGTACCCCCGCCCTGACAGGGGTTTTATGAAGAGAAATCCCACCCTAGCGGGGGTCCTTTTTCTGCTGAAGTGTCCTCTGGTAAAACGGCCATAACATTTGATCCGGGAGGAGTTATGAGGCCTGTTACCTATAAAATCGAAGATATCGACGAGCTCTTAAACTTTCATCATTAAGGAATTGAGGAATAATGAACAAATGATGGTCGAAATGGTGCCGGAAATGACTGATATGCAAACGATCTTCCAAAACAGTGAAGTTCGACGTCCGTTGGTACAAAGATCATAACTCTTGCATCCGAACTCCGATTGGAATGATTCAAGATGTTCTGGAAAGCTAAGAAGATGTTCTAAAATATAATCCAAGTTCCAAGCCAAGAACATGAAATAAATATGAAAGCCCAAATCATGTCCAGATTGCTTTTCTTTGCGATTTCATACTAATTCTTTGTGATTTCACCTCCCAAGCATATAATCTACAAAACAAACACAAAATGCATGAAAAGTAACTAGGAAATATGAGATTAAACAACTAATTCAAGTAACAGATACCAAATAAGTAGGTATAAAGCCTACTTATCAGTGTCTGGGTGCTCAAGTTATTCCCTCTATGACTGAGTCTAAAATGGTGATGACTTTTATAGATATTCAAGAAGCTCCCTTATATGAGAGAGTTTTAGCTGGCATTGTCAAACCATTCTTTGAAATAATTAAACATAGAGAAATGGCCGAGATGGGATTGAAGACAGGAAAGATTCAAGACCTTGCCACTCTCAAAGCTGTAGCTGAGCACATCCAGTCTGGAAGTTATGAAAACAACCCTCGGAGGGTCCATAAGAAGAAAGAGGAGGATGTTTCCTTAATACTACAAGGGCAAAAAGGTAGTCAAAGCCTATTTATTCAGAGGAGAAACTAGTCCCCTTTTCCAGCTCAGTCTTCAAACCCTCCATTGCCAAAAGGTGGAGAAGTCAGACGCACTCGAGTGTTCACACCCTTACGGGACTCGCTCGAGAACATTCTCAATCTTATAACAACTCAGAAGAAAATTACCCATCTTCTTCCACCGAACAACCCGAGTGGGAAGGGTTTTAATGCTTGCCAGAAATGTGCTTATCATGTTGGAGCTTCAGGCCATGATACTCAGGATTACTGGGCCTTGAAGCATAAGATACAGGATTCAAAACCTAATTGACAACAGTGTCCTACAAATGATAGACAATGGCGTTGTATTACTGGAGAGTGGGGACACATTTCCTACAAAGTGGAAGGAAGTCGTAGCAGTTGTAACTTCTACGACAGATTCAACTACCCCCTCACATACAATTCAACCTGTTCAGCTCAAGGGTATTGAAAATCCTTTGAAAGTGACTGTACCAGAGCCAATCATCTTACCATTCAAACCATAATATACTGTAGTCAGCCTATAGAAAGTTCCATGGAATTATGGAGAGGCTGAAGGATCCACGTCCCACATAACCACTGCAGTGTCGAAAGAGAATCCACTGTATCTTCCCCAACGGGTGATGAAGCCTACCATCAAATCAAAAGGGAAAGTTTCCATAGAGAAGATTGAAAAATTCCTCCGTACTATGGGACACAATGAAGCCAAGGTGGTTTTAAGCTTTAAAGAAGCTCCACAATAGGTTTCCATACTGGACTTGGTATTCTCCTTAGAGGATCATCGGAAGGTCTTACTAAGAGTGGTAGAAGAAGCTCACTTGCCAAAATCAGTGGATGTCAAAAAGTTCCATCACCTGGTTGATCACATTTTTAACAGCAATGTGATATCATTCACTGATGATGACATACCTCCTGAACGGACGAGTCATTGCAAGCCGTTGCACATAGCGGTTATGTCCTCCGAATACGTGGTCGCATGAGTATTGACAGATGGAGGGTCCTCCTTAAATATCTGCCTTTATGCCTCCTTGGAGAAGATGAATATCAATCTCAACAGGATCAGAAGCAACCATGCAATTATCAAAGCTTTCGATGGATCACGACGAAATGTTGTCGAAGAGATTGAACTATATGTGGAGATTGGTCCACACACATTCTGCGTATCCTTTTCTGTTCTAAAAATAGCTACAGGATACAACCTATTTTTGGGAAGACCATGGATTCATATGGCTGGAGCTGTCCCGTCCACCCTTCATTAGCAGCTCAAATACATTATTAACAACGATTAGAAGTCACTTTATTAATCTTTGAGCCGAATGTCACGAACAAGGTGACATCCCACTCATTAGTTTCAATTCAGAAGTTGAGCCTGTCAGCTTCCATGCCCTGGAGGTGAGCAACACTCACTACCATCCCATTGGGGAGCCACCTCTAATACCCAGAATTACTGCCAAGGTAATGTCGGTAAGTCAAGAAATGATTTCTTTGGGCTATCAACCTGGAAAAGGGTTGGTCAAAGACCATTAGGGCATTAAGCGCCCAATTCAAGTTCCTAGTCAAACAAGGACGACCAGACTAGGCTATTCTTTTAGCTCTGCTCACGGGAATCTTCACAGATACGGATAGGTTCCTTCATCCTCAGCCATACGGTGATTGGCACAACCTACAGGAGCTAGATCTATACAAACTTCAGTAAAGGTTACTGCCCATGTGATGACCATGTTATTTCCTAAGCTGATACCGGTCAAAGGAAAAGAAGTCTTGATATCAAATCCGGAGGCAGAGGAAAAGGACCGGAGGCGTAAGTAGGACATTGTAAGGCGTTTATCAAACATACGCATTATAGTCCACACAGACAGTACAAACAAGGTCACCCCAGACGATGATTGTCCAAGTATTATGGTCATCATTTGGGAGAAGGAGGACGATAACCGCCCCTACATCACGGCCGTCCACCAGGACTTCACCCTTCGTAATTGGAGCAGCACTCGTTGCATTTGTCGACGAGGGTAAAAAGGGCAGAAATTCCCTCTGCCTTGTTGTGATGCCCCCAAATCTAGTTATCTTCCAACCCGACAGATGGTGATGCACTGTACTACAATTTAGACAGTCATTCCATTGAAACAACAACAAAATGATTGTATTTACTATCTTCTTATTACAATAGTAATATATCCTTTCTTGGGTTCATAAACCGAATACATTCTTTGTTATTCATAAGTATATTACATACAAATACCCTAGTCTATTACAGGGTAATTAACTATCCAACTTAGCTTTGCCTTTATCTCTCTTAGCTGCAATCATATAATTCAATCAAGAAGTGAGCATAACTAGCTCAGCAAGTCTAACAAATGATAATATAAATACCACATCGAGAATTATATAATTATCTTCCATAACTGAACAAATAGCTATGAAGAACTATGAAACATTGACTAGCACTTCTCATTTTATAACAACGATTCCAAAGTATATATAATTGCTTAAGAATTCTGAACCGGTCAAAAGACCATGAACATACTCTTTTTGATTTCAAACATGAAAAGGACATCCCGGCACTAAGGTCGTACGTCTAGAATTACTAACGAGCACTTCTAGGTGATTAACCTATAGTACTCTATGTTGATCAACATTCATCCGCTATACGTATTTACATTTAAGTTTTAGCAACCTCGCGTGCCCATCGAATAATCGATGAAAATACATTTGTTTGTTCATAGAAAAACTTACCTTTGAATCCGTACCAAATACTTGTCATAGGATAGGGTTAACAGTTCTATATCGAAAGACTTGTAAACAAATCAATCAAGTCTTCAAGATTAGTTTAGCCGAGTTAAAACTGGAATCGACTCTTTCTTTAAAATAATTCATGCATTTCTGGACATGAATCATATAAAACTTGACTAACACGGATGTTAGACAAGCGTTAAGAAAACTTGCCTTCAAGAGACTTCGAATATAATATTCAACAGTTCTCAGTCTTTACAAGATCTACATGATATATTCACATAGCACACTGTAATTAGCTACCGAACAAACTAACTTTATTATTTTAACCAACTCCTTTCTCTTATATGTCTTACTTAAATTTATTCCATTAATAGATGTCAATTCGACTTACTATTTTTCATTATGGCTTGTTAATGTTCTTAGTTATTAACCGAAACTCGATCACCATTGGTGAAGTACAAACTTTAAACACCATTCATGGTTTACTTAATTACACTATTGCATTCTTCGTTTAATTATTGTTAAACCATACTTAACCTTCTAATGCTATCACTTTACAAGTGATTTAAAGTTAGCCTTATCATGTACATTAAGTACATTCACGTCTTACTATTGGTTTACATTCAATTGGAATTATAAAACCTAACTTGGTTAACCATTTGCCATCGCTTAGGTATACTACGCCAACTAACAGGTTGTGAGTTCGAAGCAAATGGTATTTCGCGGTTACAACATTTATAATCGGGTTTCGTATTTGCAGTGGCTTTCCCTGAGCCTTAGTTGGCTTTGATAGTTAACTTTTTCTACGAACTTCACGTCCTCATAACTTATTCGTTTTACTTCCGAATTGGCTCATTCAAAATCCCATAACTCACAAATTACCTACTCTAGGTGTTCATGCAAGAATCTTTCATTTTCGAATATGTTAACTCAGAATTCACCTTTTGGTTCATTAATGAGCGTTCGTTTATCATTTGTGAGCGTTCAATACTCGTTTTCTTCGTTCTAAGTTGGAATTAGACAATTCTTGGATCCACGACTCTTGGATGCCTTATCTCACACGTGTTGACATTGAAAATTGAAGTTTTCAAGTCACAAGGCAACTTTTGACTACTAATCCGAGATTTCTACGTTTTTGACGTTTAAAGTCTATTTTCGTAAAATTCTCCATAACTTCGTTACTCGTGTTCTATATGCCAAATCAAATGGAACACTCCATTGATTCATCATCTACATCCTAACCAAGCAAGATTCACATACCCTATCTAAGATGGTTTTCAATTTGTCCAATAACAACCAAGTTAACGTTCAAAGATTTCTACGGTTTAAACTTACGTAAACTCTTATGATTTCTACTTAAACATGACTTATCAATGTTTTCATCATTAATAGCCATCCTTATTCCTCCTCAATAGACATGATCCACCTATCTACGATTCTCTACGAGAAATAAATCAAAAAGTTCGAAAACTAACGTTTACGAAAAATTACCTTTTCGTTCTTCGCGTTCTTGACTAAACATATATGGTTTTCTTTGAAGTAGCTTGATTCCTTGTTTATAGCTCTTTCTCTCTCTCAATATATGTTGGCTAATATTTACAAACTACCAAATGAACTAGCCAAGCTTCTATTTATAGGAAACTCAAATGGAGGGCAAAATGGTCCAATGGCCACCTCCATACTATTCCCACCTGCACAACAACTTAGCCACCAAGTAATCACTTTTCTTGGTGGCCAAATGGCTGGCCCACATGTCCATGGGTATTCCTATGGGTTGTCCCATGGGTTCTACCCATCTCGTGACCCGCCGGTTCGATCCGCGGTTAGGTTTCTTAGATCGGGCTTAAATTAACTTAACACTGGGCCTTAACATGGGCTTGATTACATAATTCATTGGGATTGATATAATCCAAGTCCAATTGGATTATACAAAGTCCTTAAACTCACAATCCAATAAGAACTAATCGTATTTTACACTTATAACTCATGTATTCGCTTCGTTTAGTATTCATACGATATTCGTATTATACATCGTACTATTATTCATTCCATACTCGTATATCATACGTATAATACTTCTAATCATTATACGCATTACATTTTCTTCTCGAAAATCACTTTCACTAATCCTTAAGTTTTAAGTCCGTAGGCGAAAACTTCATTTGCCATAACTGAAATATAATTGGATATTCCATTACATCTTCATATTCTATCATTACGTGTTTCTCGGAATCTCAAACCAAATCTCCGAGAGACATCGGATGAATAGTGTTTTTACGAAAAATTCTCAGAAATCATTTATTTTCATTTTGGTAATTCAAAACAATTAATCCTAGCACATAGCCAGAATACTAACCACATCCACACATTCTAGGTCATAGAATGACCTTCAAATATCTTACTCACATAATGAATCAATTAAATTCATTTAATCCACATAATCAAATAAAAATTTAATTCATTAAAGATCCAATTTTCTGGGGCGTTACATTCTCCCCCCCTTATAAGGATTCTGTCCCCAAAATCTCGCTATAATTACATAAACAAATGAGGAAACTTTTCCTTCATTTTACTCTCGAGCTCCCACGTTACTTCTTCGGCATTGTGGTTACTCCAAATTACCTTTACTGAAGGTATTATTTTATTTCTCAAGACTTGTTCCTTCCTATCAACAATCTGAATCAGAAGTTCTTCATACATTAAGTGTTTTTCTACTTGAATAGATTCATACTCTATTATGTGCTTGTAGTCCGATTTATAAGGACACAACACTGACACGTGAAACACATTGTGTATTCTCTCCATCTCTGGAGGTAAGGCTACTTCATAAGCTATCTCTCCTACCCTTCCTAAAATTTCAAAAGGTCCTACAAACCTTGGACTTAACTTTTTTTTCTTTCCAAAACGTATCCTTTTCCAAGGTGATACTTTCAGAAAGACATATGAACCTACTTCAAACTCCATCTTCTCTCGATGAGGATTTGTATACTTCTTCCGTCTATCTTGAGCCGTTACCAATCGAATTCGTATTAGCTCAACCATGTCTGCTGTTTGTTGTACCATCTCAAGTCCCAACATTCGACATTCACCTACTTCATCCCTGCAAAGTGGTGTTCTGCACTTCTTCCCATACAACGCTTCGTAAGGCGGCATGCCTATACTAGCGTGAAAACTATTGTTATACGTGAATTCAACCAAAGGCAGATGTTTATCCCAACTTCCCTTGAAATCCATAATGCAAGATCTTAACATATCTTTTAGCGTTTGAATTGTCCGTTGACTTTGTCCATCCATCTCAGGATGATACGCCGTACTCAATCTTAACTGCGTTCTCATTTGCTCTTGCAAACTTCTTCAAAAGTTCGATGTGAATCGTGGATCACGATCTGACACAATTGAAACAGGTACTCCATGTCTAAAAATATTTTCCTTGACATAAAGCTTAGCTAACTGCTCTAGGTTATACCTAACTCTTATTGGTAAAAAGTAAGCCGATTTTTCTATCGATCAACTATTACTGAAATAGCGTCATATCCTTTTCTGGTTGTTGGAAGTCCCACCATAAAGTCCATGGTGATATACTTCCATTTCCATTTTGGAATCTCTAGTGAATGCAATAATCTACTCGGTCATTGGTGTTCAGCCTTAACTTTTTGACAAGTTAAGCACTTACTAACATACTCTGCGATTTCACACTTCCTGATCGGCCACCAAAAGTTCTGGCGAAGGTCTTGATACATCTTAGTACTACTAGGACGTCTCGAGTACCTCGAACTATGGGCCTCACTCATAATCTCTTCTTTTAACTTGAAATTATTTAGAACCCAAATTCCTCCTTCAAAACGAAGTAAACCTTCTTTATCAAGTTTATACTTAGTCTTCACTTCATCCTTCATTATCTTCTACATTCGTTCGCATTCTTCCGTACTTATTTGTACTTCCTTAACCCGTTCCACTATCGTTGGTCTAGTCTCCATTGAGAATAACATCTCTACCACATCACCTTGTAACTTCACTTCTAACTCCATTCTTGCCATCTCCGTTATTAACTCATTTTGAGTCGTTAACACTGATAGCTTCTCCCTACCCTTCCTACTTAGTGCATCTACTACAACATTTGCCTTTCCCAAATGATACAAGTTATCACAGTCATAATCTTTTATCAACTCTAACCACCTTCTCTGTCTCATATTCAACTCCTTCTGTTTGAAGATATATTTCAGACTCTTATGGTCCGTGTATATCTCACACTTCTCTCCGTATAAATAATGTCTCTATATTTTTGAAGCAAAAACTACAGCTGGCAATTCTAGGTCATGAGTAGGATAGACCTTTTCATAATCCTTTAACTGACATGACGCGTACACAATGACCTTGCCATACTACATGAGCATGCAACCAAGTACTCTATGCGAAGCATCAGTATAAACTACAAAATTCCCCGTATCATCTGGTAAGGATAATAGAGGTGCCTCACTTAACCTCCTCTTTAGTTCTTGAAAACTATTCTCACATTTTTCAGTCCACACATACTTTACTGACTTCCTTGTCAGATTTGTTAACAGGGTAGCTATTTTAGAAAAGTCATATATGAACCTTATATAGTATCCTGCTAACCCCAGAAATCTCTGAACCTCGGTTGGCATTTTTGGTTGCTCCCACTCATTCACTGCATCCACCTTCGCTGGATCTGTGGATATACCATCTTTATCTATAACATGTCCTAAAAACTGCACTCGTTCAAGCCAAAATTCACACTTAGTGAATTTCTCATACAACTTCTCTCTCTGTAGTGTTTCCAACACTATTCTTAAATGTTCACCATGATCTTCTGGCGTCTTAGAATAGATTAGAATATCATCAATGAATAGTACAACAAACTTGTCCAAATACTGTTTGAACACTCTGTTCATTATATCCATGAATGCGGCTGGCGCATCGTCAACCCAAACGACATAACCAGAAACTCGTAATGACCATAACGAGTTCTGAACGCCGTCTTAGGTACATCTTCCTTCCTTACTTTCAGTTGATGATACCCCGTACACAAATCTATCTTTGAAAAATACTTTTCCCCTTTCAACTGATCGAATAAATCATCGATCCTGGGCAATGGGTATTTATTCTTAATCGTTAACTTGTTCAACTCTCGATAGTTGATACAAAGTCGTAACGACCCATCCTTTTTCTTTACAAATAATATCGGCGCTCCCCACGGAAACACACTCGGTTGAATGTACTTCCTATTTTATAGTTCCTGTAATTGAACCATTAACTCCTTCATCTCTATTAGCGCCATCCTATATGGTGCCTTTGAAATTGGTGTCGTACCCGACAACAAATCAATCACAAATTCGACCTCCCTATATGGAGGAATACCAGGATCCAATGATGCTCCCACTCATTGCGTATCCACCACATGGCACATGTAACCCTTACACCCCTTTTTCAACATCTTCGTAGCTTGTGTCATGGTTAGACAATAAGAGTGTCCCGATGATTTATTACCATAAAACACCACCTCAGGTTTCTTAGAAAGCCTTAGGTTTACACTCTTTCTATGACAATCTATTATCGCTCTATGGTTAATTAAACAATCCATACCGAGAATTACATCTAATTCTCTCAACCTTATTGGTAAAAGATCTACCAATAATCTGTTACCTCTAATATCTATGAAACAATTCTTATGAATGTGTTCAATGGGAATTATCTCTTCATTCGCTACCTTAACGTCTAAAGGTACTTCTAACTTTTCAGGGTTTAAACCTAGTTATTTAGAAAATCCACATGCTATAAAATAACAAGTAGCACTCGAGTCAAATAACACATAAGCATTTATTTCATTGACTAGAATGAAACCTGCTACTACATCCGCTGATGCAACCGCATCTTGGACAATTATATTAAAAGTTTGGGTTGAGGGTCTACCCAATGATGGTGTTGGTCCAGTAATGGCTAAATTACCACTACTAGAACCCTTACTACCCTCTGACCCCTTCTTCGGGCAATTTCTTTCCATGTGGTCCATCGACCCACAAACAAAACAGCCATGGTTTTTCTTAGGATTGGGACAGTTGGGTGATATGTGACCCTCCTGCCTACAATTATAACAACCCAATTTCCCTCTCAGACAGGCTCCTAGATGAGTCTTTCCACATGTCTTGCATGTCTCCATCCTACGTTTAGGATCCCCTTGTTTTACCCCAGGATTCCCGGAGTTAAAATTCTTTCTTTTGGGCAGGATTCCACTGCACTAGCTCCATCTATCTTGGATCCTCCCTCTCTTTTACCCTTATTCTTTCTTTCTTTGTGGTACTGAGTCAACGCCTCGCTACAACCCTCTGCTATAATCGCCTTTTCCAGAATGGTCTCATAGGAAGCACTCTAGAATACCAAAATCCTATTATAGAGCTGTTGAGTAAAATCTAATTATGCACAGCACACAAGTATACGTGGTCAACAAGTAATATAATAGTAAGTAGAATATCGTTCCCTCAGAGACTGTCTCTCACAATTACCAATTTCCTATTAATCCTAATTTTATTAAACTAATCAATTTCCAGTTTGTAACTAAATGTAATAAATTATTAAAATCACCAAAAAATCAGTAAACGCTAAAAACTAAATTTTCAAACGAATAATGGAGAATTAGGCTTCCGACTTCACTCTAAGCATCACTCTGATTATTGCACCTTTATTCCAGTTTAACTCACTATCCCAGTTTATTAATCAGTAACACGTATGTAGAACTAGCCACCTCTCGATGTACTAATACCGTATTAACTCAAATCCACAAATTAGATAAAATCAAGCTAAACACCTTAATCAACTAACTCACTATATCTCTATGTGAATTACAATCAAAGAAAGTTTAAGTTCTTTATCCGATTACATGCGATGTCAAGTGTGACACCCCCAAATCCGAGTACCTCAATCCACTAGATTTTGTGTTCAATTAATAAAAATATTCATGTCTAACTACCCATTCATAATAAAATTGAATAATAAACCTTCCCATTAAAGGATTACATTAATAAAAATCTCTCAGGTTATCTAACCTTCAAATACAAAAATTTATATGCAAAAAATTAAATAACTTCATTATAATAATTCAAATAAAGACCGACAATAAAATGTCAACATATTACAAGTCTTCAATATTTGTTCTTCTTTCCTTTCCCTTTACTAGTGCTAGGTACGTCGACCTTCTCTACTTTAGCTGTAATAGTTATATAAGCAAGAGTGATCAAACAAGGCTCCAAGCCATTGGTCGGCCGACAACTGCGGTCATGAAAGTCGAGCTTTCAAATTTCTGAATTTGGAGTCAAGTGCTAAAATTAAAGCTTGGGCGCTTAATTTTGGCCCGAGGCTCCAAGCTTACAGAACACAAAATGAAGAACAAAATAAAGCTACTGTATCTTAATTTCTAACACCAATTAACATGTATAACTTATGCAAATTACACATACACGTTACCCATCATACACATACTCATTTAACACAACTAAACAACAATATCAGAAAACTTAAATCCTTGAAAGCTAATTTTTAAACCAACAAAACTCCATTTTTGATATTTCTTGACACAATGAACAATAACCACAATTATACACCAACTTGATTCCTTTGAACTTCATTATCTTTATTTCATACCCAATTAACATAATCACTGTTCAATTTTTATAATTCGTATACACTTTAACCATCAATTTTGTTACTATCATAAGCCATGTATAAGAACATACCCTAAAAAATAGTTTCTCTTTCTTTTAAATGAAATTAACATACACTTCTTTGTCTAAACATAAACTCTAGCATTACAACTACTTACAATTGCAATAATTCAGTTGTATAACAAAAATTCGAAAAAATAGAATTCATAGAACATAGAAATTGAAACTCATACAAAAAAACACACACACACACACACACACACACACACACATTACACATATATATATATATATATATATATATATATATATGCTAGATATACTATCACTATCATACTATATGCATAATCTCATAACCAATTTATAAAAATATAGATTTCTAAAATTGTATATAGACTTTATACTCAAGAAAATTATGTCGTAACATATATATTAAGGTTATATAACATACCTTCACTTGCTTGACCACTACTTTCTAAAACTCAGAACTTGCTTTGGAATCACAAACTTGTCTTTCTCGCAATTCTCTCTGGTCTCTCAATTTTCTCTGACAATTTTCTTCTTTTTTTCTTAGTTATCAGTACAGGCCAAATACATTTTACAAAACAAAATTAAACTGATAACAAAGCGTTAAAAGAAACGTATATAGTCATAATAAATCTAATAAGTAATATCAGTTACCAAATATAACGTATAGGTTATAAATATATTTTATTTATTATTTTAATTTATTTTATTTATATTATTAATAATTCAAAATTCAAAAATACAAAAGCCACAAGGCTCCGTTTGGCAAAACCCTTTAAAAATTAAGGACTTAATATATTTAAGTCTTGTTTGGCAAAACTAAATTAAACTCCTCTAATTTATTCTAATAACTCATTTATAATATAGTTATTTGTCACACTTTATTTAATTAAGTTTTCATACTTAATTTAATTAATTCTAATAACAATTTATTGAATAAATCATTTAATCATTATACACTCTCTAACTTAATTATTAAATTAAATTAGAATATTATCTCATAATAATTAATTTCCTTAGACCATTAATTATTTATTAAATAAATAATTAACCAAATCAAATTAAACAAATATTTATTCAACAATAAACACATCCATTAAATATTTATATAATTCAATAAATATTTAAAAATTATAATTAAAATTCTGGATTGTTACATCCTTCCCTCCTTATAAGGATTTTGTCCCTCAAACAAATCATTCATCACATTCTTCCCTACTTACAAAGATTCTGTCCCCAGAATCAAAGACACAGATTACACAAATAACTCAAGGTAATCCTTCATCATTTCAGCTTCAAGTTCTCACGTAGCATCTTCGACATTGTGGTTTCTCCATATAACATTCACATAAGGTATCACTTTATTCCTGAGCACGTATTCTTTCCTGTCAACTATCTAGATAAGAATCTCTTCATAGGATAAGTCTTTATCAAATTGCAATGGTTTGTACTCGATCACGTGCTTGTAATCGGGTTTATACGGTCGTAACACCGAAACATGAAAAACATTGTGAAAGTTTTCTAACTCTGGGGGTAGAGCTACCTCGTAAGCCACTTCTCCTACTCTTAACAACACTTCAAAGGGTCCAATAAATCTCAGGCTCAGCTTTCCCTTTTTACCAAAATGAATTTTCCCCTTCCAAGCAGAAACTTTTAAGAACACGAAATTTCCTACGTCGAATGCATGATCTTGTCTATGTTGATCAACATACTTTTTTCTGTTTGTCTTGAACAACTACCAATCTTGTCCTGTTGAGTTTGACAACCTCAGCAGTTTGTTGTACCAGTTTCGGTCCTAATAGTTGACGTTCACCGACTTCATCCCAACATAGTGGAGTTTTGCATTTCTTGCCGTAAAATGCTTCGTAAGGCGGCATGCCGATGCTTGCGTGGTGACTGTAGTTGTAGGTAAATTCCACCAACGGTAAATGTTCATCCCAGCTCCCTTTAAAATCCATGATGCATGCTCTTAGCATATCTTCTAACGTCTGGATTGTTTGTTCGCTTTGGCCATCTGTTTGCGGATGATATGTCGTACTCATTCTCAACTATGTTCCCATGGATTCTCGTAGTATCTTCCAGAAGTTTAATGTGAATCATGGATCTCTATCTGACACAATTGACACTGGAACTCCATGTCTCGAAATGATCTCTTTAACGTACAACTTTGTCAACTGATCAAGATTGAATCTAATCTTTATTGGCAAAAAGTGTGCTGATTTCGTTAACCTATCCACTATCATGCAAATCGCATCGTATCCTTTCTGAGTAGTTTGAAGACCCACCACAAAATCCATTGTGACGTGTTCCCACTTCTATTCCGGTATTTCCAATGGTTGAAGTAATCCGCTTGGTCTTTGATGCTCGGCCTTGACTCTTTGACATGTCAAGCATTTCGCAACACATTATGCGACATCTCTTTTCATGTTTGGCCACCAAAAGTGTCGTCATAAATCTTGATACATCTTTGTACTTCCCGGGTGTATAGAATATCTTGAGTTATGAGCTTCGGTCAAGATTTCTTCTTTAATATCTGGTACTACTGGAACCCAGATTCTTCCCTCGAATCTTAGTAACCCTTCACTATCGATCATGTATTTCACTTCACTACCCTCAACCACTTTTCCTTTGATATTTCCACATTCTTCATCTTGTAGATGACCATTCTGCACCTTGTCAACCAAAGTTGAACTAGCTTCCATCTGGAATAATCTTTCATCAGTTTCTTTTGGAAATCTGATTTCTAACTCTAGTCTTGCCATCACTGAAATGAGCTTCTCTTGGTTGGTTAACAACATTAACTTCTCACGACCCTTCCTACTCAAGGCATCTTCAACCACATTTACTTTGCCTGTATGATAAAAGATCTCACAATCGTAATCTTTTATCAATTCCATCCATCTTCTTTGACGCGTGTTCAGGTCCTTCTGAGTGAAAATATACTTCAGACTCTTATGGTTTGTGCAGATCTCACACTTTTCTCCATAGAGATAATGTCTCCATATTTTTAGAGTAAATACCACTGCAACCAACTCTAAATCATAAGTCGGATATCCTTTCTCGTAGTCCTTCAATTGTCTTGATGCAATAACTTTGTCGTTCTGCATAAGAACACAACCCAACCCTTTATGTGAGGCATCACTATACACCACAAAATTTCCTGTATTATCTGGTAATGACAACGCAGATGCCACACTTAACTTCTTTTTCAATTCTTAAAAACTTTCTTCACACTTCTTTGTCCAAACAAATTTTACAGCTTTTCTTGTCAAATTTGTTAACGGAGTGGCAATCTTTGAAAAATCCTGGATAAACCGTCTATAATAACCGGCTAGTCCCAAGAAACTCCTCACCTCCGAAGGTGTTCTTGGTTATTCCCAATTGATTACGGCTTTAGCTTTTGATGGATCCACTAAAATCCCATCTTTGTCAATCACATGTCCGAGGAATTGTACATGTTCTAGCCAAAACTCACACTTTGAGAATTTCACGTACAATTTTTCCTTTCTTAGCGTCTCCAATGTGAAACGTAAATGTTCCACGTGTTCTTCTTGAGATTTTGAATACACCAAAATATCATCAATGAATACCACCACAAACTTATATAGGAATGGTTTAAACACCATGTTCATCAAATCCATGAACGCTGCAGGGGCGTTTATCAAACCGAAAGACATCACCAGAAACTCGTAATGTCCATACCGAGTTCAGAATGTCGTCTTCGGTACATCCTCCTTCCTTACTTTCAGTTGATGATACCAACTTCTCAAATCTATTTTCGAGAAATATCTAGCACCCTCCAATTGATCAAACAAGTCATCTATTCTTGGCAATGGATATTTATTCTTAATAGTGACACGTTGGCCTATCCTTCTTCTTCACGAATAACACTGGTGCTCCCCACGGTGACACACTCGGCTGAATGTAGTTCTTATCTAACAGTTCTTGTAGTTATACCATCAGTTCCTTCATCTCTATCGGAGCCATTCTGTACGGGGCCTTCGATATTGGAGCGGTTCCTGGCGCTAGGTCAATCACGAACTCAATCTCTCGATCAGGCGGAAGTCCTGGCAAATCTTCTGGAAACAAATCCATGAATTCCCTAACCACTGGTATCTCTTCCAGTTTTCACCCCCTTCCTCTGAGTATCGACTATGTAAGCTAAATAACCCACATAGCCTTACCTTAATAACTTATTAGCCTGCATAATCGTCAGACATCTCGCATGTCTAGGCGATCTGCTACCAAAGAAAACTACCTTTGACGGAGTCATAAGGGTTACACATTTCTTTTGGCAATCAATTATCGCTCCATAATTGAATAACCAATCCATTCCCAAAATAATATCAAACTCTCCAAGTTTTATCGGAATTAAATCTACCATCTTAACATTTCCCTTAATGTTCACCCTACAATTCTTGTATACGAACCTAATAGGAATTACCTCCTTATTCGCAATTTATATGTTTAAAGGGAAATTCAATTCTTCACTAGGTAATCCTAACCTCTTAGCAAATTAATCAGATATAAATGAGCAAGTAGCACCTGAATCAAATAATACATAAGCATCAATATCATTGATTGGGATAATACCTGACACCACATCTTTCGATTGCACTGCATCCTGCACCATCATATTGAATGTTTTGGTTGTGGGTCTGTTGGATGACGTTGGTCCCGCAATGGTTAATGTGCCTCCACTGCTACCTCCCTTGTTTCCCGTCGTCTCTTCAGCTTTCTTATTAGGGCACTCATGAGCAAAATGATCCTTTGACCCGCACGTGTAGTAAACATTCTTCTTAGCTTGGCTGCAATTTGGGGCAATTTGACCCTCCTGGCCACAGTTAAAGCATACACGCTTCCCACTTAAGTATACACCTACATGAAACTTCCCGCATGTAGTACATGCTTCGAACTTCTTCTTCTGCTAATTACCCTGCTAGTTTCCTAAACCCACATTTCCATTCCATTTCCTCTTCAGATTATTGCTACCATTTCCACCGTTACTACCACCATTCTTAACTTCGCCCTCATTCTTCTTCTTTCTCTGCTCTTGGTTGTGCTTTGTTACAGCCTCACATCTACTCTCAGCGAGAATTGCCTTCTCAAGCACCGTTGTGAATGTCTTCAGCTAGAACAGGGAGACCCTACTGTACAATCAGGGTTTCAGTCCCTGTTCAAATCTCCTAGCCTTGCGCTCATCCATGTTGACTTGATACGACGCAAACCTCGCCAATTCGTTAAATTTTGCAGCATACTCCGATATCGTCATTGTTCCCTACTTCAGTTCTAGAAACTGAACCTCCATCTGATTCTTCAAACTTTCTGGGAAATAGGTCTCGAAGAATATCTCCTTAAACCTATCCCATGTTATCACCCCTTTTCCTCCTCGAGTTTTATTGGCCTGCCACCAATAACTAGCCTCTGCTTTCAACATAAATGTTGCAAAAGCAGTCTTCTGATTCTCACCTACTCTAGCTACATCAAATACTTTCTCTATCTCCATGATCCAGGTCTATGCCTCAACTAGATTCATGGACCCATGGAATTCTGGTGGTCCAACCGCCTTGAAATCCTTAAAAGTTGTAGCTTGATTCTGTAGTTGATTCTGCAATGCACACGTCAGTAACGTCACTAGCTGCTGAACTGGGTTAGCCTCAACATTGTTGTTATTGGTAGTTCCCTTAGTGGTTCTTTGTCGTGGTTGACGTCTTGGAGGCATTTTCTACTAAAATACACTCATTAGATTATTACTCAACTCCTTTAAGTATTTTCTACTTAACTTGCACCCCATAAAAGAAATCATCATATAACACATAACACTTTGAATAAAATAAAATAATAACTTTTATTCACTCATAATCTTTCTGAAAAAACATAAGAACAATAGCATCACTGCTATTTACATTACTTTTTTGAACTACTAAAGTTTCAGGACAACAACATCATTATATCCCATCGATTACATATCACTAGGGATTTACATTTATTTATCATATCATTAATCACATATCGAGTACATTACCTACGATGTCCTACTAAGATACTGCGTGGCCTTACGACGCTCTTCCTCCATAATTCGGAACATTATTCGGCGATCTATTATGTACGATGGTAGTGTCTCGAACTGAATCGGATAACCCATGACCCGATCTTGAGCTCGATTAATAACAGTGTTAAATACGTTATTCATCTCTTCCATCTTGATCCTCTTTGCTTGTGCCTCACTCTCTGCTATCATGGCTCATTGATAAACTTCTTCGTACACATTTTCGGCTCTTGCCCTTTTAGTAGATTCTTCCTTTAGCTCGTTCTTCAGTTCTGCGATTTCCTCTGTCAGTTGATCATTTTCTCCTTCGGTGTGGATCAGCTTCTCTTCAACATTCTTCAAGAATTCATCTCGATCATGAATCTCGTTATCCTTCTGCGCCATTGCGAACTGATGTTCAACTACTATCTCTTGCAACTCCTCGACGCTATCCTGAAGTTCCACATTGCAGTCATATACTTCATCGTACATACGGGTGGCGATCGAGTTAAGTGGAATCTCTTCCTCCTCGTCCTCCTCATCCTCATCCGACTGTGGTAGCTCCTCATAGTCTTCCTCGTTCATCTTTATCTCATCATCCTCATCAGGTAACCTCTCCTGCTCAACCACTGTGACCAACGGAGTTATTTCCCGGGGCAGTACTTGTTCCCAAACCACCTGAATATCTTGAGGCTCCTCCTCTCTAGGCATCTGGGGTCCTTCCTCCCTAAAGTGACTGGATTCTCCTATATTAGCCATCCTGACAACAAAAATTTTAAGTTTTAATTACTAATCATTACTACTCGACACTTACGAGCACATAAGTTGTAATCACATAAGAACATAAGTGTTTTATTACCTCTTCCTTAAAACCCGATAAGAGTTTATCACCACTATCTTTTCAAAGGTTACTTCCTAAGGCTTTTCCCCACCTAATGTGACACCCCCAAATCCGGTACTTCCATTTCCACCAGATTTGGTGTTCACTGAACAAATATCATCTCTCTATCTACCCATAAATAAATGCAAACCATGCAATAGATAGAAATAATAAATAAATCTCCCCTTATGGGGTTACATCAACTGCATAATACTAAAATCCCAGGTTTCTCTAACTTTAAACATCTGTACGGAATCATAAACAAATAATAAGTCTTTAAATAACATAAATCCTGAATATCATTACATAAACATATAAATAATCAGTCTTCATTACTTGCTAATCTTGCCTTTCCTTTACTAGTGGAAGGCTTGTCTGATCTTTCATTCTTGACTGCAATGTTTTTATTACGCAATAGTGAGCACGATTGCCCACAAGTATAACAATATAACAAATGAATAATAACATGCGAATAAATCAAAGGCTTCTGAAACATAAAAACTCAACTTTTGAATCAAGAATGAATAACAAGAATCAAAAGAACTTCTGAGGGTCATAAGACCTTGAACTATGTCCTAGGTTGTCAAGTGTTTATACTTGAAACCTTTAATAGTCATAAGACTATGGACTCTTCTTCTCGTACATAGGGGAATCAGCCCTTAGTACCATACCGTGCACAATATCTTAACGCTAAACTGTAATTAATCCCCTATTACAGGGTTGTTCATCTCAGTTTGACATTAGAGTCCGCACCAAAGGAAGTTTGGTTTGGATAATTCATCAAGGGTTCTGAAATTTAGAACGCTCATCAACTATGGACTAGTCGAATCATTAAGGTTTCACTAGTCTAACAAGGTTTAACAGTAACCAATAATTTAATTTGAATAAAATCTCGAAAGTATGCAATAGAATAAGTATTGTATAACAACATCATGCTTTGAAAGATTAATAAGCTTTAATATAACAAAACAGACTTGATCAATAATAATGAGAGTTTGCTCGATGTAGAAAGATGTATTTTATCAACTATATAACGATAAAAGTAGGGTTAGGAAACTTGCCTCGTGCGTAGATTACACTTTAATTAAACTCGTTCCTTGATTTAAATCCTACATATCATTTACATTCACAATACTAGTCAATTATGACGTACTAATCATCACAAGTTCATTCTTTTTGTTTAAACTCGAATTATGACTATGCTTAGTCAAATTACCATACTTATTTTCACGTAATATTACACTATACGAACATCAAGCTAACTACATAATCAATAATTCAATCAACATGTAAATGTCTTCTTGACTTGATAAAAAACTTATTTTAATATCTCATTATATGTCTAACAAGTTTTTATATTCATTAGATTAGGTTACTATCACATTTCTATACTTGAATACTTAAAAAAATGCATTTATGGACATTTTGCTAAGTGGCGCCAAGTTGTTTAAGCCTATTCTTGGTAGGCAATTTTGAAACTTATATTTACTTAATATGCATGTGCCATATTATTGAGACTTAAGTTCGAGTTAGCACTGCATGGCGAAACTCCAGATTTTGAATCTCAGTTCGCGAAGAACACAGAGTTCAGCGAATTTGTCATTATATGATCATTAATTTCATCAAATTAATCATACCCACATACTAGAATTCGCACATAATCATTATCCAACATTTATAGAGTAATTTTAACCAATTAAAACACATAATCACATAATTAAAACATATAATTTCACCGTTTTTGGTGTTCTTGAAGGTTTTGAACAAAAACATAAAATTTAACACTACTGGATTCATATAACACCAAATCCAACCATTCAAGTTTTGTTTTCTTCATTTTATCGTGCATAATCATATATAAGTGTAAACTTTACAACATAATTTATGTTTGACATATTAATATCACGTATAAGGGTCATGTGGCCATATTCTATACTCTGTAATTTTGAAGCAATTATTTACGATATATTTATGAAACTGATAATATGGAATCATAAAATATATATAGTGAAACATGCTACCATAACATAAGATCACGTATATAACCACATAGTCAATACAATCTCCAACTACAGAAATTTTACAGAAATTTGAGAGCCATATTCTATAATAATTTTAATGACGTAAATAGAACTGGGTGGAAGAGATGAAACTTTCTCAAATTCTTCTTGACTCTCACAATTCTCTTAACAATTCTCTGAACTCTCAAACTCTCTCTCTTTCTCCTCTCTGTTTTTGCCAGATTTAGCCAATAATGAAAAAGAAAAAGGAAGGCATATAATAATAATAAAAGGTGAATCGACACGTTACATGGATGTCGCCACCTATCATGGGTAATCGCCTCAACCTCCCTTAGTGCCATGTTTGGCTAGCCTTAAAAGTCTTATACCCAATTAATTTAATAAAACATTTATAATATAGTTTGGAAAATGTCACACCCCTATATAAAATAAATCCAATATCTTATTTAATTTATTTTAAATAAAATATAATAATTTCTCATTAATTCACCTAGTCACATAATTAAATTTCTCATTTATTAATAATGTCAAATTATTAAATCTCTAATTAATTAATTAAAAAAATAACATTAAGCTTATTAAATATTTCTTTTAATACAATAAGCTCACATAATCACATACTTCGAATAATAAAAATTCTCCACATTAATTTAATAACTATAACACATATAATTAAATTAATCTACCACAGCTTCATTAATTAATTATTTAATCTAATAATTAATTCATCGAAAAATATTTATTCAATCCAATAAAAATTAAAATTAAATTACAAAATCTCGGTTGTCACACCTAAGGTTCATAACCTAAAGCTTTGATACCAACCTATGACACCCCCAAATCCGAGTGCCTCAATCCACTAGATTTGGTGTTCACTTAATAAAAATATTCATGTCTAACTACCCAATCATAATAAAATTGAATAATAAACCTTCCCATTAAAGGATTACATTAATAAAAATCTCCCAGGTTATCTAACCTTCAAATACAAACATTCATATGCGGAAAATTAAATAACTTCATTACAATAATTCAAATAAAGGCCGATAATAAAATGTCAACATATTACAAGTCTTCAATACTTGTTCATCTTTCCTTTCCCTTTATCGGTGCTAGTAAATGCCGACTTTCTCTACTTTAGTTGTAATAGTTATATATGCAAGAGTGAGCAAACAAGGCTCACTTGAAATGACAATGAATAAAACTTTACAACAATTTCCAGATAATAGGCTCAATAGAACAGAACAACATGCTCTATTAATGATAATCAAAATTTTGAAATATATACATCTGAGGGTCATAAAGACCACGAACTATGTCCATAGTTATAAGTAATCTTTCAACTTAAACTTTAACAGTCATACGACTATAGGGACTCCTTATACTTAGGGGGATCAACCCTTCGTACAATGTATTGTGCACAAATATTTCAACGCTATGCGTAAATTATCCCCTAATAATAGGGTTGTTCATCTCAGCATTTAGATTACGAGTCCGCACCAAAGTAAGTTTGGTTTGGATAAGTTTCAAGGTAATTTAGAATTCAACGAACATCAACTATGAAGTAGTTGAATAAAAAGGTAATAACTTTATGTTATGAAATAAATCATAATGGAATCAACATTGTATACTAAGGTCATGCTTTAGGAATAATCTAAGAGCATAAACATTGAATAATTATAACATACCTTGCTTGAACGATGAAACTTGAGTACTAAGCATGCATAACAAATAGTAAATTGAACGATGAAACTGTTCAACATTAGTATATCAGAATATATAAACTTGAATGCTAAATAACAAGTTAAATATGAGAATAACTTGCTCAATATAAAAATAAAGTTTAGAAAACATGCATCATCATAAACAAACTAGATACAAGAAACTTGAGTAATTATAATAGAGATAGTATAAGTAAACTTGTACAATAATAACAATAGAACTAGCTTAACGAAAGTGTAGAGTTAGAAAACTTGCCTTGCGTGTAGGCTAAACCGTAATAATTTGATTCACAATATCCTAATTACATATCATTAGGATACAATTAGTCATTCCAAACACTCTATAAGTATTTATTTCATGTATGGTTTGATTGTTAACAACATAGTCAAATTACATCAATAAAATAATAATAAAACTTGTTAGGTGTTAATAACATGCTTGTTCTTAGCACTATAATACCATAATAACAAAATTACATGTTTAACAATCATCATATTAGAAAACTTAAATCCTTGAAAGCTAATTTTTAACACAAAACGAAGAACAAAATAAAGCTACTCTATCTTAATTTCTAACACCAATTAACATGTATAACTTATGCCAATTACACATACATGTTACCCATCATACACATACTAATTTAACACAACTAAACAACAATATTAGAAAACTTAAATCCTTGAAAGCTAATTTTTAAACCAACAAAACTCCTTTTTAGATATTTCTTGATACAGTGAACAGTAACCACAATTATACACCAACTTGATTCCTTTGAACTTCATTATCTTTATTTCATACCCAATTAACATAATCACAGTTCAATTTTTATAATTCGTATACACTTTAACCATCAATTTTGTTACTGTCATAAGCTATGTATAAGAACATACCCTGAAAAATAGTTTCTCTTTCTTTTAAACGAAATTAACATACAATTCTTTGTCTAAACATAAACTATAGCATTACAACTACTTACAATTGCAATAATTCAGTTGTATAGCAAAAATTCAAAAAAATAGAATTCATAGAACATAGAAATTGAAACTCACGTCGTTAAAACACACACACACACACACACATATATATATATATATATTCATTGTGAAAACCAATTTCTTTCTTGCATACATAATTTAGTATACAATCACATATATATACACATATATATATATATGCTAGATATACTATCACCATCATACTATACGCATAATCTCATAACCAATTTATAAAAATATAGATTTTAGAAAATTGTATATAGACTTTATACTCAAGAAAATTATGTCGTAACATATATATTAAGGTTATATAACATATCATCACTTGCTTGACCACTACTTCCTAAAACTCAGAACTTGCTTTGGAATCACAAACTTGTCTTTCTCTCAATTCTCTCTGGTCTCTCAATTTTCTCTGACAAATTTCTTCTTTTTTTCTTAGTTATCAGTACAGGCCAAATACATTTGACGCAACAAAATTAAACAGATAACAAAGCGTAAAAAGAAACATATATAGTCATAATAAACCTAATAAGTAATATCAGTTACCAAATATAACGTATAGGTTATAAATATATCTTATTTATTATTTTAATTTATTTTATTTATATTATTAATAATTCAAAAATCAAAAATCCAAAAGCCATAAGGCTCTGTTTGGCAAAACCCTTTAAAAATTAAAGACTTAATATATTTAAGCCTTGTTTGGCAAAACTAAATTAAACTCCTTTAATTTATTTTAATAACTCCTTTATAATATAGTTATTTGTCACACTTTATTTAATTAAGTTTTCATACTTAATTTAATTAATTCTAATAACAATTTATTGAATAAATTATTTAATCATTATACACTCTCTAACTTAATTATTAAATTAAATTAGAATATTATCTCATAATAATTAATTTCCTTAGCCCATTAATTATTTATTAAACAAATAATTAACAAAATCAAATCAAATCTAATTAAACAAATATTTATTCAATAATAAACACATCCATTAAATATTTATATAATTCAATAAATATTTAAAAATTATACTTAAAATTCTGGATATTTACATCCTTCCCTCCTTGCAAGGATTCTGTCCCCAGAATCACAACTCAAACAAATCATTCATCACATCAACCATATCTCTACCCTAACATTCATCAAGATTCTGTTCATTCACATAAATCAAGAACACGTGCTATACTAACAGAGTCTAGCCTCATATTTCATCTCTCGAGTTCATACAAGTCCATAAAGAATCGTTGATCAGGCAATTCATAAATTCAAGCTCAAATTAATATAGATAAACTGGATAATAGCTTATTAAACTGAAAATCAAAGTTACATAATCATCGTTCCACATAAAGATCCGTCATAAGCCCAAAAAGTATTTAGTTCATCATAAATGAAATAATAACTAAATAAATTAAAGATAACATCCTTTCTATTACAAATATTAAACTAAAGAAGAAGAATAGTGCAGAACACCCTTCGCATTAGCCTTAATCCACAACCAATACGAAAGTTCTTCACAATCTTCACTTCGATGCTTGCTATGAAAATCTGTCCTTAATCTCTATTAATTGCTTTGTATGATAATGATTTCATTGTTCGTTGCTCAATATATATCCAACACCTAACTTCTAGTTAAAATCCCATGTCTTTTAGAGTCCAATCTCCATGCAACCACTTAAAGATTACGTCCCAGCAGAGTTTGAACCAAGCTAGGATAGTCCAGATTCGGCACCCCTCTCCCCGGTGGGGGTATTTTCTTGGAAAATGCCCACCTCGGCGGGCTATGCTTCTGTCATGCAGACCTGAAGACTACCCGCCCCAACGGGGGTGTAAAGCTTAAATAGGCCTGCCCCGGCGGGGGTAGGGTATTTTTGCTGACTTTGTTTGAACCTCCTATCTTTCTTAATTCTTGCCACGAAGAACTGTAAATCCATCCTTATTGATCAATTCCAACACCACCATAACTACAAAATAAAATAACCAATAACAAGTAAAAATAAACATGAAAACAAGGAATTAACACCGATTAAGCTTTGATTAGGCACCGATTCGCGGGTATAAAACCCACTTATCAAAATCTCCCAAACTTAAAATGTGCTAGTCCTGGAACACAAAACAAACTAACATGCTATGCAATGCAATGTAATGAGATGTAATGTATCAAACTATACGTATACGAATCCAACAGTATCACAGAATCAAATTTATTCATTCGGCCTCAGAAAAATCAAGCAAACACTACAACACTTCATATCGAAACCAATCAATAACTTCTTATCAATCCTCAAATCTTAGGCCGTCATCACTGATATAGTGCGTGTGTGAGCAACATCTATGCTAACTGATTCTAATTCAAATTTAACACATAACCAATTTCTTGATAGGAATCATACAAACAAACTCAAAAATTCCAAAAATAAGCTAGATCCAACTAAAATTAAATAATTACCAATATCGAGGGTCAACATGGGATACTTATGCTTCATTTTTCATCTACGGGGGCTTTTTTCTCTTATTTTCCGTTTTATTCATTTTTTTTCTTTTGGTTTATATACACATTGCTATGCAATGTCTTATTCCCTTAGGCTTTTCAATGCTGCCTTAACGAGCTTTCGACCAACGACTCCCAGACCATTAAGACCTTAGGGCGCTAGGTGTAAAGACAATCCCCTCGGGCTTACTTACTCAAATAACAAAGGCCATAAAACTAGACAAGCACACCACAATGTTTATTCATATATTTTTTTTATAGCTTATATACCCCAAATATTCCCCTAAACTTAGGTTTTTGTCTAACTTTAGCCATCACTAGTTATTCTTGTCATTCTTTCTTTCAAACTAGCATTATCTTTTAGAAACTATTTATGTATCAATTTAAACTACTCAGTCAACACAGATGTTATTAACGTGCTACCCTTTTTATACCAGTTTTAGACAAGCTCAAGATTCAATGCATAACTCAAAATTACATCACAGTTCTAATACTGGGTACTGTATTTATCTACTCAATCCCAATCTCATCATTGGCCAATATAAACCTGAACTACAATGATTGTTGGACATATGCAAAATAACAAAATTCTAATTTTTTTTATATGACAAACATAACATAATAAAATGCAGAAATAACTAAAATAATTAAACTATTTATGCACCTAAGCTACTATGCAACTATATGAGTACATGAATGCAACAATTGATTAACCTAAACTAAACAATAAACTACTATGTAAACCTAGCTTAATGAACTTAAATATGTAAACATGAAATGAAAAAACGAAAATAAATCCCCTAAACTTGATAATTACAATGCCCTCATTGTATAGATATAGCAATGAAAATATAAGGACTTCTCTATAATCACTTTAAGCCTGGGGTGGTGGTGTGTTGTGTTCTTCTTCCTCAGAGTCACTTGGTGGAAATCGTGGCATTGGGCCCAGTTGCTGCTATGAAAATTGAGCATTAGGATTGAAGCTTTGGAGCGTCATGTTCAATGATGCGAACGATAAGTTCATTGCTTCAAACATGTGATCCTGTATAGCTGTAAGTCGCCGCTTCTCCCGTCGTGCTTCCTTGTTGTGCTCATCCATTTGGCATTGAAAAGTTTACGGGGCAGTTATGGCGTCGAATGGTGGTTTTGCCTCTGCTCCTTGCTCTACCATTGTCACATCCGAGGTGTCTTTAGTATCGACTTCGTCCTCCGAAGATGATGGAAATACAAAGCCTAATCCTGTAGGATGTGATTCACCTCCGGCCCACACCGAATACCACGCAATCATTTTGGAATCTAGTAGCTGAAGCGACATCTGAGTGGGTTCATCATCAGACCATCTAACACCCGCTTGGCGACACAACCCACAAATGAGTGATGGGTGTGGCAAGCCGCCTGAAAAATTTCCTCGTAAGCATCGGTGAATGGAAAAATTGATTATGGCCCCGATGTCGATGACGAAATCTTGCACAATCGCATATAAAAGTAGTGCCTTCTCTTTGATCACATCAGAGGTGTGCGTGGATGGAAACAATTTCTCACATAAGAAGGCGTACCATATCTTACCATACCGGCTGAGATCCTTGTTGTGAAAAACCATGCCTCCTTTCCGTCCCTTGATCCATGTTGTCCCCGACTTAGTTATTTCTTTAAGAACAGCCTCAAAGTCAGGATTGAAATCACGTAAGTGAACATATTGGCACTGTTTAGGCACTCATAACTGATAATAATTCTTGATGGCATCGGCACTGAACATAACCAATATACCCCCATACAAAAGCGTTGAAAGGGGCTTTGTCCTCGGCGTTAGCATAAAACTCTTTGACCACATTTACAACGGCGGCCATGGGTTACTCAGATAACTTGTTCCACCCTTTTTGATAAATCTGTTACATCATTTTACCGTCGACATGATCCGGCTAACCCCCACTCCGGGGTAAGAGCTTTTGTTACCATGTAGTTGTAATGGTCGGCGGCAGCGGCAGAACTTTTGAATTTGCATCATTCGAAGGTTCTTGATGGTGGTGTTGTTGTGGAACTCTCTCCTCTTTGCCTCTTTGACACCATTGAATTGAAAATAGTAAGCTTTGGAAATGAATTTCCCCCCAAACTTCAATCACACAAACTGTCAAACACTTGGTGTGCACTCTGTTCTATCCCCTAAACTTGATTATTTTTGGTTCAAGTATGGTGCTAGGAAGGGAGGAAATAGAAGATAAGGTGCTCACTCTCAATTATTATAGACTGACCTCAATGAGAACCCTAATTCGTAGCTTTCTGAGTTTGAATTGAATGTATGTGATGAACTTAGGTTATGAGGGTGTGTATATATAGAGATGGTAGGAGTGAGCAAGGTTGTGGTGTGATTTAGGGGCCCGCCCCAGCGGGGGTGGGTTTTGTTAACTAAACTTGTTATCCTTTTTTTTCTTCCTTGCTACTCTAAACCTTGTGCATATTAAGTACCTGCAAACCATGAAACATAACTATGAGTAAAGATTGAGCTTTTTAAGCATGGTAGATAGATTATCGAGAACAATACAACTTAATAACTACTTATTATATCTTAATTAATCTAAACTATAATCTAACTAGCATGACTAAAAAATGCAAAAAAATCAAAAGACGATTGGGTTGCCTCCCAATTAGCGCTTGATTTTAAGTCATTCAGCCTGACTACTCCCTATTTTATCTCGTATCGGTTGGGCTATCCACGACATGATGATTATTTATCACACAACCTCAACATTGTTGTATTGCATGCTCGTTCACTTGCATGTTGGAGAATGTATTTGACTTCCTATCCTCAACTAATGTCTTAAGACCACCACCCTCTCTACAATCCCTGAATTTGACACATGTAGAGTTCTCGAGCAATTCTCACTCTTCCTTCGCGAGAAATTCTCGTATTTCATCTCTCGAGTTCATACAAGTCGACAAAGAATCGTTGATTAAGCAATTCTTAAATTCAAGCTCAAATTAATATAGATAAACTGGATAATAGCTTATTAAATTGAAAATCAAAGTTACATAATCATCGTTCCACTTAAAGATTCATCATAAGCCTAAAAAGTATTTAGTTCATCATAAATGAAATAATAACTGAATAAATTAAAGATAACATTCTTTCAATTACAAATATAAAACTAAAGAAGAAGAATAATGCAGAACACCCTTCACATTAGCCTTAATCCGCAACCGATACGAAAGTTCTTCAAAATCTTCACTCTGATGGTCGCTATAAAAATTTGTCCTTAATCTTTGTTAATTGCGTTGCATGATAATGATTTTGTTGTTCGTTGCTCAATATATATCTAACACCTAACTTCTGTTCGAAATCCCATGTCTTTTAGAGTCCAAACGCCATGCAACCACTTACAGATTACATCCTAGCAAAGTTTGAACCAAGCTAGGACAGTCCATATTCAGCATCCCCAGCCCCGACGGGGGTATTTGCTTGGGAAACACTGGCCCCGGTAGGCTATGCTCCTGTCATGCAAACCTGAAGACCCCCTACCCCGGCGGGGGTGTAGAGCTTAAATAGGCCCGCCCCACCGGGGGTAGGGTATTTTTCTGACTTTGTTTGAAGCTCCTATCTTGCTCAATTCTTGCCACGAGGCACTGCAAATCCATCCTTATTGATCAATTCCAACACCACCAAAACTACAAAATAAAATAACCAATAAAAAGTAAAAACAAATATGAAAACAAGGAATTAACACCGATTAAGCTTGGATTAGGCACCGATTCACGGGTATAAAACCCACTTATCAAGAGCTAGGGTTTCAGGCCCTGCTCAAACCTACGAGCCTTCCTCTCCTAAGTGTTGACTTGGTGTGGAGCAAACCTTGCCAATTCATTGAATTTGGTCGCATATTAGGGAACCATCATGTCCCCTTGCTTAAGTTCTAGGAACTTAATCTCCATGCTCCCTTGAATGCTAGTAGGAAAGTAGTTATCGAAGAATATCTTCTTGAACTTCTCCCATGTAACCGAATCAGTTCTAGCCCCACCCTGTTGAGCCTCCCACCAGAAGTTGGCTTCCCCCTTCATCATGTAAGTCACAAAAGAAGTCTTTTGCACCTCAGCTACGTTTGTAATAACAAACGCCTTTTCTATTTCTTTTACCCATGTCTAGGCCTCTATTGGGTCTGTCGTTCCTTTGAACTTAGGCAGACCTATGCTTTTGAATTCCTTAAAGGTAGTCGTTCTAGCTACCCTAGGTCTCGCTATGCTCTACCCCCGGTTAGGTTTAATGCAGCCATTAATAAATTAACGAACTCTTGCATAGGGTTATTCTGACCCCTTGATTATCATTATGTGATTTCGCCTCTTGATTACGTTGTCTTCTTCTTTGCGGAATTTTCTGATTAAATAAATAAAGTTTCATTATTACTTATTTACTTACTTAATTATTATTTGCCAAACAATAACTCATACCCAACAAAGCACATTAAATAAAAACTTCATTATATTAATATGCTTTTTCATAGTTCAAAACTATTTACAATTTGCTTCCATATCTAAAAGCTATTACATTTCTATCCCGCGATTAACTTTCACAAAAATTGGAATTTACAAAAAGACTACCCTTTAACTATACAAAAGAGGGTTTTACGTCACTACACAAAAGTATTTACCAATATAACTCATAATACTTCATAATAGCATTCTCATGTTTCTCATTCGCTAGAATCGACATAATATCCCGACTTATAGTATGTCAAGTTTGTCCCGACTCAATGGAATAACAAACTACTTTTAGCTTGAAATCCTAATGCGCACTGTCATTGATATATGACATCCGTGCTATTTTCTGGTCTTTCTCAACCAGTTTCTTACGAAGCTCTACTACCTCGTTCTTATAATCCCTAGCCTTATCTGTCACGAGAACCTTCTCATCATGCTCTAACTCAAAGTCTGATTCTGCATACTCCATGGCCTCATAGAGATCACTAATCTCCTCCTTCTGGTTCAGTACCATATTGTGCAGTTGCACGTTACGGTCAAGCACCGAGAGATACATTGCCCTCATCGTATCTATAGGTGTTGGCTCTAGTGCAGGAATCACCGTATTAACCGATGCTACCTCCATATCATCCTCCACGTCTATCATCATATTAAGATATGATGCCAATCGCGTAGTCTCCTTGAAATAGTCCTCCTCCAAAAAATACTCCTCTGGCTCTGATTCTTCTAGAATCACTAATGGTATCTCCGCTACAGGCATAGGTACATGCTCTACTCTGTTCACAGACTCTTCGCTCACCACGCGTATATCTCTATACATCATGCTATCTATCGACATCTACAATAACACATAACAAGTTGATTAATACATAATACACAATAATATAAGCACAAATCACATTTAATTTATTTAAGGTTAATTTCCATCTTTTAAATCTTTCGATACTGAGTTTCCTCAATACCTTATTGACTCATTGAACTCAAGTTTACTTCCTTCAGACTTTTCCTTTCCTAACGAGGTTATTAGCCTGAGGTTCTTTCCCCCTTAAGTTTTATAACCTAATGCTTTGATACCAACCTGTGACGCCCCCAAATTCGGGTATCTTCCAACCCGACAGATGGTGCTACATGGTACTACAATTTACACAGTCATTCCATTGAAAAAACAACAAAATGATTGTATTTACTATCTTCTTATTACAATAGTAATAAATCCTTTCCTAGGTTCGTAAACCGAATACATTCTTTGTAATTCATAAGCATATCACATACAAATACCCTAGTCTATTACATGATAATTAACTATCCAACTTAGCTTTGCCTTTATCTCTCATAGAACTCAGAGTTCGTTTGGCCTTAGCTGCAATCATATAATTCAAGCAAGAAGTGAGCATAACTAGCTCAGCAAGTCTAACAAAGGATAATATAAATACCACATCGAGAATTATATGATTATCTTCCATAACTGAACAAATAGCTATGAAGCACTATGAAACATTGACTAGCACTTCTTATTTCATAATAACGATTCCAAAGTATATATAATAGCTTACGAATTCTAAACTGGTCAAAAGACCATGAACATACTATTTTCGGTTTCATACATGAAAATGACATCCCGACACTAAGGTCGTACGTCCGGAATTACTTACGAGCACTTCTAGGTGATCAGCCTATAGTACTCTATATTGATCAACATTCATCCGTTAAACGTATTTATGTTTAAGTTTTGGCAACCTCGCGTGCCCATCGAATAATCGATGAAAATACATTTATTTGTTCATAGACAAACATACCTTTCAATCCGTACAAAACCCTTGTCATAGGATAGCATTAACAGTTCTATATCGAAAGACTTGTAAACAAATCAATTAAATCTTCAAGATTAGTTTAGCCGAGTTAAAACTGGCATCGACTCTTTCTTTAAAACAATTTATGAATTTATGGACATGAATCACAGAAAATTTGACTAACATGGAGGTTAGACAAGCGTTAAGAAAACTTTCCTTCAAGCATCTTCGAATATAATATTCAACAGTTCTCAGTCTTTACAGGATCTACATGATATATTCATATAGCACACTGTAATTAGCTACCAAACAAACCAACTTTATTGTTTTAACCAACTCCTTTCTCTTCCGTGTCTTACTTGAATTTATTCCATTAATAGATGTCAATTTGACTTATTATTTTTCATTATGGCTTGTTAATGTTCTTAGTTATTAACCAAAACTCGATCACCATTGATGAAGTACAAACGTTGAACACCATTCATGGTTTACTTAATTACACTATTGCATTCTTCGTTTAATTATTGCTAAACCATTCTTAACCTTCTAATGTTATCACTTTACAAGTGATTTAAAGTTAGCCTTATCATGTACATTAAGTACATTCATGTCTTACTATTGGTTTACATTCAATTGGAATTACAAAATCTAACTTGGTCCCATTTCCCACTGCCGATGCTACGACATCAACTAACAATGAGATGAGGCAGGAGCACGCCTGCGTAGCGACGTTTATAATTAGGGTTGGCGTTGCTGTAACGCAACCCCCAGCCTCATTGGCTTTGACGAGCTTAACTTTTCTCTGACTTCCCTTCTCGGCCTCATAACTTATTCATTTTACTTCCGAATTGGCTCATTCAAAATCCAACAACTCACAAATTACCTACTCTAGGTGTTCATGAAAAAATCTTTCATTTTCGAATCCGTTAACTCAAAATTCACCTTTTGGTACATTAACGAGCGTTCGTTTATCGTTCGTGAGCGTTCAATACTCGTTTTCTTCGTTCTAAGTCGGTAGTCGATGATTCTTGAGTCCACGATAACTAATGTATTCGCTTCGTTTAGTATTCATACGATATTTGTATTATACATCATACTATTATTCATACCATAATCACATATCATACATATAATACTTCAAATCATTATATGCATTACATTTTCTTCTCGAAAATCACTTTCACTAATCCTTAGGTTTTAAGTCTGCAAGCGAAAACTTCGTTTGCCATAACTAAAATATTATTGGTTATTCCATTACATCTTCATATTCTATCATTACCCGTTTCTCAGAATTTCAAACGAAATCTCCAAGCGACATCAGATGAATAATTTTTTTTACATAAAATTCTCGGAAAACATTTATTTTGGTATTGGTAATTCAAAATAATTAATCCTAGCACATAGCCAGAATACTAACCACGCCCACACATTCTAGGTCATAGAACGACCTTCAAATATCTTACTCACATAATCAATCAATTAAATTCATTTAATCCACATCATCAAATAAAAATTTATTTCATTAAAGATCCGATTTTCTCGGGCGTTACACCTGTAGATAACAATAACTGCTTACTTTTTATGTACAGTATTAGCAGTTGTTTTGACATTACATGCTAACACTTTGTATGATTGAACAGTTTCATATATTAAGTAAAAGCATTTTGTTTCAGGACTCTAAAGTTAGATGTGCCTATACTTGCTAATGAGGTGCCTTTTCTCCACAAAGACTGTACCTTTGATGTAAAGTTGGACTCAGGGTTGATGGAAATACAAGAGGACTATGAGATACCTCAAGAGATCAAAGAATGGGTCAAAGACAAACCTAAACCAAATCTTGATCAATCCACCTCTTTTAATCTCGGAACATCATAAAACCCCAAATAAATCCAGATTGGTACGGACCTCACTCCAAACCAAAGGAATGACATAGTTACTTTATTGACCCAATTCCAGGATGTGTTTGCATGGTCTCATGAAGACATGGTTGGTTTGTCCACTGATATTGTTATTCATCACCTCCCCATCAAAGAGGGATTTAAGCCAGTCAGGCAAAAGCTTAGGCGATTAAAACCTGAGTGGAGTTTAAAAGTTAAAGAAGAAATTGTGAAACAATTTCAAGCATGCATCATAATGGTGTCAACATACCCAGAATGGCTATCCAACATAGTCCCTGTGCCCAAACTGGGAGGGAAAGTGCGAGTTTGCGTGGATTATAGGGATCTGAATAAGGCTTGTCTCAAAAATAGCTTTCCCGTGCCATTCATCCACATACTCATTGAAAATACAGCTCAATATGACATGTACTCCTTTGCTGATTATTTTGCGGGGTACCATCAAATCATGGTTGCTGAAGAGGATCGTGAGAAAACTACATTCATCATTCCTTGGGGAACCTTTTGCTACAGACGGTTGTCATTCGGCCTCATCAATGCCAGAGCTACCTACCAGCGAGCCACGATGACTCTTTTCCAAGATTTAATGCACAAAGAGATAGAGATCTATGTGAATGAAATCATTGCCAAGTCCTTAAGGGAGGAAGACCACCTAGACCATCTCAGAAACCTCTTCAGCAGGTTGCGTAAGTTCAAATTGAAGTTTAATCCAGCCAAGTGCCCCTTTCGCGTTAAGTCAGGCAAGTTGCAAGGTTTCCTAGTCAGCCACAAGGGGTTTGAGTTGGATCCCACCCAAATCCAGGCCATCACGGAAATGCCCATTCCTCAGGCAGAGAAGGAAATACGGGGATTTTTGGGAAGAATCAACTTCATTAGCAGATTCATCTCCCAACTCACAGCAACCTGTGAGCCTATCTTCAAGTTGTTAAGGAAGAACTCCTCCATGAAATGGAATGATGAGTGTCAGAAAGCCTTCCTTAAAATCAAAGAGCAGCTAGTTAAAGCTCCTGTTTTGGTACCACCCATGGATGATGTTCCCCTATTTATGTACCTGTCCATCAATGACAATGCCATGGGCTGCATGCTGGGACAATAAGACGATAGAGGCCAAGAGCGAGTTATCTACTACCTCAACAAAAGATTCAGTAGCATTGAACACAAGTACACTCTGATTGAGAAAACCTTTTGTGCTTTAGCATGGGCTTCCATGAGGTTACAACATTACCTCCATGATTACACAACCCATCTTATATCCCGCGTGGATCCTCTCAAGTACGTGTTCAGCAAACCCATGTTGAACTGCCGACTGTTCAGATGGTAGTTAATCCTATAACAATTTGACATCGTCTACGTGACGCAAAAGTTTATCAAGGGTCAAGGAATTGCAGATGAACTAGTCGTCGTACCTTCAGGGGATTTTAAACCTTTGGAAACATACTTCCCCAATGAAGGGGTAATGACAGTTCAGCAACACCATCAGGACAATGCACGCCAATCATGGAAGATGTATTTTGATGGAGCTGTAAACATGGAAGGTTCTGGGGCTGTAGCAGTTCTAGTATCCATTATAGGGGAACATCATCCCGTCATCGTCAAATTATCGTTTGCCAACACCAACAACATAGATGAGTATGAAGGCTATATCATGGGGCTAAAACTTGCTCAATTAATAGGCATCAGACAGTTAAATGTCTTTGGGGATTCCAAATTATTAATTAGATAAACCACAAGAATTTATCACACCAAAGAGCTACATTTGTTGCCTTACCATCGGCAAAATCTATAGATGGCCTCGAAGTTTAAAGAAATATCCTTCATCCATATTCCTCGGAATAGGAGTGACTTTGTAGGTTGCTAAAGCAACCTTGGCCTCCTTGATCAATATACTTGACAAGGAAAACATGCCAACCATTACATTTGCCCAACAAAAGGCACCAGCCTATGGGAACGACATTGGAGAAGTATCGGATGAGCTGCCTCCCATCCAACACCCTTGGTATCAACACATCAAGGAGTACTTACAAGATGGATCTATACCCGCTAAGGCGAGCCCGATTGAAAGAAGGCGAATCCATCGACTGGCTATGAAATTCTACCTGAGTGGAGACGCACTCTACAAAAGAGATGTGGGACTAAGTCTCCTCAGATGTCTGGACAAGGACCAAGCTCAGAGGCTCATGGATGAAATCCATGGTGGAGTATGTGGTCCACACATGAGCGGCCCCCTACTTGTAAAGAAGATCCTAAGAACGGGGCATTACTGGCTCTCTCTAAAAGCTGACTGTGATGATCAGGTCAAGAGATGTTACCAATGCCAAATTCATGGGAATGCTATCCACGCCCCTCCAAGGGAGCTCCACAATATGAGTTCACCCTGGCCCTTCTTAATGTGGGGAATGGACGTGATCGGGCCCATCGAGCCCAAAGCCAGTAATGGGCATCGATTTATCTTCACCATGATTGACTACTTCACCAAGTGGGTAGAAGTAGCCTCTTTCCCCAGGGTTACAAAAGAAGTTATCATTGCTTTCATCAGAAACAATGTCATTTGTCGATATAAACAACCAGAGGTAATTATTTTAGACAATGCTAAGAACCTCAACAACAAAATGATGAAGGAGTTATACAGTAAATTCTACATCAAACATCTCAACTTCGTCATCTACCGTCCAAAGATGAATGGTTTTGTTGAAGCGGCTAAAAAAACATCAAGAAGATCATGCAAAAGATATCTTCCAATCACAAAGGATGGCCTGACTTAATGCCTCTAACTATGTTAGCCTACAGAACATCAATGCGCACTTCCACTGGGGCAACCCCCTACTCATTAACCTATGGGATGGAAGTAGTGATCCCCATATAAGTGGAAATGGAATACCTCAGAGTGTTGATAGACGCTAAGCTGGATGAAGACCAATGGTTACAAGATAGGTTTCACCAATTATCTCTAATAGACAAGAGGAGAACTGCTGCTATTATCCATTGTTAATTATATCAACAAAGGATCGCCAGATCCTATAACAGAAAAGTTCAGCTATGGCAGTTTAAACAACATGACTTGTTTTGGAAGAAGATCATTGACAACCAAGATCAGTCCAAAAGAAAAATTCACACCGAACTGGGATAGCCCATTTATTGTCAAGGAGGTATTGACAGGAGGCGCTCTCAGATTACAAGAGATGAATGACGATGAATTTCCGTAACTCATTAACTCGGACACCGTGAAACGATACTATATCTGAAGTTACCATCAAGCAAACATCTTGGTTATGGATCACCAGATCCCCAGTCAATTCAGGTTTTCTAAACCTCACTACATACAACTTTCCTCACACCCATTTGCCCCATCAGGGACAATCATACTTTACAACTAGCAGCCTGGTTTTCAGATCATCAGATCCTTTACTCCTCCCAGGTTTTCAAAACCTTTCACACCTTCAGGTTATCCCACCAGGGATTCAACCCTTCACACCTTCAGTTTATCCCACTAGGGATTAAAATTTTCACACCTTTAGTTTATCCTGTACATGTGATTAAAACTTTTTAGCTGCAAACCGCCCTGTACATGGGGCAAACTACGCTGACCTGATCTCCCCAATACACGAGAGTATGTAGGCAACCATTTTATATGGTCTAGTCGCAATAAAAAAAACATTTATACACCCTTCTCACTACAAAAACAAAAACAAAAAAACATCTCTACACCCCTTTGCCACATACAACGTTGAACCTTTACACCTGGTTCGAACTACGAAGATATGATCTCCTCTTCAATACGAGTACATAGGCATCCATTCAAGGTTTGGTCTCACCCCTACCAAAACACAAAAACTTGTCAACGGTACTGGGGTCATCTTTTAATCAACTACATTTCATTGGCTTCAGACTAAAGGGATGGAACTACCTGACCTCCCCACGTAAATGGGAGAATCGGCAACCATCTAAGCTGCGGTTGATTCCTCAAAGAGAAACACCAATCCATAAGAGATAAAACTAACTGGTCTCCCCCATACAAAGGAGTACCGGCGACCATCTGTGGTGCGGTCAACGTCAGTGAGGAAAGCCACACTCCTCTCCACATCTCCATACACTAGTCCTAAGACACCAAATATGGTAGGGAATACACACAGATCAACGATACATTCTGAAAGATCCTGAGACATTTCATTATCCATCCATCAAGTAGGAGTTCAGAATACATCAAGATCACAAGCCTTGGAGAAACAGGCAAATATCAAGCAAACAAGAAGGCATAACTAAAAGGGAAGTGATCAAAATATGTTTCCTTGCTATATATAATATTGTTTGATATATACAATATGTACTGTACATGACAAAATGGCTAAGCTAGTTTGTGCAGGAAAATACGAGCCCATCTATAAGTCAGTGTGTATGCGGGCTATCAAGCCTAACATGGCATCCCTCTATTAAGAAATAGGTAACGCTATGATCTCCTGTCCAAGGGTCTCTACATGAGTTAACAGATCTACATCCAACTGCATGGTGGCATTATGCTCATCAATATACGTACTCATCTCTGAAATGATGCCAGTAATAAGGGACCTCAGTACAGTACTATCTGTAATAGTGTTATCTCGGGCAGATATAGCTCCATCTGGCTTCATCCCGCTCTGCAACAACGACATCTCTGTGAGCCAATGCCTCGTCTCTCTCTAACAAAGCGACGTCTCTCCCATCAAGAGTTGTCAACATTAAATCCCTAGCCTGGTCTCTCTCGAAGGTCATCAGATGAAGACTCTGCTCTAAATACTCTGCTGAATGCTGGATCATAGTAGCACTCATACTGGGAGAATCTATAAGAGCTGCTGGCAACCCAGCGTATAGTTCCTCCTCGGTGTTAGAATTAGTGTCCTCCATGGGATCTCCACCATCTGAATCAATCCCTAGCACTGTGGTTACTACCGCAGAAGATGCAGTCTCTGTCTCCATCCATGCAGAATACTGTGTCAAACAACCCGGATGGCTAATGTAAAACTCAAAGACTTCTCACGCCGATCCCAACAGTATACACCACGGATCTCGCTCTCTTTTGCAACAAATGGCGAGATGAAAAGTGTTGACCTAATGCCCCCTCAAAAGGATGCACATCTTGAAACTAGTCAAACTGTGACATCATAGTCAGTGGGTGATATGTGGTCATGCCCCTCAAACCAGCCAGAGGGAGATAATCTATGCCAAGTGCTTGAGTAATGAAGCTGTAGGGTGAACTGAGCCCTGTACATGGAAAAATATCAAATGGATCCCCGATCCATGCTAAGAACACTGACCAAGATGCAGCGTCTATACACTTCGCAAGCTGAAAGGAGTAAGACATAGCTATCTCATGGGAAAGCAGTACCCATGTCGTCAGAATGTGACAATCGGTCTCAGGTGTGTTATGAACCACACATACAACATGACCGAGCTGCCTATAAACAGCTCTGCAGGATAGGTGTGGCAATACATGGCAGACCTTAATGTCTCTGCCACAATGGTATGATCCTCCCTGAGAGCTCTCACCACCATGACAACACCGATGTCCAGCTCATCCATATATAGTGGCATGTACAAATAAGCCACTATGCATAGCATGAGTACGTCTACTCTGGCAACACGCCACTGATCCTCCGATGTGGTGAAATCCCCGGAGTGATGTGTATAGCTGTCCATTGAGCCAAATCTATCTATCAAAAAATGCTGGGATAATACATGGCTAGATGTAATCTCATCCTTTGCTACCCTACACCTCAACCCGGTGAGGGTCATGAACTGCTGGTGCATATCTCTGATAGCCATCCGAGTGCAAGGCCTATCTAATGGCAAAGTCGTCAACCGCTCATACTCCTCCAAGGTAGGAGTCAACTCATGGGTCCCAAATTAAAAAACCTGCTTCTCCGGTACCCAATGCTCTAGCATGCCATCTACAAAGCCCAATGAAACCTGGAACGTTAGGAGGGTCATGGAATGCTGCAATAGCTGATCTACAATCACCCTGTCTGAATGGGATACACTATCATACCAAGATCTCAAGCGTGAGACCACCAATACTTGTGGGTGTAATCAATATGGCTGACTGTCGATGAAGACATCTGTGTGGGCCGTATCATAAGACCATCCAGGGGTCAATGTTGAATATCTCTGGACATACATATGCATGACATAATACATGCATGACAAATAATAGATGGCAATATGATGGATGGAATGAAAAATAGTATGTACATTCCTAAGTACATCATCATGTAAATACATCATCTCTGTACAGGTGAAAAATACAGGGAAATGGGGCACAAACGCCCTACGACTAACAAAGGCCTATCAAAAGATATAACGAGAATGGGGCACATCCACCCAGTATCTAACAGAGGCATAACAAAAGATATAGCGAGAAAATACATCAGAAGAAGACAATGGTATCTATATCTACATCATCAATCTTGTCCACCTTATGTAACTCCTCTTGAGTCACTGGATCTCCTCCAAGAGGGATGTCAGGCCTATACAAGGGAGGATCTGCATCCACAAAGCCACATGGGTCATCTGAAGGGCCAACCCCCAAGCTAGAAGGATCAAAAGTATCTGCCTCTAAAGGATCTCTACCCAAATGTCGAATGAAAAAATGTGCCCGGTCCAACTACCGGGTCAAACTGTCAATCTGTGTCAAATAAGTCAGATCTCGGGCACAAGCCAGCCAATCCGTCATCATCACGGATCTAGGAACCATATCCCCCATAAACTGAGTGGCGCAGGTCTGGGCTCCGATGGTTCAAGGGGACCACCAGCGGTATAATTCCTCTTGAGTAAACGAACCCTCTAACAAAGTAAAGCCGTCAACGCCCATCAACAGGATATCAATGACAGGCGACTGTGACACAGGCTAATAACGCCTGGCAGGAGGCAAGAATGATACATGAATCTCTCCTGTGATGCTCCTAATAGCACGCTCTCCTAAATAGAGCTCCCATCCTCCATGTGTGAATAGAGGAATCCGGCAGGTGGACATCACATACTCGACACCAGTCAAGTATCCATCCTTAAAGCCAATAGTCAAATGTTCCCCATAATAGGGAACCCAAGTGATGGCATCAACTGTCAACAACTCCAACTATAAGCGACAATGGGTGAAACCCTCAGCTATAGGAACCTCTGCCAGAATCAAAGCCTCAAAGGTATAAGAACCCTAAATCTTAAAATCTTTGTATTTGATGTTAGATGTTGTAAGTTGTTGGTTAAAGTTGTGTATTAGGGTGTTAACAAGTGATATGGGTTGTTAGATCAAGGATCTATAACATCTAGATGCACGATTTTGATGTTTTAAAAAATCTAGAAAAAAGTTCAAAAAGTGGCCTGACAGTCATATGTCAGAGGCCCTAGATCTTTCTCTGTTTTTGATATTTGTTGTTTTATGTTATAAATGTGTTCTATGTCATGAGGACTTTGATATGAAACTAGAAACAAGGTCAGATCATGAGCAGATTGAGAGACATGAGCAGTCAAACTGCGTTGACCGGTCATGGAAATGGGTTTCTGGGCAACCCAGAAACCCAGATATTGTCTGACAGTGTATTTGCAGGTCCTTAATATTGCTTCTCTTTGATTTTTAGGTCATGTTATTGTTTTGATATTGTAGTCTGGTATAAATGCTACACATTCATGCTCTTAGACCAACCAGATACATAACTGAATCCTAGATAATTGTGGTCATGCAACCGTTGACCAGCTTGCCGGACGAAGATTCTGGGTAACCCAAATCTTCAAAGGGCGTTTTCTGATTAGTACTTTGACCGGCCGTGATCTTTTAAGTTTGATGTTTATTTGTTGATCTGATAATGGGGTGTTGTACCCTGACATCAGTACTACAATCATGAACCTTTAGATCTCACTACGTGAGTACAGGATGCAAGCTATGAAGAATTAAAGTAGCATACGTCTCGCTCTTCATTTCGGAAAACCCGAAATGAAGAAATGTCATCTAACAAGACTTTCTGGACCTTCGATCTCTCTTAATTGTTGTGTAATGGACATGGAATTGGTGTAGAGTTGTAGTACTACATTAGTACTACAACATTAACACTTTTACAAACCCAGAAATCAACAAGAACCTAGATTTAATTACGGTCAAACACTCCAACTCGAACACTGACATGGTTTTCTGGGTTTGCTGATGAAGCTCAAGAACATGCTCAAGAACACCTATAGCGACGGTTATGTCGCTATAGGGCCCTTTAGCGACAGTGTAATTAGGAAATTAGTTATTTTAATAAATAATTATAGAAAAATAGTTTTAAATTATTAAAATACATAAAAATTATGAAAAAAATATTTTAAAGCCTGAAAATTAGTTTTTAATTATTTTGAGTATATTTCATAAATATTTAATATTTTTGGAATATAAATGGTATTTAATTTATTTAATTATAATATTAAATAAATTATTTAAAAATGATTTTAATACTTTAAAAATTATGAAAAATTATATTATGGTATAAGAAAATATTTTAAGTTATTTTTAATAACTTTTGATATTTTAGATGAAATTCATTAATAAATTAATATTAATGGTAATTAATTTATTTAATAAATATATTAAATAAATTATGGAAAATAAAAATAATGCTTTAAAAAATCATATAAAAATGATTTAAGTCTTATAAAAATATTTTGAGTTATAAAATATAACTTTTGATATTTTGTCATGAAAATATTAATATTTTAATATTAAAAACAATTATCGGATAATGGATTTATGTTTAAAAATCATATAAATATGATTTTAAGGTATTAAAAATACTTTGATATATTATAAATATATTATAAAATTATCTTATGATATTTTATTAATATTTAATATTAAATAAATATTAATGATAAAAGAATTATGAGATATTTAATTCAAAAATTATGATAAATAGTAATAATTATCTAAAAATTATTACAAGTCTATGAAAATTATTTTGATTGATAATAAAATTATCCAAGATAATTGCTAAGTGTTAGGCAGAGTTTAATTGAACTTAAACTCGTGAATGGTCCGACTAGACTGTCGGGATGTCAGAATTGCGTCGGGTTCAACTCAGACTACAATAGTGTGACTTGATACCGAGTCTTATGTGTGTTATAGACTGATAGGATTATGTGTTATGTGTTTAGGATTATGTTATAATTATACTAGTATTATACTGTGGCGATATTATTCTAATATTGGAGATCTATATTACTAATATTATGTCTTCGGATAAAGCGTTATAAATTGCGTAGTAGTAATCAACGAAACAAACAAGTTTTTCTTAACTCTATTGAGAGTTGTTTTATTCAGATATGCTTATGGTTAATCAATGCTGATTGCCATGTAGAATTGTACTATATACATATTGCATGTATAAGTCAAGTATGAAAGGCTGATCACCTTCATTACCATTCAGTTCAGATAACTTTGTTCATGTTTAATACTTCTTCAGTCAAAAGTTTATTCGTGCTACTTCTCAACTATATTGATGAATTATAGCGAGCTTATTATTCAGACTCTTTCAATCATGATATATCCTTAAATAAAATTTAAGCTTGCTGGGAAACCTTCATGCTCACCTTTGCTATATCATGATAAACATTGCAGATAAGGCAAATACGTTCGGATACAGGAAAGGATAAGGCCAAGTTCAGCTTGGGATAAAATGTGCAGCTTATTTGTAACAGTTATGTATGATAATAATTTTACATGTTAGATAGTTTATGAATTGTGTATTAAGTTAAGGTTCTCGACCTTGGGGAATAGTGTGTAAAGTGTATTGTATAAATAATTTATATTTATATCTTCTGCAATAGTTATAGAAATAGTATACCACATCTGTGGTGATTAGGACCCGGATTTGGGGCTGTCACACACACGCACACACACACAAACACACACACACACACACAAATATATATATATATATATATATATATATACATTTCTGTCAGGCCTGGAGTTTACTTCGTGGCCTTTTACAGCTTTCTTTACATTTCGTCCCGCATGGAGTTTACTTTGTGGCGGTTGATCATTTTTACTGCGTTCTTTACATTTCGTCCCGCCTGCAGTTTACTTCGTGAAGGTTGATCGCCTTTACACCTTTATTTACATTTCTGATCCCCCATAGAGCTGCTTCGTGGTGGTTGATCATGTCTCTCTATATATATTTATCAGTTTTATATATTTACATTTCTGATCCCCCATGGAGGTGCTTCGTGGTGGTTGATCATGTCTGTATATATATATTTACAGCTTTTATATATATATATATAACTATTTACAGCTTTCATATAAATTGCCACATCATGTGAGCCTACGAATCATGTGATCACATATTCAATCTACTTAATCTAGATTCGGTTACCGTGATGGACATTTTCAGCTATACACGACTTGTAAATTATTTGGTACTGCTATGTATATTATTTTCTCAAAGATGCTTCGCATCTCGAAAATAATAGTAATCAAGGCGAACATCTAATAAAATGGAAGTATCAAAGGCCTAAATTACTATTGAGCACAAGGGTTTGAAAAACATCTTTTTATAAAATATAATTGCTATATCTTGTTTAAAACTAATTTTTTACACAAATTTAAACCATTTGTATAGAGGTGCAAACGAGGCATAGCACTACTTCCAAATAATTACACATTGATCCACACAAACACACACATTCATATAATAGTTTAATTGAAAACTGGTGGTCACCGTGGCAACACGGATGTCGGGGGGTGCCTAACACCTTCCCTTCGTATAATCAAGTCCCAGACCCTAACGAATCTCGGTTTCACAGACCCATAACATAGTGTCACATCATTGGGTCAATGTGCAAATCTTTTCTCGATTGTGTTGGTACAACCATTTAAAAAACCAACTGGCAACTCTTACAGTCCAATCATCGACATATAAATGTCAGACCTTTTCACAACTTATTTTTTCAAACAAATCTCACTTAACGTGAGAACACTAAAAGACAAGAACAGAAAAGAGACAAATAAAAATCCCAACGTGGACAGGTGGCGACTCTGTTGGGGACTCCAGTAAGAGGACTTAAGTCGCTATTACAAGTTTTTCAAAATTGTTATACACTTATGTGTGGATGTTGCATTTACATTTGAAGGACGTGTACGAATGCATTTACTTACTACTTTACACTATATCTGTTTTTGATATTAGTTCTTCGCACATGTCATCATTTTCATAAACGGTGAGACACATTGTATGTGAATGTATGTTGTGTGGTTCCTCCATCAGGACGCTATTCTGTCGGTGTTTGATTACTGGACTCGTATGAAGACTAATTCCAATGATGCTCAGGAAAGGCACCACCCAAATTCGCTCCAGTTGAAAGATCGGGTTATCTTCCTGTCGAGTAAATTGCTATGATTTGGGAACCTTCATGCCAAAAAGCCATGAGAGTAGCCTAAGATAGGTCAGCCTCTGATAAACCAAACTCGGAGGAAAGTCTCTTCATGCTTTCTCATTTCAAATTACTTCTAAAGTCAATTACTTGTAATTTCATTCCATATTCGTCTCCATGTAATGAGAAATATGAAGAAATATGTGTACACGTATATTTATAAATCTTTACATGTTATCCTATATTACAAAAAACTAACATTCATTTTTCAGGATAATACTCCTAAAATGGATAAGTCATATAGCATATAAACATTTATACACTCCCTAAAACTAAACTATGTCAGTTTTTTGCAGGGAAACAATTAGACCTATTACCCATTCAAAGTCCAAAAAGGCCACGAGCCTGCAACCAATTATGTCTTCATCTGACCAGACTAATCTTAATCCAGTGTCTCACAAAGAATTAAATGGATTAAGTAAACAAATCACATATTTAACTATTCTTCTTAAGGAACTACACCAATCTACTCAGGGTACAAGGATACTCATACATGCTGAATCTTCTGCACAAGGAGGAACCAAGGTCTGGATAAAGACATTCCAGTACCCGAGCTTTAGTTGGATCTAACCAACAAAATCCATAATACCACCTATATATATGAAGATCTAGACACCGGTTATATTAGAAAGAAAGTCCTTCAAATGGAAGAGACCATCCATCTTATTAAAGGGATCGGAGCACATGGGAGTGTTTCCTATGTTGACCTTTGTATATTCCCTGGTGTGCATTATCCAGATAAGTTCAAAACTCCTGACTTTGAAAAGTATAATGGGTTAGGAGACCCTTACACACACTTGAAGGTATTCATTGGAGAACTCACATCTTATGCCGAGGATGAGAAGCTCAGAATGCATCTATTCCAGAAAAGTCTGACTGGAGAAGCCCGATCATGGTATACCAGATTAGATAATTCAAAGATCCATAGTTGGGAGGAGCTAGCTCATGCCTTCCTCACTCAGTACAGCTTCCAGTCTCAAATGGCCCCTGATTGGTACCAAATTACTAAAGTCAGGAAACAAACCAATGAATCTTTTAGATAGTATGCTCAAAGGTGATGGTGATTTGGTTGTTCCCTCTATGAATGAGTCTGAGATGGTGATGACCTTCATAGACATACAAAAAGCTCCTTTCTATGAGAGAGTCTTAGCTAGTATTGACAAACCATTCTTTAAAATGATTAAACATAGGGAGATGGCTGAGATGGGATTGAAGTCAGGAAAAATTCAAGACCTAGCTGCCCTAAAAGCTGTTGCTGAGCACATCCAGTCCAAAAATTATGGAAACAACCCCTGGAGGGTCCATAAAAAGAAAGAGGAAGATGTTTCCTTGATACTACAAGGTCAGAAAGACAGTCAGAATATGCCTATCCAAAGGAGAAATTACACTCCCTTTCAAGCACAGTCTTCAAACCCCCCATTGCCTAAGGGTGGAGAAGTCAAATGCACTCAAGTGTTCACGCCCTTAGGGGACTCACTCGAGAATATTCTCAATCTTCTGACCACTCAGAAGAAAATTACGCATCTTCTTCCACCAGCAAACCCGAATGGGAGAGGTTTCAATGCTACTCAGGAGTTGGCTTATCATACCGGGGCTCCGGGACATGATACTCAGGATTACTGGGCCTTGAAACACAAGATCAAAATTTAATTGACAGCGCTGTCCTTCAGATGGCAGGCGATGATGCTATGATACTAGAGAGTGGGGACGCTTTTCCTACAAAGTGGAAGGAAGTCGTAGCAGTCATATCTTCTGAGGCAGATACAACTACACCCTCACATACAATCCAACACGTTCAGCTCAAAAGGATTGACAATCCTTTAAATGTGGCTGCGCCAGAGCCAATGATCTTGCCATGCAGACCATAATATCCTGTTGTCAGCCTACAGAAAGTTCCATGGAATTATGAAGGGGCTAAAGGATCAACATCTCACATAACTGCAACAGTGTCGAAGGACAATCCATTATATCTTTCCCAACAGGTGATGAAGCCTACCATCAAGTCAAAAGGGAAGATTCCCATGGAAAAGGTGGAAGAATTTCTCCGAACTATAAGCCATCATGAAGCCAAGGTGGTTTTAAGCTTAAGAGAAGCTCCACATCAAATTTTTATACTGGACTTGGTTTTCTCCTCTGAAGATAACAAGAAGGTATTACTCAGGGTTTTGGAAGAAGCCTAAATGCCTAAGTCAATAGATGTTGAGAAATTCTAGCATATGGTGGATCACATTTTTAACAATAATGTGATATCTTTTACTGATGACGATATACCTCTCGAAGGGACTGGTCATTGCAAGCCGTTGCATATTGCGGTTTGTCCTCCAGATATATAGTGGGAGGAGTCTTGATAGATGAAGGTTTGTTTCTGAATATATGTCTTTATGCTACTTTGGTGAAGATGAACATCAATCTCAATCGGATCCGAAGCAGCCATACGGTTATTAAAGCTTTCGACGGATCCCAACGAAACTCTGTCGGGGAGATTGAACTGCTAGTGGAGATTGGTCTACATACATTCTGCATATCCTTCCACGTGCTCAAAATAGATACAGGATATAACCTGATCTTGGGAAGACCATGGATTCATATGCCCGGGGCCGTCCCCTCCACTCTTCATCAGCAACTTAAATACATTATCAACAATAGCCTAGTCATTGTCGATGCTGAGTCAGAATGTCTTGATCAGCTTCAATTCAGAAGTTGAGCCGGTCTGTTTTCATGCCCTGTAGGTGAGCAAGACTCACTACCATCCTATTGGGGCGCCACCTCTCATACCCCAGATTTCTGGCTAAGTAATGTCGGCCACTCAAGAAATGATGTCATTGGGTTATCAACCTGGACAAGGGTTGGGCAAAGACAATCAGGGCATCAAGCGCCCCATTCAAGTTCCCAGTCAAACAGGGACAACCAGACTAGGCTACATTGCTAGTTCCAGTCACAGGAATCCTTATAAGCATAAATAGATTCCTTCAGCTTCAGCCACACGACGATTATCTCCACCTACAGCTCCTGAGCCTCCACACGACGATAATCATAACTACTTACTTTTTTGTACAGTTTTAGCAGTTGTTTTGTCAGTACAAGCTAACACTTTATATGCTTGAACAGTTTCATATATATTAAGTGAAAACATATTTTGTTTCAGGACTCTGAATTTAGATGTGCCTATATTTCCTGATAAGGTGCCTTTTCTCCACAAGGATTGTAATTTTGATGAAAAGTTGGACTCAGACTTGATGGAAATGAAGGCTTTCGACACAAAAATGGACAGCGGAAAATAAAAATTTATAAAGCAATTTTGAAACCCTAAACAGGATCCATGTGAAAAAAATCAATTATTTCAAAGGTTAGAAATTATACCGACTATAAAACTAGAATCGATGCGAAAAAATCTCCAACGCAATTCAAACAAATTGCGTCTCTACGATATGCACATGAACGCTTCGATAATCGTCGTACGATCTACAGAAGATGGAACCGCGGTACTAGCCACCAAGGATGACGATTTTTTTCGAAACTGATTTCTCTAGTCTCTCTCTAAGAGCGGCTAGGGTTTTGTTTTTGATGTAATACCTAAAATGACTGATATATATCATATATATAGCAGTTAGGAGGAATTAATCAAAACCTAATATAATTAAAATCTAAATTTATATATATATATATATCTTAATTAAGTCTTACTTAATTAATATACATATATACAAATTATCCTTTTTAATTTAAATTCACGATTTAAAATACTATCAACCATATTGATATATTTAAATCCTTACCATTTAAATTAATTCCCTTTTAAATTACGTTCTATGTGTGTGACCATATAGGTTATTATTACGTTGACAATAATTTTAAAATCATATTATAAAATTATAAGCAGTGAGCGTCATCTAGTAATGCATCACTGCTTCCCAAGTAATAATAAGATCGATGATTCGATGCAACCTTTTAGCGACCAATGCTTCAATGTAATTTAATCCTTTTAACCTTAATATCCTAGATTAAACTCGAGTCATGGAATGTGTCATACTCTTCATAATTTAATCTGAGTTTTTCTTGATCAATGAGTATACTATATGAAACAAATCACTATTTGAGCATGACCATGTATTTCATAGTCCTACTTAATCAAGAGGCCTATGGATATCACCCCTAATATATAGGGAGGTTAAATTCCATCTAGATCACTCATATTCCTCACACAATTCATGATGTACCCAATAATCACCTTTATAGTCCACCCTATTAAAGGTGACATTTGATGATATCAAAGTACATAAATTCTCGTGTAGTAATATAGTGATTTCAGGTTAGAGGACCATTAAATCATTGTCACTATGAGAATCGCTAATGACACTTTTGCATAATGTTCCACGAGAATTCTCATGGTGGGTCCATCTCAAGACATCATTCTCTAACATGTACCTATGCATTGACTTAATAACTCATTTATTTATGACCAATGAGATTTGGTCATCAGTCAATCCACATACTGGTCTCAATGCATCATTGTTGTCCCATCAATAATGATACTCGACTAGGGACATTTAAGAACAATGATACTAATTGTAATTATATAATCTCATGTTCAAGTCACATACTTGAAACTATATAATTTGTATCACTATTCTAAGGAGTTTTTATTATGTTAACATTTATATAATGCAGTAAATAAAACCATAATAAAATCATTCATTTATTCAATCAAATATAATATCAAAATGTTAAGCAATTATATAAAATAATTGGCCTCTAGGGCATAAACTCTAACAAGAAATACAAGAGGACATTGAGATACCTCAGGAGATCAAAGAATGGGTCGAAGACAAACCTAAATCTAACCTTGATCAAACCACTTCCTTCAATCTTGGAACCTTAAAAAACCCTAAGCTAATCCAAATTGGTTCAGACCTCACTCCAAACCAAAGGAATGACATGGTTATACTATTAACCCAATTCCAGGATGTGTTTGCATGGTCTCATGAAGATGTGGTGGGTTTGTCTACTGACATTGTCATTCATCGCCTCCCCATCAAAGAGGGATTCAAGCCAGTCAGGCAGAAGCTCAAGGGATCAAAACCTGAGTGGAGTTTAAAGGTTAAAGAAGAAATTGTGAAATAATTTCAAGCAGGCATCATCATGGTGTCCACATGCCTTGAGTGGCTATCTAACATAGTCCCCGTGCCTAAACTAGGAGGGAAGGTGCGAGTTTGCGTGGATTACCGGGATTTGAATAAATCTTGCCTTAAAGATAGATTTCCCGTGCCATTTATCCACATTTTCATTGACAATACTGCTTAATACGACATATACTCTTTTATTGATTGCTTCGCAGGGTATCATCAAATCATGGTTGCTGAAGAGGATCATGAGAAAACCGCCTTCATTACGCCTTGGGGAGCCTTTTGTTATAGACGGTTGTCATTAGGCCTCATTAATGCCAGAGCTACGTACCAGCGAGCTATGATGGCTCTTTTCCATGATTTAATGCACAAGGAGATAGAGATCTATATGGATGACATCATCATCAAATCCTGGAAGGAGGAAGACCACTTAGACCATCTCAGAAAGCTCTTCAACAGGTTACGTAAGTACAACTTGAAGTTGAATCCGATATGAGTGCGCCTTGAGTATTCGTCGATCCAAGTTGTTAGGATTCCTAGTCAGCCATAAGGGGATTGAGCTGGATCCCACAAAAATCCATTCCTCATACAGAAAAGGAAATACGGGGATTTTTGGGAAAAATTAACTTCATTAGCAGGTTCATTTCTCAACTCATAGTAACCTGTGAGCCTATTTTCAAGTTGTTAAGGAAGAACTCCTCCATGAAATGGAATGATGAATTCCAAAAAGACTTCATTACAATCAAAGAGCAGCTAGTCAAAGCTCTTGTTTTGGTACCACCCAGGGATGATGTTCCCCTGTTCATATACCTGTACATAAGTGACAATGCCATGGGATGCATGATGGGACAGAAAGACGATAGAGGCCAAGAGCGAGCTATCTACTACCTCAACAAAAGATTCAGCAACAGTGAACACAAGTACACTCTGATTGAGAAGACTTGTTATGCTTTAGCTTGGGCTTCCATGTGGTTACAACATTATCTCCATGGTCACATAACCCATCTCATATCCTGCGTGGATCCTCTTAAGTATGTGTTCAGTAAACCCATGCTGAACTACCGACTGTCCATATATCAGTTGATCCTACAATAATTGGACATCGTTTACATGACGCAGAAGTCCATTAAAGGTCAAGGAATTGCAGATCAACTGGCCATCGCACCTTCAAGGAACTTCAAACCCTTGGAAACATACTTCCCCGATGAAGGGATAATGGCAATTCAGCAACACCATCAGTACGATACACACCAAACATAGAAGATATATTTTGATGGAGCTATAAATATGGATGGTTCTGGGGCTGAAGCAGTTCTAGTAGCCATTACGGGGGAGCAGCATCCCGTCGCCGTCAAATTACAGTTTTCCAACACCAATAAAATAACTGAGTATGAAGGCTGTATCATGGGGCTAAAACTTGCCCAATAAATGGGCATCAGACGGTTAACTATCTTTGGAGATTTCGAGTTGGTAATCAGATAAACCACATGAATCTATCACACCAAAGGTATACACTTGCTGCCTTACCATCGGCAGGTTCTACAGATGGCTTCAGAGTTTGAAAAAAAATATCCTTCCTCCACATTCCTCGAAATAGGAATGATTTTGCGGATGCACTAGCAACCTTGGCCTCCTTGATCAATATACATGACAAGGAAGACATGCCAACCCTCACATTTGCCCAATAAAAGGCTCCAGCCTATGGGAATTACATTGGAGAAGTATCAGATGAGCTACCTCCCATCCAACACCCTTGATATCAGCATATCAAGGAGTATTTACAAGATGGATCTACACCCGCTGACGCGAGCCCAACTGAAAAAAGGCGGATCCATCGACTGGCCATGAAATTCTACCTGAGCGGAGATGCACTCTACAAAAGAGATGTCAGATTAGGTCTCCTCAAATTTCTGGACAAGGACCAAGCTCAGAGGCTCATGGATGAGAACCATAGTGGAGTATGTGGCCCACACATGAGCGGCCCTCTACTTGTTAAGAAGATCCTCAGAATAGGGCATTACTTGCTCTCTCTCAAAGGTGACCGTGATGATCACGTCAAGAGATGTTATCAATGCCAAATTCATGGGAATGTTATCCATGCCCCTCCACGAGAGCTCCATAATATGAGTTCGCCTTGGCCCTTCTCAATGTGGGGAATGGATGTGATCGGGCCCATCAATCCCAAATCACCTCAGAAAGGGTGTGGTATTTTCTAACCTAGAGCTTTTCAAAATGCATTTTATGACTACATGCATGCATGCATTAATTTAACATACGTCTATAGTAGAGTTAAAAATGCATGACTACCCAATGCCTACATTTTGGAAAAAAAATTCCATAGTCTCCTCTATAAATAGGACTATCCACATGCACATAGGCATGACTAGGTGGCCATTCAGTAGCACACCTGCCCACAGTCATATACATACTATATGCATTAAAAAGTCAAAGTTATCAATCCATAAGGGTAGCCTAATTACCAGGATTACTTTGCATTACCACCTTTGCTCATTTGTCTTCAAATAAAATAAGAAATAGTAGAAAAAAGGTGACAATTTTACTATTTCAAAAGTTAAATTTTTTTTTTACATCATTATGTTCAGCATAGTTTTATACTAACATTTACTATGTTAAACATTTTTTATCAAAACATATGAGCATGCATATTCACTACTATGTGTTTAAACGCATTTTATATAAAAAGACATTTTCCAACGGATAAAAACAGGAAAAAAAGGCATGTATACGTTACCAGGACAGTGTAGAACACTTGTATGGTGACAGAAGTTGTAGAAAGACGCCCGAACTTAGCAGATCTAAAGAAGAACTCTTAGATTTCCTTCATGGCACAACTTGAAAATGACTTGTGAAAGCAACCAGCCCATTTAAGGACATCCATTTGCTAGCGCATAGGTCCACTCTCAATGCAAGTAATACCCTACTGATAAGTAGTTTTTATACCTACTTATTCGGTATCTGTTACTTGAATTAGTTGCTTAAACTCATGTTTCTTAAGTACTTTTCATACATTTTGTGTTCATTTTGTAGATTTTATGTTTAGGAGCTGTGTGAGCGATTATTGGTATGAAATCACAAAGAAAAGAAATTCCGACATCGTTTGGGCTTTCATGTTTATTTCATGTTCTTGGCTTAGAACTTGGATTATATTTTAGAGTTGTATCTTAGCTTTTCGGAATATCTTGAATCATTCTAATTGGAGTTCGAATGCAAGAGTTATGATCTTTGTACCAACGGACGTTGAACTTCACTATTTTAGGTGGCCATTTGCATAGTAGTCACTTCCAGCCCAATTTCTACCTTTTTTCATCCATTATTTCTCAATTTGTAAAGAATGAAAGTTGTAGAGATCGTCGATATCTTTGATTTGATAGGTGGCGGGCCTCGTAAATCCTCTCGAATCAAACGTTATGGCTGTTTTACCAGAGGACACTGCAGCAGAAAAATGATGCCCGCCGGGGTGGGCTTTTACTAAGGAAAACCCCCGCCTCGGCGGGGTAGAACAAATAAAATAAAGACCATAGCCATCCCAAGGGCAGGCTTTTATGAAGGAAACCTGGTAGGGCATGAGGGTACGGACCATAACACATTTTTTAGGCGTTTTGGGTCGAATTTTGATACCTTTTTTACTCAAAAATGGATTGGGTTTGTTCCTAAGTTAAAAATTAAACTTGTAACCTATAAATACATGATGGGAGGCATAAAATAAGGAGGATTCCATTAGATTAGATTAGAGTAGAATATGAGAAAACACTAGTTCTTATGAAATTTAGAGATTGAAGCAACTTGGAGATTTGAAGATTCAAAGTAGGAGCATAGAGGGAGCTTCAAATCTACAGACAATAGATTTTATCTTCTCATCTTCTTCTATCTTTGTCTTTTAATGTGTATTCAAGTGTGGATTCTTAGTTTTAATTAAATTAACTAATTCTTTGTTTGAGATTACAATTAATCTTATTGTGTAGTTTATTTTAATATGTTTCGCTATCAATTATTATGTTCTATTATGAGGATTGTTGTGACGCCCCCAAAATAGGTATACATCACCCATTCTAAGTCATCAAATACATGGTACAAAATTCAAATACAACTTAATTAATACAACTGTTGTGTAAATATGACAAAACATATGCTGAGAGTTTAAATACGAATATTGTCTTCTAGACAATATCCATACTCAAATTCAATCTTATTACAATTATTATCACACTATTTCATAGAATAGTGAGGACTACTAAGACACCCATTTGGACCGTCACTCCGTTCCCCGACTAGTCCCAGCTATATTCTAATTTCTTGAAGAGAACAATGAAAGAAAAGCGGTGAGCTCAACTAGGCCAGTAAGAAATATTATGACTAAGATAATGCAGAATAAATTATCGTTAGCCTTCAACAGTGTTAAACTGATATAATAAAACAAACATCAAGTTTAACTGCAGCGGAACAAACAATCCATTAGAAGAGTCAAGTAGAGAATAAAATCTACTATCTTCTATGATTCAAAAGGTTTTTCATCACTTTTATCGCTGAGACTCAGCTCAATAAATAATCCACATCATTAAATCATCCATGCACTACAGGCCAAGGATATTATTTAGTATCATGACCACGAATTATCCATGCACTACGGGCCAAAGATAATTGTGTTTTCATCAACGGTTCTGATCATGCCATAAAAAAATTCATCTTTGCTCCCTTGGCCGAAGAGAATCCATAGTCATAATCAAACTAAAAACTGTCCATCAATGCACTACGGGCCAGTGAGGATTTTTTCCACATAATTTGTAAATTTACAGTCGTGATTATACCGAATAATCCCTATTCATAATCATACCAAGTCCATCTATGCACTACAGGACACAGATGACTTTCAACAAAATATAAACATGAAGATGATGACAATGATATAAGAATTCAATAAAACAAGTTCAAGAATTAAATTATCCAGGAACTAATAACGTCCAAATTGTCAACATGATACTTCTTTGTAGAGTAAAATTCAAGAATGCTCAGAAGAATATTTCCATGAAAAGATACTGGATGAAGCGCAAATATCAAGGATATTCCACTAATTTCATGGAGTATAAAGTCAAAACTTTAACCAAACTGAGTATAATAAAGAATGGAATAACAAAAGAAATCACCGGGCATGCGATAAATCGCATGCATGAGTTATTCCAACGAGAAAAATAAATAATGGAACGTGTCATGCGTAACGCACGCATGCAGACGGATGCTCCAACCCGAATAATAAATAACGGAACCGGTCATGCGTAAAGCAACGCATGGGATGTTCCAACAAAATAATAAACAACGGAATCGGTCATGCGTAAAAGCACAGCACGAGGATGTTCCAAATGTAATAACAAAGAATGGAATAATAGAAGAATTTCACCAAGTATAGGGTAGCAGCGTATCTGAGTTATTCCAATGTAATAATAAAGAATGAAATAATAGAAGAATTTCACCATGTATGCAGTACTTCGCATAGATAGGTTATTCTAACATAATAATAAAGAATGGAATAACAGAAGAATTTCACCAAGTATAGGGTAGCCTGCGTATAAAGGTTATTCCAACAGAATAATAAAAAATGGAATAACAGAAGTTCTCTTCGTGAAGACGAAAGAAAGAAATAATACCCCTTACAAGTACAACAAATAATATCCCTTACCTTAATAGGAGATTGAATACTGTAGTAGTGTAGTAACAGAATACTCTTCTTCTTTCTCTCTTATTCTCTCTATACTTTCTCTCTTTATAGCTTGAATGAATTCGTGAAAAATAATGAAGAACTAGGCCTCTATTTATAGAAGATTTCTAGCTTAGCTCTTGCAATGTGAAAAGGCAAGTGGCTTAACGACTGGTAACATGAAAAGAAAAGTGGTTTGACGCCTGTAATGTGAAACACCAAGTGGTTTGACGCCTATAATGTGAAACACCAAGTGATTTGATGCCCGTAATGTGAAACACCAAGTGGTTTGACGCCTGTAATGTGAAACACTAAGTGGTTTGACGCATGTAATGTGAAACGACAATTGGTTCGACACCTATAATGTGAAACGACAATTGGTTCGACGCCTGTAATATGAAACGACAATTGGTTTGACATCTGGTAAAGGCAATTACTATTGGCGAAAGAGACTCTTAGTTGATGACATATGGGTCCCCATAGAATAAACCAAACTTACCACAAACGTCTCATAATACACTTCTTATTTACATCAAGGATTGAATAAATATTACCACGAATCATTTTATTTTTAATCAACACATATTTAATCTTTCAATAATTATCCATCATTAATATTATAACTTATCGTCTCAATTATTGATTTAATAATATAACATATTATACAGATGATACTGTGACAATAATTGAATCAATAATATAAGAGATATGATGCAGCAATTACTGTAGTAATAATTGAGTATAACTGAGTGACTTCTTATGTAAGCATCAATAATCAATATCGTGTGCTACTATGCAACCACGCGTATTACTGTACTTTTACTACCGAGTAGTTCAACAATTTTAACAGTAAAACTTCCTCCATTATTTTCATAAAAATATTTTTATCATTTTTCTCAATTCGACAATAATTACATTTGTAGGGGTCCACTCAATGATTGTCTTAAATCGTATGGATATTCCCCGATAAAAAGAATATTCCCCGACCAATCGAATATTATATAACAACTTGCATACTTTACAAAATTTATAAATACTACCCACAACTATAACATTATCTTAAATTCACACCATAATATTCAAAAAAATATTTCGAGAAAATTAAATCTTTATTCGTAAAATTTGGGATTTTACAATTGTCTATTGTGATTTGGACTTAATTGCTTAATTGCCTAGCTAACAATTACCGTGATAATCTATATGAATTCGAGAGATGAAGTTTAGATTTAGATCTGATCATGATAGCATGTGTTTGTGATTTCTGCATAGATAGAATTCATGATTCGTGTTTAGGATAGAGATATGCCTTTACGCCATATGTAATCTTATGGAGAAGTTGTACTTTAAATCCTTTTTAATTGTAATTCACATAGAGATATAGTGGATTAGTTAATTAGGGTGTCTTGCTTAATTCTATCATCTGTGGATTTAACTGAGTATGGGTATTATGCATCAAGATGTGATTTTATCTGCTTTAGTGTTCTTGATTAACAATTCAGGATAGAGAATAATTGATGAGAAGTGTGTTAACTTAAATGAAGCAATAAGTGAAGTTGTGATCTTAAATCTCCGTAATCTAATTTTTAATTAGTGGTAATTAGAATTAGTGTAATTAAATAATTTAATTTATATAATTTGAAATTCTTTTGTTTAAATAAGATTGAGTTGGTTACGGGTTAGTACTTGGTGATTTAATTAAACAATTTCTCGTGGGAACGATACTCTACTTTCACTTTATTACTTGTTGACCACGTATACTTACGTGTTGTGCGTAATTAAATTTTATCCAACAAATTTTTGGTGTCGTTGCCGAGGAATTAGTTTAATAATTATTTACCAATATTAATTTTAATCAAATTAGTCTTAATTTAAATATTTTTATTTTTATTTTTAATTCTCTTCCTATATTTCTCTCTTTTCAGATACCATGAATGACTTTCTGTATCAATGGTCATAAACGAACATGACTCAACCAAGGGAAACATGGATTGATGGACGTAATACATTTTCTGTGGAGTCAGTACAAATTGAGGCAAATTCGAAGACGTTGGAGGTTATCACAGCCCAACGGAGTCGAAGGATGGCAAACATGACTCAACCAAGGGAAACATGGATTGATGGACTTAATGCATTCTCTGTAATATTAGCACAGATTGAAGAACTTTCGAGGACATTGGACGTTATTGCAGCCCAAAGGAGTCAAAGGATGGTAGTTACGTGTGACTATTGTGCTAGCAACCATCAAAGTCATCAATCCACTGTTTATTTTGAACCGGTACAATATAGTGGTGATTACCTCAACAACTATGTTGATCCTAACTATCACCAAGATTGGGGGTATCACCCAGATTTTTAATGGAGCTACAATTATGATGACCAATGTTATGCTCCAAATCCATCATACACACCAGAATTTTCATGTCCACCTCTATTGCCACAAGAAGAAAAGCCAAATCCAATGGATGTAATACTGAAGGGCACAACAGACCTAGAGGAGATGAGGATTAGGCATGAGCTGTCAACCAAAAATTTTAATAATCGTATGGAACAACTCGTCACTACCCCAACCAATGGTCCTCAATACATGGCTTCCGAGCGTGAAATAGAAAATTCAAGGTTGGGGGAATTATTGTCCAAGTTCATTGCAGATGAGGAGAAGATGAGTAATCAAGCGAGGTCAAATCAAAATCTTACGGATCAGATAGAGTAAATGACCAAAGCCGTAAACAACCTTCCTCCAAAAAACTTGGCTTTGATGGAGAACCCGAAGCAAATCTGAGACTGGATGAGCCACAAGATATCGAAAGTGTGGAGATAATTGGGGATAATGAAATAGAGGTCGACAAAGATCTAAATGGGTCTCTACTAAATATCAAAGAGTCAGTCAGATTTGCAAAATCATGCCCACTTGGTAGTTATGTTGTCGACAAGGCTCTTTTTGACATGAGAGCTAGTACAAATGTAAAGCCATGGTGGGATGAGGAGGAGAGGATAGAAGAAGAGCCCGTTGTTCTTGCCAAGCCTCAAAGCCCTAATCGAATCAGAAGCTTAACGTATGGAAAAAAACCTAGTTATTCAACATTCTCAATTGGGCACTTATCTAAACAAAGCATGCTAGGTGACTTTAATGCATTGGCCATCACAAATGGGAAGCTACAAAAAGCTATATTATTTCCGATGGAGAGGGTTCCTCAATTATCAAAGAGGAATTGGATAGCGTTGACCAGATAAAGTCAGGCTGAAAGACTGTAATTCAAGCGCTAACTGGGAGGCAACCCAGGAACATTTATATTTATATGCTTTACTAGTTTATTTAGTAGATAGGAATTAATTTGCTTATTAAGTTCTCTTACCAATCCAAGTGCTATTCTAATCCATGTTGTCTCTCTTCATTGCAGGTATTGGAGGTTTAATGGACAAGTAAAAGATTATGAGAAGGTTATTCAAGTCAAATTCATGTGTGGTGCCCAATTTGTTCCATGTGCCTAACTTATTCTCCAAACTTAGCGGACAAGGAGGAGGATTGCTATATATTCAGGGAAGTCATCTGCTTTACTTTTTTCTATTTCAGCCATTGAGGACAATGTCTAGTTTAAGTTTGGGGGGCATTTTAGTGTCTTAATGCATATAGTTAGTTATTTACATTGTAGTTCATATAGTTACATTTAGTTTTTGCATTCAGTTTCTTGAAAAAAAAAATTAAAAAATTAAAAAATTAGTAGTTTGTTTACTATGTTTATATAGCATCTAGTACATCTTGCATTAGTCCAGCTGTTTGATTTTTATAGTTTGTTTTGGCCAATGATGAAATTGGAATTTGGTAGACAAGTATAGTACTGACTATTAGAGCTTTGATGTGATCTCTTGTTATGAATTGAGTCTTTTTCTGTTTGAAACTAGTATAATAAGGATAGCACAGTAAAAACAACTTGTTGATTGATTGAGTTTAAATTGATACATAATGGGACTCTATAGGATAATACTAGTTTGAATGAAAGAGTGACAAGAACAAGTAGTGATGGCTAAAGTTAGACAAGAACCTATGTTTGGGGGAATATTTGGGGTATATAAGCTATAAAAAAAGAAAAAAAAGAAAGTATGAATAAACACCGTGGCGTGCTTGTCTAGTTTGGTGGACTTTGTTACTTGAGTAAGTAAGCCCGATGAGATTATCTTTACACCTAGCGCCCTAAGGTCTTAATGGTCTGGAAGTCATTGGTCGAAAGCTCGTTAAGATATCATTGAAAAGCTTAAGGGAATAAGACATTGCATAGCTATGTGTATATAAACCAAAAGAAAAAAATAAATAAAATGGGAAATAAGAGCAAAAAGCTCCCGTAGATGAAAAATGAAGCATAAGTATCCCATGTTGACCCTCGATATTGGTAATTATTTAATTTTAGTTGGATCTAGCTTGTTTTTGGATTTCTTGAATTTACACTGTATGATGCCTTCGAAGAGACTTATTATGTGTTAAATTTCATTTTATATCAGTTAACATTTTTGTGGAGCACACACACACTATATTAGTTATAACAGTTTAAGATTTGATGATTGATTGGGAAGTTAATGATTTGTTTTGATATGATGTATTATCATGTTTACTTGATTTCTCTAAGGCCGGTTGAACAGACTTGTTTCTATCATTACTGCTGGATTCGTAGGCATGTAGATTAGTTTCATTGCATAGCATTGTTGTTTTGTGTTTTTGCTTGAGGACAAGCAAATGTTTAAGTTTGGGGGTATTTGATAAGTAGTTTTTATACCTACTTATCCGGTATCTGTTACTTGAATTTGTTGCTTAAACTCATGTTTCTTAGTTACTTTTATGCATTTTCTTTTCATTTTGTAGATTTTATGCTTAGGAGCTGTGTGAGTGATTATTGGTATAAAATCGCAAAGAAAGGCAATCCGGACATCGTTTGGGCTTTCCTGTTTATTTCATGTTTTTGGCTTGGAACTTAGATTATATTGTAGAGCTTCTTCTTATCTTTCTAGAACATCTTGAATCATTCCAATCAGAGTTCGGATGCAGGAGTTATGATCTTTATACTAACAGACGTTGAACTTCACTGTTTTGGGTGACCATTTGCATAACAGTCACTTCCAGACCAATTTTAACCTTCATTCGTCCGTTATTTCTCAAATTTTAAAGAATAAAAGTTGTAGATCTCATCGATATCTTTGATTTGATAGGTGACGGGTCTCCTAACTCCTCCCGGATCAAAGGATATAGTCGTTTTACCAGAGGACATTGCAGCAGAAAAATGATAGGTGATAGGGCAAGCTTTTACTAAGGAAAACCCTGTCGAGGTGGGGGTACGGGCCAGAACATGTTTTTTTTGCATTTTGGGTCGAATTTTGATACCTTTTTGACTCCAAATTGGATTGGGTTTGTTCCTAACCTAAAAATTAGACTTGTAACCTATAAATACATGATGGGAGGCATAAAATAAGAAGGATTCCATTAGATTAGATTAGATTAGATTAGATTAGAATAGGAAAAAACACTAGTTCTTATGAGATTTGGAGATTGAAGCAACTTGGAGATTTGAAGATTCAAAGTAGGAGTGAGGAGGGAGCTTGAAATCTACAGACAATTGATTCTATCTTCTCATCTTCTTTTATCTGTGTCTTTTAATGTGTATTCAAGTGTGGATTCTTAGTTTTAATTCAATGAACTAATTCTTTGTTTGAGATTACAATGAATCTTATTGTGTAGTTTATTTTAATATGCTTCACTATCAATTATTATGTTCTATTATGAAGATTGTCTATTGTGATTTGGACTTAATTGCTTAATTGCCTAGCGAACAATTACCGTGATAATCTATATGAATCGAGAGATGAAGTTTAGATTTAGATCTGATCATGATAGCATGTGTTTGTGATTGCTGCATAGATGGAATTCATGATTCGTGTTTAGGATAGAGATATGCCTTTATGCCATATGTAATCTTATAGAGAACTTGTGCTTTAAATCCTTTTTAATTGTGATTCACATAGAGATATAGTGGATTAGTTAATTAGGGTGTCTTGCTTAATTCTATCATCTATGGATTTAAGTGAGTATGGGTAATTTGCATCGAGAGGTGGTTTTATTTGCTTTAGTGTTCTTGATTAACAATTCAAGTTAGAGAATAATTGATGAGAAGTGTGTTAACTTAAATGAAGCAATAAGTGAAGTTGTGATCTTAAATCTCCGTAATCTAATTTTTAAGCAGTGGTAATTAGAATTAGTGTAATTAAATAATTTAATTTATATAATTTGAAATTCATTTGTTTAAATAAGATTGAGTTGGTTACGAGTTAGTACTTGATGATTTTTATTAAACAATTCCTCGTGGGAATGATACTCTACTTTCACTTTATTACTTTTTGACCACGTATACTTGCGTGTTGTGCATAATTAGATTTTACCCAACACCTGCGGCTTCCCTAAGTGGGGTCCACCCCTCCGACTCGATCCAGTTCAAGTTGCAAAAGAGTTCTCACAAACTGAAAAGGTCAAATTAGGGATAAAAATGCTACGCGATTGAAGCGTAATAGCTCAAATCCTCGTTTTCCCTAGCTAAACCTGTGGCTTTTCATATCATTCATTGGTATTCGTCCAAATATAGGGTATACTTTACCAATGATCTTAGTAGTTGCAAATCACATTAGGCAATAACTCACAAAGGTCCAATGCCGTCAATTTGGGGTCATAATTCTCAAGAACACATCCCCGACAGGGGCATCACGCATTCCCAAAAACAAATCCCCGACGGGGGCATCACACATTCTCAAGTTCACATTCCCGGTGGGGTTATCACGCATTTGCATCTGTTTATGCACATGTCAACGAAGGTCAAGCAACCTTGACATCACTTCAACCATTAACAAGTAAATCCAATGAAGCCTCGGAAGCCATCCGATGATTTCAGCCGTTGATGCACACGTCAGCGAAGATCAAGCAGTTTCCCCGATGGGGGTATCATGCATGTTCATCTTTCCAAATACAGATTCCCCGGCGGGGGTATCACGCATGTTCATCAGTCCAAATACAGATTCCTCGGCGTGGGTATCAGACATTGTCATATGTTGATGTACACATCCCCGGCGGGGGTATCACGCATTTTCATCTGCCAAAGTATAAGTCCCCGGCGGAGGTATCATGCATTTGAATCCGTTGATGCACATGTTAACGAAGGTCAAGAAACCTTGACATCACTTCAACCGTTGGCAAGTAAATCTAACGACGCGTCAGAAGCCATTCGATAGTTTCAGTCATTGATGCACATGTCAACAAAGGTCAAGTAGCCAGCAGGGACTATCCGTTGATATACATTTCAGCGAGGGTCAGGCAATCCTAACAACACAGACTGTTGGCAGTAACTCCAACAGAGCATCCTCGTTGGGGATGACCGATGATGGAATATGTTATACACATCCTCAACAGACCAAATGCATCCCCACAGAGTCTCTTGTACATGAGAGATACGTCTGATCCCGGTAGAAGTCAATGGGAGCCGGCAATCATCCCACCATGTTGGAGAACAATCCAATAAACCACATACATTTACATCATGTTATTGTACATTGCATTATGATTATCTTGTTACATTTCAAGTGTCTATTATTCTTTATCTTATCCATGCCATTGCATTGCATGAATATGATAAAGAGGGGCATCTGTAGACACTCGAAAGTTTTTCCATACCTGTTACTAACATTCCAGGAAGGCATAATCGTCTTTCAGAGATAACCCTAGAAGACAACTCAGTTCAATCGCAGAGACAACCCTGGGATATTTAGTATTACCATCTTAGAGATAATCCCGAGATATCCAGCTCAGTCCCGAAAATACCACCGAAAGTTTCAACCTCAGTCCCGGAAATAACACCAGTAGTTTCAGTTTCAACCTCGGAGATAACCCTTAGGAATGCAGTTTCAATACCGGAAATCACACCAGAGAATACTGTTTCATCTCGGAGATAACCACGAGATACTCAGTCTCAGCCTTAGAAACAACACCGGGAAAGATAGTGTCAACCTCGGAGATAACCCTGAGGCATATAATTGTAGTTCCGGAGATAACCCCAGAAGTGCTTGTTTCAAACCCATGCAAACAGCTTCAAACACTCGTCAAAAGCCCCGAGGCACTCATTCCCCAAGCCCAAAGATAACCCCAAGAAGTAAGACACACCTCAGAAACAACCCTGAGGATGGTCAACACTTGCAGCAGTCCAATCTCAGAGATAACCCTGAGCAACGATCGCTAAATCAGCTTAAACAAGAGATAACCCCGGTGAAGGGCAGAATCATCATTTTTTCATTCCAAACCCACATCACGCCGTCTCAACAACAATATACATACAATCTACACAGCAATGCCCTACAAAAACGAAAGAGCGCCAATCCCGAGTGACTACTGCACAAGACAACACACCAGATAGAATTTAAATCTTGAAGACCTAGGGCATGGTCCCATCTTCCTGACTTTGTACAACCTCTAATCCCACATCATTGTGTAGCTCTCGATAACAACATGTCGTAAAAGGTCTTATGCACCTTGATCGGATGCCCATATTGAAGTTCTGAAAGTTCAAGCGGACAACACGTTGCATGTGTACACGATTGAGACTGACATGACACACGGACCGGGGCACCCCGTAGCCAGAGTGCATCCGAGGCTACTGATGTATGTACATTGCGGCTCCCCCTCTATAAATAGAGGGCTTGGGGTAGCCATTTTTGAGAGAGGAAAAGGGTGAGGAAGCCCTGTCCAATTTGCTCTGTACACACTAGAAAACTGAGTGCGTTCTCATTTTAAACACTTGTGAGCTTATATATTGCTATATTTTTATCGATGGGAGCCGAGTGTTCATCCCTTTCAAGTCATTGAAGTCTTCTTTGGCAGTCCACTATAAGCCTTCTTACACACTTTAAAGCCTTTCTCTTCATCTTTGCACACACCGTTCTTCACGTTAAGAGTCGTGTTGCGTGTGTATGCCCGGACTTTTGTCCGTGGCTTTTTTTGTATATATATATATATATATATATATATATATATATTATATGGACTAACATTATCGAGTTATTCCTCGATTGATCCTGGACTCACGTCCGGAGCGTTTATTTGCTTTTATATATATACTTATATATATAAACTATGGTCGAACTTTGTTCGGTGAGCCTGGATTTTACATCCGGAGCGTTTATATTATATATATATATATATATGTGTGTGTGTGTGTGTGTGTGTGTGTGTGTGTGTGTGTGTGTGGGTTGTTGCCATCAAACTCTGTTTGATTGAGCCTGAATTTTACATTCGGTGCGTTTATTGCTTTTATATATGATCGCCTTTACGGCTTTACTTACATTTATGATCCCCTATGGAGGTGCTTCGTGGTAGTTGATCATCTATATATATATATATTTATCGCTTTTATATATTTACATTTTTGATCCCCCATAGAGGTGCTTCGTGGTGGTTGATCATGTCTGTATATATATATATTTATAGCTTATATATATATATAACTGTTTACAGCTTTCATATAAATTGCCACATCATGTGAGCCTAGGAATCATGTGATAACAAATTCAGTCAACTAAATCTATATTCGGTTCCCATGATGAACATTTTTAGCTGTACATGGCTTGTAAATTATTCGGTACTGCTATGTATATTATTTTCTCGAAGATGCTTCGCATCTCGAAAATAAAATCAATCAAGTCGAACACCTAATAAAATGGAAGTATCAAAGGCCTCAATTACTATTGAGCACAAGGGTTTGAAAAACCTCTATTTATAAAACATCATTGCTATATCTTGTTTAAAACTAAATTTTTACACAAATTCAAACCCTTTGTATATAGGTGCAAACGAGGCATATCACTACTTCCAAATAATTGCATATTGATCCACACACACACACACACACACACACACATTCACACAACAGTTTAATTGAAAAGTGGTGATCACCGTGGCAACACGGATGTCGAGGGGTGCCTAACACCTTCCCTCCGCATAATCAAGTCCCTAGACCCTAACGAATCTCAGTTTCAAAGACCCGTTAAGCAGTGTCACATCACTAGGTCAATGTGCAAATCTTTTCTCGGTTGTGTTGGTACAACCATTTAAAAAACAAACTGGCGACTCTTACAGTCCAATCGTCGACATATAAATGTCGGACCTTTTCAAATCTTGTTTTTTCAAACAAATTTCAGCTAACATGAGAACACCAAAAGACAAGAACAGAAAAGGGACAAATAAAAATCATGACATCAATAGGCATCACAAGGTTAATGTGAAAACCTTTTCTCAGTTGAGTTGGTGAAACCATATAAAATACCAATCAAGGCGACTCTTACAAATTCAATCACGAACATATACATGTTGGACCTTTTCACAACTTGTTTTTTCAAACAAATCTCACCTAACATGAGAACACCAAAAGACAAGAACAAAAAAAGGACAAATAAAAATCTCGACATTGACATACTTTGACATAAATCACAAAGATTTTTATAAAGCTATGGTTTATGTGACGCCCCCAAAATAGGTATACATCACCCATCTTGAGTCGCCAAATACATGGCACAAAATTCAAATACAACTTAATTATACAACAGTCGTGTAAAATACGACAAAACATAATCTAAGAGTTTTAATAAGAATATTGTCATCTAAACAATATCCACACTTAATGGAGTCCTCATTACATTTATTGTCACACTATTTAATGTAATAATAGTGAGGACTACTAAATGCTATCATCCGACCGCCACTCCGCTCCCCGATTAATCCTTGCCACGCTCTCATTTCTTGAAGAGAATGAAGAAAAAGAAAGGTGAGCTCAACTAGCCCAAGAAGAAATATTATGACTAAGATAATGCGTAATAAATTATCATTAGTCTTCAACAATGTTAAATTGATAAAATACAATAGATATCAAGTTTAACTGCAGCGGAATAAGCAATCCATTAGAAGAATCAAGTAGAGCATGAAATCTACTATCGTCTATGATTTAAAATGTTTTCATCAATTTTTATCGGATAGACTCAGCTTAATAAATAAACCACATCATCGAGTCATCCCTGCCTTACGGGCCAAGGATATTCATTAAATCATCAATGGTCATGACTATACCGAATAATCCCTGGTCATAATCATACCAAAATCTGTCCATCAATGCACTACCGGCTACTAAGGACTTTTACCACATCATTTATAACATTACAGGCCATGATTATACCGAATAATCCCTGGTCATAATCATACCAAGTCCATCTATGCACGTAAACCAAAGATGACTTTCATCACAATATAAGCATGAGGATGATGACAATGACATAATAATTCAATAAAACAAGTTCAAGAATAAATTTTAAAGATTTATAAGTTAATTTATCTTGAAATCAATTACGTCTAAATTGTAAACATGATACTACTTTGCGGAGTAAAATTCAATAATTCTCATAAGAATATTTCCATGAAAAGATACCGGATGAAGCGCAAATATCCAGGATATTCTACTAATTTCATGGAGTATAGAAGCCAAAACTTTAACCAAGTGAGTATCATAGAATATATGAAACTGCAAATGGATTTTCACCCGCCATGCGGTAATCCACGTATACATATCATTTCCACAATTTAATAAGGAATGAATACGAAGAATCATTCACCATGCATGTGATAATCCACATAGGCAAAGTTATTCCAATGTAATAATAAATAATGTAACCAATGTCATGCGTAATCCGAATGTATAGGATATTCCAATGTATAATAAAGAATGGAATAATGTAAGCTTTCTCTTATGAATCTGAAAGAAATAATACCCTTTACCTTAGAAGAAACTGGATAATGGAATAGTGAGGTAGCAGACTTCTCTTCTTCTTTCTCTCTATAATTTCTCTCTATAATAATTGCTCTAAAGCTTTAGTGAATTGGTGAGAAATGAAGGAAGAATGAGCTTCTATTTATAGGAAAATATAATTTCGATAATTGCACGTTTTGGGGCTCGAAATATTACAGTACAATACCTTCAACTTTTTTTTATTTTTAATTTAGTCCTGCAAGTATTATCAAACTTGCACCACCTCCCCTAATAGTAAATAATGTGAATCAATAGTTCAATCATGTGAATCAATAGTTATAATCATGTGAAAATACGAATTATAGTATAGTACCTCCATCTATACCTCTATTTTTAACTTAGTCATTCAAGTATTATCAATCTTGCACCAACTCCCCTAATAGTACAAGAATGTGAATCAATAGTACACACATGTGAAAAAATAGTCATAATCATGTGAATTTATAGCAATTACTTACTCATTTATCCGGTTAATTACCCGACTGGTCAGTATAACTTCCAGACATCAACTAATATCGAAATAAATGTCAATTTCCACTAACACTAATAATTCCAACACAATGGAACTATCAATTTCCTCTTTAATCAACACGAACTTATTCATCATTAATATTATAACTCATAATATTTAACAACCAGGTCGTTCCCAGGAAAGAGAGGGCTTTCCGATAAGGATTTATTCTTATTGGCGCGCAATTAGATGACCAAACCTCTTCTTGACAGAACTTCTAGACATTGTAAATATTGAAATTTAATAATATGAATAATTTTGTCATCTCAATTATTGATTTAATAATATATCATATAATGTAGATGATACCGTGACAATAATCGAATCAATAATATGAGAGATATGATGCAAAGAATTATTGTAGCAATAATTGAGTATAACCGAGTGACTTCACGTAAGCATCAATAATCAATATCGTGCTACTATGCAACCACATTCATCGTACTTTTTTACTATCGGGTAGTTCAACAGCTTTAACTGGTAATACTTCCGTCGTTATTTTTATAAAAGATAATTATGTCATTTTCTAACTACGACAATACTTCCGTTAAAACGAATATTCCCCGACCAATAGAATATTATATAACCACTTGCTTACTTTACAAAATTTGTAAATATTACCACAACTATAACATTATATCAAATCCACACCATAATATTCAAAAATATATTTCGAGAAAATTATTCTTTATTCATAAAAGTTGGGGTCTTATAGTTTATACCTTTTAAACTTTTATTCTTGATTTCTGATCCTTATTTCTGTTCTTGGAAAGCTAAAGGATGTTCTAGGGACTGATCCACATTAGTATTTCGTGGGTTTGGAGAGAGAAGGAGTTGGTTGAGAGTTAGAACACAAATGAGCCAAATATGTGAACTTGCTCTCTCTTTAATCCTTATATTTTGATGCAATGTATCTATATGTTGCTAAGTGGCACAAGTTGGCTGAAATTTGTGAGATATAAGGCACATGTGAATATCTTTAGTTGGTAAACCACCTATATATTGTTAAGATCTACACTTTAGATATTAAAGAATGTAAAAAAGGGCAATTTGGACATTTTGCTTACCATTTTTAATGGCAAACTAGTAACTTGACTAACCCTTAGGGTTTGACCATTAGGGTTTAACCCTTAGGTTTTATAATTTAATTCCTTTTTTTTCTTTTTTAGGATTTCTAATTAGGGTTCAACATAGAAATTAAGCTTTCTAAAATATAATTAGGATTCCCTAATTACATTAGGGTTTCCTAACCACATTAGGTCTTGCAAATTAGGATTAAATTTTCCTAATTAACATTAAAATTTCTAAATTAATTATTAGGTTTTCCCTAATTGAATATTAGGGTTTCTAACATAACAATTAGGGTTTTCTAACTAATCGTTATGGTTTCTCAAATTAAATATATAATCAATAACATATAAACCTTTATACTTAGCTTTCAAGTTCCCAAATTAAGGTTTTAATATTTCGAATTAGGGTTTTGGATTCCCATAACTGAAATTAGGGTTTCCAGAGCTGATATTAGGGTTTCTAACATATCGTTAGGGTTTTTAACCACTGATTAGGGTTTACTAACTTAACCTTTATGTTCCCAAAAATATTTTTAAAATCTGCCAAAATCCTTCACAAAAATGTCAAATCCATACACTAATTTTATGTCCAGGTCTATTATTTAACCTTTATTGAATCTTTTAAGATTTTATTAAATTTTCTAAATTCTCGAGTTGTCACATTCACCCCTTCTTCTAAGAATTTCGTCCCCGAAATTCACCTTACACCTTACACTATTCATACTCATCATCACATGCTACCCAAAACATCACTCACAAGAGTTAAACTTTTCAAATTGTGGTGAGGAGTCATATAGACCATGAAATTTCATTTTCGAAAAGGTTATACAAAACTTCATCCGTAAAACCGTCATAACTTACGGACACATGGGGTAATTAGCCTGGTATGCCCTATATTAACCAAGTAGTGCTGGTCGAAACAATTTTTCATGTTCCTCTTATCCGCCTTGGGCGAACAAACATTTCCCAAATTTTGGGATGCTTACCTCAGTCTTTATCGGATTCTGCACCAAAAAAATTCGGTTCAGAAAAATTTTCAAAGAACGCTTAGAATTTTATAAACGTTAGTCTAGCTAAATCAAATAGCTTAGACTCATACCAATACTTCAATTCAATCAAAATATTTATGTATAGACAAACCCCGTTGGCAATTTATTATTTTGAAAATAGTTTTATGACATCATGATACCGTACTATATTAACAGACTGTTTGAGGATTCCGTCATTGAGTGACTTTGTCATAACACATCATACAATAGTGGGACAACAATTTTTCAATCGAATTCAACACTAAATATCCATATATTTACAACTCCATTTTTTTTATCATCTTTGCACCAGGTTACATGATACATTAATGATAAATAAAATACAATTGGATATTTCAAATCATTTTTGTCTAGCCGAAATAATTAGCATATACTATACTTTAAACCGTTCAAAAATCTTTATAAATCAGTTTTATCACCTCAATAGGTAACGATGTGTCAGTGTCCCGAAGTCCACACATACATAATGGTCACCAGAAATTGAGAATAAAAATTCATTTTAAAAGACACATAGTGCGTATTTAGCTTGATGTTAAAAATTTCGAAGTCTAGCATAACTAGAAGATTTGGAAATACCTATGCCTCCACTAATGATCAATTGCTTAATAATCTATCTATTCCTATTATCCTCAATACTGCATTCATACATAACTATACCCAATTGGTCAAACTTACCACACATTATGAGTTCATGAACTTTCCACAATCATATGTTTAAGAACTTGTCCTAGTCAGACCATTAGCGTCCATTCGCTGAGGGGTTCAAAAACATTTCATATAATTATGAGTCATGAACTTACCATAAGTATGAGTTTTAAGAACTCACAACTTAATCTTATATTCGCTAACTATACTCTATCTATCTGTTATACACATGTGAAAAGAATCACCTTCTCAATATATAAATAGTAGATAACGCGACCCAAACATTTCAATGATTATCAATACCAAAAACTAAGTGATTGTCAAACCAAACTCAACCACTAATCAATATAGGAAGCTAAGCGGACAATTCCCCACCCATACAAACAATTGTTTAACCTAACCACTATATCAACCAGGAAGCTAAGCGGTTCTAAAACCAAGTACAAATTCCTCACCCATACAGGGAATCATACAACTCAGCGGCTAACAGGGGTCCTTAATTGAAATCCCACTTAATCCTAGCTCCATATTTTCTCCATACAAAATTTGTTCAATCCGTATTGCATCACCCCAACCCTTTTTCTGAGTTGGCATTGTACCAATTCATAGTACAACTGACGCACAACAATCTTGCCGTAAAATTTTCAATCATTATTGTGACGCCCCAAAAATAGGTACACCTCACCCATCTTGGGTCGTCAGATACAAGGTACTGAATATAAATACAAACTAATTAACTACAAGAAAAGGCCTAACAGCGACCAACACTATCAATGACGCACCATCGATTCTATCACCGATATTAGTCACAATGACGGTCATCCGCGCGGCCGATATGTAATCTAGTCGCTAAATTTTAATAAATGACCGCTTGCGATTCTTTGATCGATCATTATTATAAATTTCCTCCAAAATTTTGGTCGAAATATTGGCGCCAAGGTTTTGTGCGACCATTTTATCTCATGCGATCGCATGCGATTACGCCGATAAGTCCATGTCATTAAAATCGGCCGACCGCGACGCGGTCACAGGATGATGGATCGATGATCAAACTTTATGTTAATGATTCAGTCACTCGCTCGACACCGGTCATTAAAAAAAGAGGGAACTCAGTGAGAGAGAAGAGGGAGAAAGGGTGGAGAAGAGAAGAAGCGGAAGAGACGCCACGCCGCCATCTGCTTCACCCAGGTCCCACCGCCACTGGAGGTATTCAATTTATATATATATATATATATATATATATATATATATATATATATATATATATATATATATATATATACACACACACACACACACATACCTACTTCCCTTTACTCTCTCTTTTTCATATATGTATATTCTACATTGAAATTATTTCAATGAAACTTTTCAATTGAGTTCAATTTTTTATATTATCATTATTTGTTCATGGATTTTGAGTTGAGTCTACTGCATTATTACTTTTTCCTCAATCTGGTTTATGTGATGTAATTTGCAGTATAAAGAGGTTATAGGAAAGGGGCTTCCAAGAAAAGGGGACTTTATTTGCAATATAAAGAGGTTCTTCTTTTATTTTCAGTCAATTTGTATAGCCATCATATTATTGGTATTGATTAATTTTATATATTGCTTAGATATTGAAAAAAACATAAGCATGTTGATTTAAGAGCATTGAAGAAATACAAAGGGGATGTTTTGGTCAAAATTATGAAAACCATGAATACAAAGTATATAGCAATTATTTGATGTAATAATATTTATAATGGAAGGCTTGGGGACTGTTAGTATAATTTAGTACTTAATCATGCCTAAAGTACCTTGTATGAACCGTTTTGGATGTGAAGAAGTTAGCTAAATGATACAAGCATGATAATGGATATAGGGTAATTTTATTATCATAATTTTAAAGTTGTTTGAATGCCTAAAGGTTTCTTTTGCCTACATGTGGACTGTTTATGAAATTATAGTCAAATCTATGCCTATATGAGAACTATTATTTCAATTTTTGCAATCAAGTTTTAAGACAAAGATGGAGTCCCTATATTGTCTACACATATCATTTAAAAGGTGTTCCTTAACTTAGTTGTGGTCAGTGTTGTGTATTAACCAAATTTCATGTTTAAAAGCCATGAAAAGTAAGCTTTAAGTGGCAACTAAGACCTAAGTATAGAATTCCCATACCTGGACCATGTGGGCAAGTTTCAATAGTCATAATATGACATAAGTAAGATACACAAGCTAAAGAAACCAAGCCTAAACTGTTTTGAGCATTAAACTTGTGAAAAGTCACATTTTAAGCCCAAAAGTGGACTGTTTTGGGTGACCTTTAGTGCCTGATCTTATAAGACTATAATGAACTCATATAAAATTGCTAACTCATGCTTGTGATGATTCCTAATCATTGCAATGACCAAAGCTACTAAGAAAATCAAGTTAGGATCTATTATCGAGCCTAAAGTGAGCTTTAATAGGTTAAATTTGGCTAGATGACCAAGTAAAGTGAGATGATGATAAAAGTATCCTTAGGAAACTAAAATACACATGCTTAGACTATCCAAGTTGCCAAAATTAGAGAAATGGAGAAGTGTCAAAAATAGTTTTTTTGAGCCCAATTTTGAGAAGCTTAAATGAAATGAAAAAGAAACCTAAACTTTGATTAAATTACCTTGATGTATGGATACAAAAAAAATAGAATTTCAATGGAGCTGAGGCAAGTTATTTTTAGGAATTTTGATATGCATTCGTATTCAACAATAAATGGGATTGAGCTGAATTGGTGTCAGTTAAAAAATGTAGGATGACAACAATATACCATGCCTTTTTGGGTAGTCGATCTCAAGCTGTGTAAATTTGTTTTGGCATGTATCCTTGTTCAATTCCTGAATAATCATATATGATGCACACTCATGTTATATATATACATATACATCTATATGTATTTATAAGCATCATAAATGGGATTGAGCTGAATTGTAAATCTCTAACAAAGGAATACAATAATT